>OZ025290.1:391104903-391564903 GCA_964019185.1 Maratus speculifer
AGCATGTGCGAGAGTTATAGCGGTATCACACGTAGAATGATAAACAACAAGTATTTCAGAAATCATTTGACACAACATGTTCTCCCAACCACTGCGTACTTGGTAAACAGGTTCTTCGACTTCGAACTCTCGCTTCGCTCCTATTGGTTCAAATGATCAGCGCTGACTGAACGTTCAACATTTCCCGGGCGACACGGAAAATGCTCGGTGAGCTAAAATAACCACCAAAATTCTCTCCATCATCAAGGTCAATCAAGTTTTGCTCATTGAAATGTTCTGTTGGGGAAAAGTTGAGCGAAAGCCTCCCGTGTGATATGGCTATTAGGATTACAGCAAGTTTTGAAAGCAATGAAACTGGTGACAAAACAAGTGGCAACTGTGAGAGATTTTGTGATACGCAAGTTAAATTTTCGCGCTAAGGATTAGACTGAACTAATTGATTTGTCGAGCTGCAAAGTTACTTCACCAACTTTTTACACAGAATCAGTCCAGAGAGAATTTTCTCTTTTATTGAATCGAAATCTCTCTCAGAATTGGAAATGAAAACAATAAGGGCGTTTCCGTACCACACACACAGGCGGTGGAATGATGTGTGAAACTTGTGAGTGAGGCTTCTGAAAAAGGATGTGGCTCTAATAGCAGATACGGCTATATTAGATCATTTTCGCGATCACTTATGACAACATTTGATAATAAATATCAATACAAGGCTTTACACGAGGTAAAAAATGAAGGTAAAAAGGAAAATAACTATTTTCTAAAATTACTATAATGCAAATAGCCTAATATTGCATAAGTAAAACTTGTTTAAAATTGATTTAAAATTTTTTGTTGAAGAATGTCTTATTAAGTAGTGTTCTAAATCCGTTCAATATAAATGTTTAAATAAATAAAATAGTTAAAAATATATACTTTTCTATTTTTTTCGTAACTTATAAACAATGTATTATGAAAAATTATTAACCAATTTTAAAATTGATTTTATTTTACGTTTCTATGCATATAATGGAATATTTTTATGTTATTAGAAAAAAATTAGAAAAGAAGACGACTTTTCATCTTTTATATGAAACATTGTCAATTTTCATAAAATTTCGCCAACTTAAATGGACTTAAAGGTATTAATATATTTAAAAAAGAAAAAAAAGTATGTTTTAATTGTAAAAGGTTACTTTAGTGTACTATTACAAGCTAGTTCGAAATTTTTTTAATTTTCCTCAATAATTCCAAAAAATGTCATTTTTGATCAAAATCTCCGAACTTCAAGTGCGATGGGCGACCTAACGATATTAACCGATTTCAAAAAAAGTTTTTGCGTTATCTTTTTAGTTATAAAAGGAAACTTTTCCGCACTATTAGAAGTAGGTTTGAAATTTTTTTAAATTTCCATCATTAATTTCAAAAAATGTCATTTTTGGTCAAATTTTCCGAACTTCAAGTGCGATGCGCGACCTAAAGATATTAACCGATTTCAAAAACTTTTTTTGCATTATCCTTCTAATTACAAAAGGCAACTTTTCCGCACTATTAATAGTGGATTTGAAAAAATTCGATTTTTTTCGACCCACCCTAATATACAGAGATCACCTTAAAAATGACTGGTGTACTTAGAAAATTATTTAAATGAAATTAAAAAGAGGCAAAAAGACGTTTATGGCATTTTACTTCGGAAGTCAAACAATTTATTGCCACGCAGAGTTTCAAATTTACAGATGATGATGTATGTGAGTAACGACGGTAAACACATTCTGTCAGATCGCCATTCTGAACTTTGTCGCCCTGTTAGTCTTGTGTGTTAGTTAGAGATTGCAACTTGTTGTTTAGAAATTGTTTTATTCGTTGGAACAACGGATATTTCTTCTTTTGAAATTTCACAGAAACAACCACAGTATTTTTTTAATAATGCGTTTTCAGAAGACGTTTAAAGTCATAAAAGCATAAAAAAAAGACATAATGGTGGCTCTCTTGGGAATCTTAACAATTATCTTGGATGCTCACATTCGTTAATTACAAATAAAAATATTTAAGCCGTTCAGTGATCTAGAAACATTCTCAGGTTTCAGACCATTCGATGTATTTTTTTTTATTACATCTAATTTTAGTGCATTTTTAAGGTAGAAACTGCTGGCAACATTGCTGCCAGCAGTTTTTCTGTAAATTTAAAGTATTTTTTTTTACAGTGTGATTAAAAAGAATTTCAAATGTATAAATTTTTAAACTGTCAGTAATTTAACTGTTGGCATTTTACTTGATACACATGGGAAAATAAATCTTAACATATGGTTTTAACCATGAAATGCGAAAAATACCTAAGTAAATCCATTTGCTGAAAGCAATTTACATTATAGATGACTTGGGTTTATTCTAACCTCATTTGCTTGAGCTAGAACAATATTATAAAAAATTTTATATTGCTAAATTTTGCAATCCGTCTCAAGTGAGATCTCATTCTGGTGATATAAAAGTAATAGAAATCGACCATAGCTCGATTTTCAAATATTTGGTGTAGTTATAAAAAGAGAACCCAAACTAATCTCTAACATACACAAGATGCTGCCGAATTGACCGGCAGACTCATAACAGTGATAGCAGTATGCGAATGATTATCATAAATAATGGGGTCGCAAAAGACGTAATCTAATAAAAAAAACAGGGTCTCTATCTTAACTCAATTTGAATTGGCGGATACAACTTTAGGAAAATTAAAGTACATTGTGTTACATACACATATTACTGTTGATAGGGATTCTCAATTTTAAATATTATCAATGTAAAGCAAAAGTGATAGATATCTCCATTTTACACCCAGCAGTATGCATTTGAAGCTTCACATTTTGGAATGCAATTACCAATCCATGCGGTATCATGGATTGCTTGAGCACATTGATTCTCAAAACTTTTCTTGGTGTTATAACATTTCCCTTAAAACAAGATACATATACTTATATCTACATTCCAGTGTTTTTAATTTTTCTAAAAATTATTACCTTCAAGATTACCTCCATATTTGTGAATAAATGATTGGTTTTCAACACCATAGTCTACGGAAAATACATTCTCTTGATGTCTACTATCACCTATCTGAATTTTTCGGTGGAATTTGGAAGCACCCTGCATATATTGTCCTCATCAACTTAAAACAAAAGTTATTACATTTCACGCTCTTTAAATTAAATATCTATAAATTCTTGCATATAAGGCAGCATATTAAGAAAGTGTGAAGTTTTATGCGGGAAGAATATAATAAATGAGAATTTAGCCTTATTTTCAGTTTATTGGACGAATGTTTTGGTATATTCCGTTATAGAACTCATAACTGCATAGATGTAATAAATAAACGCCGTCATTAATTAATCGCATAAATATAAGTGAATTATGGCAATATAATACTTATTTTGAATTAAAAAGATAAGAAGTAAATGTATAATTTTGATATGTTTAAATGTGCTGATGTTTTTTCTACTTAACAGGCAGTTATTTTATTGTATGGATGAATTAATATAATTTTAGATTTAAGTATCCAAAAAGATATTCAGGATTTCATCATCGAGCCTTTCAATGCATTGAAAAGTAATATATTCTTTATCAGATACTTTTGCAAATAAAAAAGCATCTTAAGACCTCAACTTTTAACAATAGATGACTGGCAAGGAATCAATGAGAAATTTCTAGAAAGGATGAATGAAATTTCAAATTACAGTAAAATAAGGATGAACTAAATATATGTGATAATATTTATAAAATTGTAAAATGAAGGAGCAGTCATGAAAAGCAAAAACATTAAGCTAATTAAACAGAAAAAATAAAGGGAATTAAAGGAAATAAAGATACTTAATCAATAAGCATTGTTCATAGGAAAAATCCTCACTTGTTTACATTTTTCTACATTGCTGAATTTCTCTGATAAAGATTGTAATAGTTTTTAGGATATTTATCTACATGAAATTGTTTCATATTATTATATTTATTTATATATATCTGGAAGGTGTATGTATATGTGTGTGTGTGAAATTATAAAATAAACATTTAAAACATTAATTAAAATAAAATAGTTAGGTACATTTAAAAGATTATTTTTTTTATCTTGCTAGTTTAGAATTCATTAGAAAAGGAGAAATATATGTGTCATATATGAAAATATTTCAGCTTTTCAAATAACTAAGAGCTCGTTCAAACATATTGAAGTAACAAAATTATTCCTTTTCGGCAAGAATATAAAAACGATAAGATATCATAAGATATCATTATTATTTTTTAAATAATTACTGAGTTGTTTTTTTTAAAGAGATAATTAGTCTAAAAGTAGCTTTTAAATTAATAGAGTATCGCCGAATAAACATTTAAAACATTAATTAAAATATCCTTGTTAGGTATATTTAAAAGATTTTTTTAATCTTGCTAGTATAGCAGTCATTAGAAAAGGCGAAATAAATGTTTTATACATGAAAAAAGTTAAGCTTTTCAAATAATAAAATGTTCATTAAAAATATATTGAATTAATAAGACTGTTCCTTTTCGATAGGAATAAAAATATGATAAGATGCCATTATATCTTAGAAATTATGTACCGAGTTGTTGTTTCTAAAGAGATAATTAGTCTAAAAGTAGTTTTTAAATTAATAGAGTGTCGTCGAGACAAATTTTATTCAATCTGGTGAAATGCTATTATCGTAAATAGGTAGTCATTAAATAAAAAGATTTAGAGGGAAATGTTACTGATTTGATAGTTTTTTTATAATTTTTTTAAGTTGGCAACGGTAAATTTTGTAAACATATTGATAAATAACCTTTTATGTTAATGTTCTTATTCAAAGCAGATTATTTTCTATTTTTGTTTTTCTTTAATAGTATTAACTGAAAAGTT
Organism: Maratus speculifer; assembly: GCA_964019185.1. Taxonomy (NCBI): domain Eukaryota; kingdom Metazoa; phylum Arthropoda; class Arachnida; order Araneae; family Salticidae; genus Maratus; species Maratus speculifer. Next base: position 391,109,768 of record OZ025290.1, read on the forward strand.
TTTTTTTTATATATATATGAAATTTTAACAAAATTTTTTGTAGAAAGATTTCCTTAAATCAATTGTTTTTCATTACTAAATGCGTCCTTTGGACTCTTATATAAGAGAAAATATAGTCTAGAGAAAGAAGAGATGCTATTAAAATTTTTATTAACATGCACTTATTTCTTTCATTATAAATTATTTAAATAATATTTTTTTGCATCGTTAATATTGATATATTAATCTATTAGCCCTTTCGGGAGTCACATATAAAATCAAAACAGTGTTTTAACTTTTCTCATGGGATATATATTAAGCATTGCAAACGGAGTTGTAAACTACATTTGTTTTATTTTAAACTAAAAATAAAGCGCCTGCGTTCATGATAAAACCTATTTTAAAGCTTATGATTTAAGATTATGAGATAGTAAAACAATTTTAAATAACATTTTTAAGGGGAAACAATTAGTTTTTTTCAGTAGATTTTTATACTACAAAATATTATTACATGAGCCGATCGCAGGAGATGATATAGAATTTTAAATCTTTATTTTTTTTTTTTAATTTCGCTTCTGAAACACACATCAACAAAACAGCAACAACAACAAAGTGACTTTCACAACTCCATATATATATAGAAAACTCAAAATTGCAAAGAATACCTGTACTGGTTTTATTGGGCGTTTCACTCACGATTTTCTTTCTAAACTTCTGTCATTTTTCAGCTCTCTTTAGAAGAAAAAATAAAAGATATACAGAGAAGGAGCAAAAAAAAATTTTTTTCATTCATTCTCTTGTAGATTTTGTTCAACATTCTGCTACTTTTCGGAAGTATTTTCAGAGAAATATACATTGTGTAACGATAGAAGTCATTCATTTTATTTTGTCCGAGCGTACAAAATCTCCTTTTTAGTAAAATCCTTTTTTAGATAGTGTTTTCTATTTCAAATATATTTTAAATCCATGATAATCAAACTGAACATTTTTAGGTAGCTTTCATTACAAAAAGTAAAAAGCTACCTATTGCAGCCGTCCGGAGGAAAGCACTTCCGGAAAATTTTGGTATATTTTCACCGATCATGACCCGCAGACCCCAAAACCACCCTCCGTTCAAATGTTGACATATATATATATATATATATATATATATAACCATATATATATATATATATATATATATCTGATTTTTGTCATGCGATAACTAACGTATTTATAAACCGATTTAAATGAAACTTGGTATGTACATAGTACATACAAATGTCTCAACCGAGTTCGTTGGTCAGCATCATCCGCCATTTTGTTTCAAAATGGCGGCCATTTTAAATTTTTTAAAAAAATTAAAATTTAAAATTAAATGCGAAAAAATTAAAAGTTGAAAAATATTTTCCTTTTACGTGTTAGAACATAAAACAAAGATTCCAGAACACTTTTTATTTTGTCTATATCTTAAAAAATGATTGAGTTATAGCACTTTGAATTTTTCTTATGGCTGACATTTTGAAACGATCTGATTTTTGTCACGTGATAACACGCGTATTTATGAACCGATTTCAATGAAACTTGGTATGTACATAGTACATACAAATGTCTCGACCGAGTTCGTTGGCCAGCATCATCCGCCTTTTTGTTTGAAAATGGCGGCCATTTAAAAAATTTTAAAAAATTTAAAATTTAAAATTAAATGCGAAAAAAATAAAAGTTGAAAAATATTTTCCTTTTACGTGTTAGAACTTAAAACAAAGATTCCAGAACACTTTTTATTTTGTCTATATCTTACAAAATGATTGAGTTATAGCACTTTGAATTTTTCTTATGTCTGACATTTTGAAACGATCTGATTTTTGTCACGTGATACCACGCGTATTTATGTAACGATTTCAATGAAACTTGGAATGTACATAGTACATACAAATGTCTCGACCGAGTTCGTTGGCCAGCATCATACACCATTTTGTTTCAAAATGGTGGCCATTTTAAATTTTTAAAAAAATTTAAAATTTAAAATTAAATGCGAAAAAATTAAAAATTGAAAAATATTTTTCTTTTACGTGTTAGAATTTAAAACAAAGATTCCAGAACACTTTTTATTTTGTCTCTATCTTAAAAAATGACTGAGTTATAGCACTTTGAATTTTGATGGCTGACATTTTGAAACGGTCTGATCTGAACGATCCACAATGTTGCTTTAAAATGGCATACACTTTATGATATCGTGGAATTTGGTGACTCTCTAAATCGCTTAAAATAAAACCAGGTTGAATAAAAGATGACTAATTTCTAAAAATTCCTATTAATATTCAGTCTTGACAAAAACTAGTTTCAATCTTATAAAATCACTAATTTTATAAGATTATTTCCACTAATTGACCCCCCAGGGAGATACCTTCTTTAGGTATTCACGGGCTTCACAACCCTGGGGCACCTGAGTGATCTTTCTCCTTTCCTTTTCCTCTTACTCCTCTTGTCTTCCTTTCATCTTTGTTTCACTCTCATTGTGGTTTCCTCTCCGGAGGTGAGGGCAATTCTGTATGGGCCGATGTCATCCTGTATATCGACTCATGGAGAATTGAAAATCACCCACGTGTTGGCCGTGCGTGGCGACCCGTGTCCCTGGAAAGGGGGATCCTGGCAGTTGAGGGAGATCAACACACTGCTTTGGCCTCTGCTTCAGGTAGACGGGAGGTGCATATTGGTCCCGTATGCATCAATCGGCTGGTCAGCTGGCTTTTGTCACTGGCTTTAGGGATCAAGTGAGCGAGCAAATACTAGTCATCTCGTTAAGGGTGGAGACTGACATAGGTTTGTCTTGTGACCGTATGGGCCCTGGTTAGCACTGGTGCACGAATGTGCATCCCCTTGTTGGGCTCGGTAGTGGGTGGTGCGGCCGGGGTCTGAATTCCTTTTTTTCAATTATGGATGGAAAATCTCTATTTCCTTCTAACTCTCTCCCAAGTGGAGAGCAACAAACAGGACAGAAACCTGCATTTTCGCGTTTTTTTGTCATTAAGCGCCTTGATAACTAATCTGATCGTTCTTTCAAAAAAACTTCACCATTTGTTATTGCTAAAACATTTCAGTCTGTTTTGGGGGATGGTCATTCGCTCAAGAAATTACAATCCGGGGATTTACTTGTTGAAATATCATCATATAAACAGTCAGAACTTCTTTTAAATAGCTCTAAAATTGGTCCTTTTTCTGTTTCTGTTCAAGCACATAAGACTCTAAATACAAGTCGTGGCGTAATATCTGAGCCAGAGCTTTTATTTTCTACTAAAGAAGAACTTATGGAAAACTTAAAACATCAAGATGTCATAGATGTAAGACGTATAACAATTCGTCGGAATGAAAAAGTGCTTCCCACAAAGCACATCATTCTGACTTTCAATAGTCCGAATCTACCTACTAGAATTAAAGCTGCTTACCTAAGCTGTCCCGTCCGACCATATATTCCCAACCCCCTTCGATGTTTTAAATGCCAGCGCTATGGACATACAAATACTAACTGTCGTGGCACTAAAACTTGTGCACGTTGTGCAAAAGTTGACCATGACGATAAAACTTGTGAAAACGCTGAACGTTGCGTCAACTGCAAAGGTGACCATCCAGCTTACTCCCGCTCTTGTCCAAACTGGATTCTCGAAAAAGAAATCATGGCAATTAAAATCACCCAAAAACTTTCTTATCCAGAAGCCCGCAAAATTGCTGAATCCCGAACATCATCAGTTGGCGTCTCTTAATCTAGCCTACTCAAACGTCAAGCAAACTCTGTGAGGCACATAAGCACTCAGACTGATTTTGCCATTCCGTTTGACTCATCCTCATCTAGCAATTTAAAGAAAAAAACCCGTAATGTATACTGTAACGTTACTCCAAGACTGATGCCAAAATTAGAGCTCTGGCCACCATCATCAGAACCTGTGAAAATAGAATGCCTTTATAAACGAACACAAAATTCATTAGCTGAAACTTCAAAACCTACCAAACATGAGACACAGGTTACTTCAGAATCAGATAAAAACAAACCGTTGAACCCTAATGTATGTCCAATTAAAAAAACAAACATAAAATCTAGCACACACAAGAATAGGAATAAACCTTCAACTCAAGTCTCTACACAATGGAAAACTGTGAAGAGAAAGGGCAAAAAATCTTGCCTCAGCTCTGCAGTTAAAAACATAAAAGATCCAAAACAGTTGCTTAACTATGCTGAAGAGGCTATGGACTCATCGAGTTATGAATCTGATGATGATGAAACAAATACGGTTTATGAAGAATATGTGCCTTCTTCTTAAATTGAAAAAAAAAATGATTGATTAATCTGTTTTAAGCTGTATTTTAACATATTATGTTTCAATTTAATACAGACATTTTTTAAGAAATTTTACTATTTTTAATTTAAATATTTATTCTTTTGAACTATATTTTGGTTGTATAACTCATTAACAAAACCTTGCTATTCTTTAAATATTGCACCGTTTTTGCATTTATGTCACTGTTTGTTTGTTTTGCACAGTTTTCATAATTCTTTAAAATATATTAACTTTTATCGTATACCATTATTATATTGTTGACTTATTATCTTATTGATTTGACTGATTTAACTCTTATTTTATCCTGAATTGTGTTTTAATCTTTTGTACTTATTTTATTTACATTCATCACTTAACGCTTTCATCTTTTAACCTTGCTTTTTATCCACTTATATTTTTACATATTTTTAACAATTTTAAAAAACTTTTCAGTTTTTACTTCATCCTGTTCTTGGCGCAGCATGTCCCCAGTGTGACTTTGCGCCAGTAAACCTCAATCAACCAACCAACCAATCCACTAATTTGAGCTTAGTATTCTTGAACAATGTAACTTACCTTAAAATAAATAAATAAGTATATGAAAGCTACCTCTTCCTCCCGGCATTGCCGGAAGGACTTTTTAACTTGAAAAGTAATTTGTGTTTTCACTGAAATAAATTAAACTATACTTTTAATTCATTTTTAATTTTTTTTCTTTCTGTTGATAGAATATTGAATCCTTATATATTTGTGAAAATTCGTTTTTTATTTACTTGATAAACTTTATTCCAAAACATAAATACGTTTCACAATTTGAGGTAAATAAATTGGGACTTACCATGTTTTCAGGCGCCTTCTCCTTTTACAGATCCACTTTATTTCATGTGATTGATCATAATTTACAGTGATTCACATCGTTTTCCTCTTTTATAGTTTAGAAGGATCAATTTCTTTTCAAATATGTGATGTGTTCTGTATTCGTTTAAAATAATAATTATTAAACTGTGGGTACATTATTAAAAAAATTATAAAACAAAACATTAAATTTATTAATAGATACTCCTTGAAATACATACACTTTTTACATACCTTTTTTCATTGATGAGTACATCTTAGAATGAATAAATGATTGCATTTATAAAATAAAGAAAAATATTTTTAATAAATCAGTTATTTTAGTATACGAGTCTTATTTAAGCTCATAAAGTCTTTTTTCACCACGGGGCTTTTGAGGTGTATACTGTATACCTATGGGGGAAACGCTTTATAATAAAGTCAAAATGTCAAAACGTTTGAAAAACGTGCGAAATTAGCATATATATATTTATAAAATTATATACCTTGTTAACGATTTTTGTCCATTATTTGTTTTATAAATTATTTATTATCAGAATTTAAGAACCATTTTCTTTTATATGCACTAATATAAAAAAAAAAATACATCTTCTTAACAATTCTAAAGTTTTTAGTTATTGTAAAAGTCTAAAAATGTCTAACTGCCACCATTCGCGACAATTTCTGTTGTCATTAATAATTGCCTCTAACTAGGGAATTGCAAGAAATTTAAGTCATCGATTTTGACGAAAGTAGTATCGTTGGAAAGATCTCATCGTAAGTAGTAAAAAACTCAAAGGATCTACCCATTCGCAAATGATTCATTTTCCAGATATCCGACAATTTTGTCACGTAACTAGTGCTTACTTAATGAAGGACCGCAAAAATTTTAGTCTCGATTTTAACTAAAGTGGTATCGTTCTAAAGATATCATCGTGAGGGAGAAAAAACTCAATAGAACTACCTGTCGGAAAAAATCCGTTTTCGAGATATCCGATAATTTATGTCACCTAGCTAGTGGATACTGTTCTAGTGCACACTTAATGGAGGACCGCAAAAAATTGTTTTTTTTTTAGATTTTGATGAAAATAGTGTCATTACAAAGATATATCTTTGCAACAATACCACTTTCGTTAAAATCGAGACTAAATTTTTTTGCGGTCCCCCATTAAGTGTGCACTAGCTATGTGACATAAATTGTAGGATATCTGGAAAATGAATCATTTGCGACGGGTAGTTCCATTGAGTTTTTTACTACTTACGATGAGATCTTTCCAACGACCACTTTCGTCAAAATCGGTGACTTACACTTCTTGCAGTTCCCTAAGTCTCATCTCATAGCATATTAACACATCGGATTAATGGTTTTAGCTTACTCATTGCAATATACAAAAATTTAATTCGAAATTATTGTCAGACACCGGTTAAAAAAAGGTCTGTATGTTGGAAAGTTTTAGTAAAAAATGATACACGTTGTTATCTTTATAAAGTATTTAATGATTACAAATGTTTAAAAACTTTTTACAAATATAGAGTGACTGGTCTAAAAATTTTGCCTTATACCTTAGAGATTGTTGCAGTTGCACGTAGTATAATCAGATTTAAGAATGAAATATTAAATTTGTTAACACAAGTGTTGAGACATATTTTTTCAGAACGTTATTAGTATTGATTGGTCTTTTTTGCCGCTGCCTCCTCAAATACAGAAAATGTAAAATTGGAAAAAAGTTTTCACATAATATTTAAAAATTACTTTAAAATGAAGGTATAAGTTTGCATTTCACATAAATTATGCATTTTATACACAAGGTATGAAATAACCGGAGAAAGAAAAAAAATAACCGACATTAGCGATGGTTGGGCAGACTTTTACACTAATTTCAAATTTACTTGTAAAAAGTATATTGAGGAAATGTTACATTACTATGGTGGTTGAGGAACATTTAAAATAAGCTACGTGGTAGTTCATCAATGTATTTCTCAGACAATATGATTTAGAAGAAGATAATTTATTTGAATAAAAATAAACACGTTAGACAAAAGTTAGACAAAGTTTTACAAAAGGTAATATTTAAACATTTTTTATAGATTATTATAAGTCACTAGTAGAAATATTTAACAAATAAACTTCCAACCTTTTTTTCTCCTTCTTTAATAAGGTTGTACTGTATTTTATACTGATATCGTATAAAAAATTAATCTAATATAATCAGAAAATTGTGAAATAATTAATTTAATATAATCAGAAAATCGTGAAATAATTAATTAGTTATAATCAGTAAATTGTGAAACATTTATGTGCTTTGAAAGTTTTCATCAATTTCTAAACAAACACAGAATAATTTTTTTCAAATCTAATAATTCTTTTCATTAAAATAGTTTTAACTAAAATCATATATTTAGGAACAAGATAATTTTGTTCTGAAATAATGATATAATTTTGAAAAAAACTTTCATGGTTAATTATTAATAGAAAGAAATCCCGTAAAAGTTTAGAACAACTTCATTTTTGCATAAAATATGAGACGGTTTCACAATTTTTAATCAATAATAATAATAATAAATTGAATGAACTTTTGCTTATGTCAATTATTATGTCAATATAATAATTACATGGGTTCATTGTATACTTTACTTATTCCGTCTCCCTAATATAAATAAAAATAAATAAATGCTTTCGAAATAAATCATTTACAAAGGTTAAATTCAAATAAAAGCAGTAATTTAATTAAAATGACTTTATTATTTAAGGAATATAATAAAATTCAATTGTTTATTTAGAGCAAAAAATGTCAAAGCAAGCCCTGCTTGAAAAAAAATTAAAAAATCACAAAATAAAATTACTTGTAAGGTATACATAAATCGGTCTTTAAAAAAACTTAGACTTAAAAAAAATGAAACTTTTATCAATTCCCTAATTCATCAATTGATTCTTTGCGACTTTATAATATGTTTTGCTTATTAATCAAAAATTTCTACATTAGATGGTGTTAATATAACATACTTCTTAATAATATATATTGTTAATATAACATACTTCATTACATCTAGCTTTGTTGGGGTAGTTGTGTGTAGTTGATAATTGCCCGTCATATATATTTTTTTTAAATATTTATTTAGATATCTGAATTCCTTGAGTGGAAAAAATTGAAATTTATTACCATTATTCCGATAGTGATTTAAATTGTTTTATAATTTATACCCGACGCATTTTTTTTTGTTTGTGTTACATTTCCTTCTCACTTTTCGTGAGCCAAATACCATCACTCGTTTTTAAATCAGGAAACAATGAGATAGCCAAAAGTAGTGTAAGTAGTGTAAGTGTAGGTCAAAGTTGTGTAAATAGGAATAAAGGATAACGCATAATTTGTTTTGTACAGTTAGAGTCCCACAAATCTCACCACTGAATGTAAAATACTTTTAAAATGCAATAAAATGTTATAGAGTAGTTATATGAATTGTTATGTCTAATAATGCACGGTAATATAATGTATCTTTACTTTCTTTAAGTGCTGTCTTTGATACAGGATGTTCCAAAAATAACGATCAATTTCTATGAAAGCACTAATCGATTCATTTCATTTACAGGTGTTTGAAGAAATGCTCTGCTGAGAAAAAAAGAAAATCTATCCGGTTCCTGGAAACTGGGGGATAAAATATATGAAGAAGGCCATCAGCTGTACCATGGAGAATACAAAACACAACAATGTTAAAAGTTTGTAGCATTCTATCCAGACTTTCGACCGTTTTTTTTAATAATTACGTAACCATAATTTAACAATATTCTGACCGTAAAATGGGCAATAATGTTGGTAGAATATTGCTAATGACGGTTGTAAATCCGTTTTTGTCAAGAACGATCAAATGACAGGACAGACTGCTGTAAATTTTTAACAGTGAACCACCAATAAGGACCAATATTAGGTTAATTGTGAACGTGGTCTCTATTCAACAGCTTCACGAGTGCTCTTGACGTTACAGCCACATGTTGATGGTCGTTCAGGATGTTTTTCATCCTTAACGCTACTGGTTCATCTGAAATTTTCTACAAGTAGTCTTATATTGGCTGTTGTTGATGGCTGTTTTTCTTATTTCCGATGTTACAGTTGACGTACCTCTTCATATGTTTTATCATCCAGTTTCAAGGAAACGATAACTGTTCTTTCATCTAAGGAAAATATTTCTTCAAACATCTCTAAAAGAAATCAGTAGATTAGTGTTTTCAAAGAAATGGATAGTTATTTTTGGAACATCCTATAAGGCATTGTTTCAAGCAACTAAATACAGAAAACCTTGGAAAGCAAGTACAATGTAAAAAAAAATTGTAAAAGTACTAAACCTTTTCTAGGAAACTGGGATTCGAAGAACTTTTCATGTAACGATAACAGGAAAAATCCATGTAACCGATTCTAAAACTTGAGTTTTTGTTGTTACCGTTACAGGAAAAGTTCTTGGAATCCCAGTTTCCTAGATAAAGTATAATACCTTTACAGATTTTTTTTTACAGTGTACGAAATAATTACATTTTCGCTATGTCTTATGGTAAATTTGGATGTGATTCAAACTCCTTTCTCGAAAAGATTTTTTTTGTTCAACGGATTCTGATGTATAATCGAGATATTGTAGTAAATAATATAGTAATGCTTATTTTTCCTCTAAAAGTGCATATACATTTTTTGCACTTAATTTTATTTCCGCAAAATACAAAATTTAATTTTTTAATACTAACAATATTTCATTTTGCGGATATTTTGATTTTCAAACTTGAATGATCAATAAGTTTTTTATACGTTTAGGTATTACGAAAAATTGCAGAATACATTAATTTAAAAGTAAAACAATAATGTTAGTTAAGTAAGCATGATAAGAATAACATAGTTTCTTCTTTTCAGAAAACGTAACTAAAAGTTATGTTTAAAATTGAATATTTTTCATAAATAAAAATTTTTATGTAATTATATACTGTCCACTTTATTCTTTTACTTCAAGAAATAAATTCTTGTATTACCTACGTCAGATAATTAGTCGTAGTTCGAGAAAAATAAAAATGTCTGTCTAACTGACAAGGGAAATTGCTTAAAATAAATTTTTAACGCAATATTTGTTTGCGACATTTTAAACTAATCCTTATAATAACAAAAAGTAAACTGCATTTAATGAATTTTAACACAATTTTTCTAGTAAAATTAATTTAAAAGTATTCTTAAAACATTTAAGTTTGTCTGGTAAAGTATTAGGCTTCGATAAAAGTAGTTTGCATTTGCAAATATATAATGATTTTTGTGATTATTATGTAATAATGTAAGGGTGTATGCAAATATGGAATGAATTATTATATTTTCATGATATCCACGTACCTTGTAAATCTGAAATTCGTATGTTTCATTGCAAAAATTATTGGAAATATGTATAACATGTAAAATATGTTTAACATTAAAACTGAATATTGAAGAAAAGGGTGCAGATGATGAAGATATTTTTAAAATATATTATTGTATAACACTGGAAGTTTCATTATTGCTCCTTTTAACTTTAGTTGAAGATATCATAAATAGATACAATTGCATCATATCAAACTGATGGAATGCTTACAGTAACATATAAAAATGGATCAAAGTTTACTTAGCTTTTAAAATTATATTCTGCTTGGCTTAAAAACCAAAATAAAAATAACAAATGATTTCAGTTTTGATACTGAAAGCTTGTACTGAGCAGCATTCTTCTCTGAAAAAGTACTACGTGATTCATCGCTGCTGCATAAAGACATCATTGCTAGTGTGTTACGTTTTTGAAATTCAGATTTCTTGATGTACACTACTTTTTTGAAGTTCTTAAATTCACCTTATTTAAAGAAAGGCCGAAAATATTGGGAATTTTAGCATTTCAGAAAAATGGTACAAATCAAGAAATCGAAAAAAATGGAACCTACAGGCAACACTATTTGGAATTTATAGCAAGTACGCAAAGTAAAGATATGTCGAAGTATATAAGTTACTCACCTACAAACTTCAACGACTAAAGGAAGCCAATTCCACCCGCCATAATCTATTTTTATATGAAGTTAATTCTTTACATTCTCTAATATATTTTTCTCCTTTTTTTCTTGCCATATCCTAAAAAATCATAGAAATTTTAAACAAAACTATTTCGCAGGTCTTTTAAAATAGTGTATTTTTGTTTATTATATTCAGATAAACCCCAGGAGTTATTTTGGACAAAAATTGTAGGGTTTACTAATATATGATATAAATTATAAAAATGGATGTTTAGCAAAAATTTTAAATTTTAAGATAATTTAAAGGCTAATATTTATTATTTCAAGCAGTTTTAATTATTTTGTATTTAAAAGTTACGAAAACATGAGAAAGAATACAGTAGTTTTCTTCATGTTCAGATTTTTAATTTAAAAAAGAAATAAAAAAAATATCTTTAACTTAAACAGCATTGTACCTTTTATTTATATATAAAATTTATATAAACACTAGCTGTCCTGCCCGGTTCGTCAAAAAGCAGCAAGAATTGCGAAAAACTTTTAAAATTATAATAAAAACCTCGAAAATTTTTTTAAATGCTGCACGAATTTCGTCTAAACTTCGTTGAAAAGAGATATGGGCTAGAAAATTAAAACGGGATTATTTTTACTAAAGTGGAAAAATCTTATAAAATCGCAAAAAAACATTAAAAATCACATAAAAATATAAAACAAAATTCAAAAATTGTGTTTTAAAATTTGAAAAAACTTTGAAGAAAAGAGATCAGAATTTACTACATTCGGCCAAAAACTGAATGTCTAAAAAATCGAAGCGGATCGCGAAGAAACGTAAACATCGCTTTAAAAATGGCAAAATTTTCAAAAATCACGGAACTCAAAATTTACTGTACTTGGATAAATCCTTTGAATCTAATTAATTTGATAATATAAAAAACATTGAAATAAAAAAAGCAATAAAATTAATTAAATTTAATCGCACAGGAGAAAGCATTTATCATATTAGCAAAGAAATTTAAAACCGAATTCCTTTTCCGTATCTGAAAAATTGCCGTGAACTCAAACAAACAACAGAAAAAGTTACTGCATTAAAAATTGATATAGATCAAAATAGGAGAGCCAAACAATTACCGCAAAGGATAAAAGTTTGAAACCAAACTCTTATAGTCTAGAAGTTTAAAATTGAATTCCTTTGAAAAATGTAAAAAAAAAAAAAAATGACAGAGAAAGCCCAAAAATTGCATTGAAAATTTTAATAAAAGTCGTAAAACATTAAAAAATCTCTAGGGTAAAATTTCTCTGTTATAATATAAAATATTGTAATCAAGAAATTAACCATATTAAGCAAAAAGTTTGAAATCGAAATCGATTTCCGGATGTAAAAAAATCGTCACGGAACTTAAAGAATGGTTAAAAATCACATAGAAAATTGCATAAAAAATAGCTAAATATAAAACATAGTTAAATATTTGGAAGTAAATGCTTAAAAAATTAATATTAAGGCAGGGCCGGGAGGAGGGGTTATGATCGGAAATCATTCATAAATAATAAAATGTAGACATGGAACGCCAAAATCCTATTAATAGATAAACAAATACATTCGAAACATAACTACATTACACAGATTGTTTGAAATTAAAATTGGTTTCTGAATGGCAGAAAATCGCCAAGGAACTTAAAAAATGGCTAAAAATCTTATTGAAAGCTATATTAAAAATCTCTGAACATTTAAAAGTCATGGCTGTAAAAATTTAATATTCAGTCGAAAATATTGTAATCGGAAATCGTTCACGAATAAGAAAAATTGAACACGGAACACCTAAAATCCCCGAAACTAACTAAAAATTACATTGAATATCGCATTAGAAAGCGGAAAAATTCAAAAAGCGTGGAGAAGAAATTGTACTATTTATGCTAAAAGTTAGAAACCGAAATTCTTTTACCGATGACAACAACTGTCGCAGAACTTGAAAAATCACTATAAAACAGATTAAAAATCAGTAAAATTAAAAAATCCGGACAAAATTTACCATAGTAAGATAAAGATTTTTACCATAAAATTAACCATAATGGGACAAAACATTGAAATCTGAACTCTTTCATTACTTAAAAAATATCGACACAAAACTTTAAAAAAATTGCTAAACATTTTATGAAAATACGCTAAAAATCTGAATCATTGAGGTCAAAATTTACTACATTAAGCTACAAATTATTCAGAAATTTCTTATCCAATTGTGAAAAAATCGCCGTGGACTCGAAAACATCTAAAAATTGTATTCAAAAATGCATTACAAATCGTTTCAAATTTAAAAATAGCACGGAACAACATTTACATTAATAGAATAAAGACATGGTTACGTATACCGAGCCACTACTGGCTATCATACGTCGCTAACGGTCGGTGCCTACACAGGGTCCCGAGGGCCCCCACTTCGGCCGTCTCCCGCTTCGCGAATGCTTGACCTGACCTCTAGTTCCCGCGACAGAGACACCCACTCAGTACTTATGAGAGGGGTCGGAACAGGTCCGAGCGAGGGCGGTATCACCGTCACATCATCGAAGCCTAATCATTGGGGACTTACAGAAGACTCATGCTCGGCAACTAGTGAGGGGTCCACCCCCCCCCCTTAATCTACCACCAGCCAAGACTGAGAAAGTCCTATAAAGGCGATCTCTGCGATCTCAGCCAGTGGATGAGTGTTAGTAAAAAGATAGATAAAAAATTAGGAAAGTTAGTACCATTGAGACTCACCGGAACGTTCACACGTGGGTGGTCGCGTCACCCAGGACTGAGTGCGAACGAACAACTTCAAGCTGCAACAGCGAGAAGTAAAAGAAACATATAGGACATCACTTGCACATATCTCGACCACGGACCATGCATACACGGGTGCAGTCCCTCACCCTATGAGATGCTTTGGTCAATGACTAGCCGAGAAGTGGGAAACGCTTCGGACCTCCCAACAAGTCGAGGACACGTTTCCCTGAGACAAACATTAATGGTTAGTAAAGATAGAATAAAAACTAGGAAAGTTATCCCTGTGAGTACTCGGACCGACTGTCTCATTGCACACGGGTGGCAGCCACTCCACCCCAGATGTTCAAAGGTACAACGAGAGTCAACTTCTACCCCGCAGGGGAAGAAGGAAAAGCAAAAATGCTTAGAGGTGCGCTCGGACCAAGAGAGTGCACAGGTGTGCCCAACACCCCCAGATGACATGAGGCTCCCTCTATGTCAACTTTCGAACCTCTGGACAACACAAACATATAAAACAACACACACATATAGTGTTAGTAGATAGATACAAAAAATAGGAAAGTTAATTCCTATGTTCTCCACTCGAACCCCCCCACAAGGGTCCGCTACTCCCTTAGGGAGATGTGTCAGTCCTCGCTCTGAAGTCCGACCTCCCATCGAGCAGGGAGGTCAATTTCTGGAGAGGGGGGAGGAGAAAAGCAAAAACTTCGAGTCCGACCGACCCTTGGCAGTCGCCTGTGTCCCTTTAGTTCACCCCTCATCGGCCCGTCCACCTGCTTCCGAAACCTCGCTAGGACGACTCCAAGCGAACCTCACAGGGTATCCGGATCCCGGCAGCTTTTGCATTCTCTTTCGCGGTTCGGTCGCAGGTAGTCGAGGACGTGGAGTCACCTCAACGCCCCTCCTCGATCGGGCATCACCGCCGTCACTGAGGAGGAGTCATCCTCCGACACACTCGCTCCACAATCCAATACCCCGTTACGCCTTTCCCTTCCGAGACCTCGCCGGCCACCTTTCACCGAATGGTTCTTCCACACAATGACGAACGTCAGAGAAGCTATCCAGGGCGCACGTGAAAGACAAACGTAGTCTGTCTCTCGGACGTGGGACTCCATCGCGGCCTGTGCTACTCTGGGTCCCCGCTTTGGCTTCCTCTCCGAAAGTGGAAAAGAGCCGCCACGGCGGCCTCGGCCCTGCTCCTGGTCACCCTCCCGCGTCCAAGACCGGGTTGGTTCAAGACCACAGGGGGAGCACGCGCACCCCATAATAGAGTAAAGTAGTGTAATCTGAATTCTTTCTTAAATACGAAAGAAAAAAATCGGCGCAGAGCGTGAGAAATAATGAAAAGATGGCTAAAAATTGCATTGAAAAATGCATTAAAAAATCACTAAATTTCAAAATTCGGAAATAAAGGGTAAATGTTTGAAATTAATTTCCTTTTCCAAATTTCAAAAAATAGCCGTGAGATTAAAAAAAAACCAATACAAAACCATTGAAAAATTCATTAAATATCGCTAAATTTAAATACATCCTGTGAATAAAAAGTTATTCTAGTCGTGTAAAACATAGCAATCATTTCTTTTTACATAATTACAAAAAATCGACGCAGAAAACAAAATATATCAAAAATCACGTTGAAAATCGACAAAATTAAAAAAGGTAAATGGTGAAATTTACTATATTAGGCTAAAAGTTTGAAACCAAAATGATTTTTATTTGCTAAAACACCACTGTAGTGAAGTCGAAAAAATGGTACTAAATCGCATTAAAAAGTTCATTAAAAATGCATTGAAAAATGTAATAAATATCGCTAGTTATTTTTAAAATCGCAGTAATCAGAATTTCATCAAACGGATAAAACATTCTAATCGGAAATCTGTACTATTTGATTATCCGGTTGACCAAGAAACTATCTGGGTCAAACCATAAGATTAAATGACAATAATGGCGGATCGTAAATTCCATATTCACTTAACATTAAACATATTACATATGTTTGTTATGTCATCAAGTGGTTTTTACTTCTTATTTTATATGTATTTTTATTAATGTTTTGTTAAAAATCGCATTAAAAATCATTAAAATCTAAAAATCGTAACAAACACAAAATTTAGGGCATTAGGCTAAAAGTTTGAAAGGATTTTCTTTTTATCAATCTCAAAAAATAGCCGCAAAATGAGAAAAAACACTAAAAATCGCATTAAAAAATTCGTTAAAAATTCAAAAATTGCTGTAGAAATTTCGAATAAACTTTGTTGAAAGGAGAAAAAAAATGCTATTTTGGGTTAAAAGAATGAAACCGTATTCCTTTCACTAATGGGATAAAACCGCAAAAAGAACGCTGAAAATCGCCTGAAAAATTATTTAGAAAAATCTAATCAAAAAATCGAAAATTGGGCTTCGAGGTGCAAAACTACTTGTATAAAACTACCTTCAATTCCCTCCAAATTTTGTAATTCTACGTGCAGCAGTCTCTTTAGAACAGCGCTGACACACAAACATACTTGTCTCTTTATTAATATAGAAGAATATTGACTAAGTTTTATGCTTACCTTTTCATTTCAAGTCTTTGTAACGACCAAAATAATTCTAAAAGCTGATTAAATTAAATTCTTAAGAATAAAAAGCTTTCATTTTAAAGAAACAAACTAATAAATGTTCTCTATAATTTGCAATTAATATTTACAAAATAATCCTTCCGTTTTTAATCATCTTTTAAGAATTATGTTTAAAATAAAGCTTCTTTAATAAATACTATTAATTTTTTTTTAAATTCTTTGCAATGTACTTATATTTTATGAAGGTATTAGTATTAAAATCTAAATAAAACAAAGCGAGCATGAGCCTGCAATTATACTCATAGATGATAAGTACATAAATCTAAAATTATTAAATTTATCAGTAGTTACAGCAGACTTCTACTATGTAATATTTTCTTTTTAAACAAAAAGCCTAATTTATTATTATGTTTATTATGGTATGTGAACGTTTTTTTTTTTCAATTTAATGTTCTTTTTTCGAATGAAAAGAAAATGAAAAAAATAATAATATGAAAGCGTTTTTACAAATTTTTTACAGTTAAAAGAAGGTTTTTTTGTGGTATTTTCTTTCTAAAAATGTATCAAGAATCTAAAGAGATTAAAAAAATCTGTTTTACAACAATTAAAATTTATTGAAATTTACAAACATTAAATTTTGGCTTGTGCATATTTCTTTTATTACAAAAATTTTGATAATTTATTTTTTTAGTTTGAGGCATTTATTACATTCGGGCACATTAACATACACTGGTACAGGAGTGGGTGTATTGGACATTATAATGGAACCAGACAAACACCAAATTTTACATAGTTTTATTACTTTCTTCTATCTTCAATAGAAGAAAGTATTGCAATCGAAATTTTTTCGACTTCCAGTTTTCGGCGGATTTACACGTTTTAGGGGTCAGAGATTCCAAAAAGCATGTTTTTACAAAATGTCCGTCTGTGTGTCTGTGTCTATGTCACCATTCTACCATCAAAACGTGTATGAAGTTATGCATAGAATTGAACCAAATTTTTTGTGAATGTTTTTGGCTGTGGCAAGCAGGTCCTCCTTCAGTTTTGAAATATTCCTCCGGAAGGGGGCGCTGCAATCGTGATTTTTATGCCATTTTCAATATTGTACCGACCAAAAGTATATGAAGTTATGCATCGAGTTGAACCAAATTTTTTTTGAAAGTGTATGACTATGGCTAATTGATCCTCCCTGAATATGAAAATAATCCGCCGGAAGGGGGCGCTGCAATCGCGATTTTTGTGCCATTTTCAATATTGTACCAACCAAAAGTACATGAAGTTATGCATCAAATTGAACGAATTTTTTTGTGTAACTGTATGGCTATGGCTAGTTGGTCCTTCCTGAATTTGAAAAAAATCCGCCGGAAGGGGGCGCTGCAATTTTTGTGCCATTTTCAATATTGCACCAACCAAAAGTACATGTAGTGATGCATCAAATTGAACGAGATTTTTTGTGTAAGTGTATGGCTATGGCTAGTTGGATCGCCCTGAATCTGAAAAAAAATCCGCCATAAGGGGGCGCTGTAATAGCGAATTTTATGTTATTTTCAATATTGCATCACTTAAAAGTATCTGAAGTTAGTTCTAGAACTGAACTAAATTTTTTGTATGATTATTTTTTGGTTAGGCAAGTAAGTCCTAACTGAATTAAAAAAAAAAATCTGTCTATTATTCTATTGTTCATCGGCTCGTGCAGAGACGGAAATTCGTTCTTACTCCGATTAATTGATTGAAGCAGAAATTTAAGATGAAAATCAAAGTTGATAGGGTTTTGAATTTAAATTATTAAAGCATTAAAATTAGTAACTTTTTTTTAAATATTAAAATGTACGTATAAGATAGAAGAAAGTTTTGGGATTGGCACATCCAACTAGTTTCATTTAATAATGCGATACAATAAGAAACAACAACTGACATTTTAGGGAACGTATGCAGGAAAAATATTTAGAGTTATTTGTCAGATTGAGCATTGCTACCGTGATTAGATGCAATCTCTTGCAGTCCTGTTGAAGACACATCATAGTAAACTCCCCCAAAATAAACTTTTCTTGCGAAAGTTCTAAAAATATTTGAATATATGGAACGAACTTTTTTCCAGATGAATTAGGAAGATTTTCATTAGCAAGACGAATAATAATTTTAAGATATTTATTATCTTGATAACGCATATCACGAGCAAAATTTGTACATGAGATTGCATTAAAATCATATGACAAATTAATAAAACACAATATTCTATACTTTATTTTTATAATGTCGCATCTTTCCATCCTCTTTTATCCAATCCACGGAGACAAGAAACATATGGAGGAGCAGTATGCCGTAAAATTAGCTTACAATGTGATGTGCTTTATCGCTCACAATTAAATGCTCTCATTCGGCACAAACAGAATTATCACGTGGAGCAGAAACCAAATACTTTGACACTACCAGTGTATTTTTTCTCTAAATGAAAACGATATGCTTTTACTTAAGCATTCTAAAGTAGCATTCCATTGTATAATGAATTAAAAATTGTATTACTGAAAGTATTCTCCTTTTTTGTGATAGCACATTATTATGTTTGGGCCTAACGTAGTGGATTTAAGGGTTACATACATGACGTCACCCACAACCACTCTATAATACATTTGTTACCATTACTTTGGTTCCAAATGTCCATTATTACTTTGTCTTAGAGAAAAACCCAGATAACTGAATTTAAGCATAAGGACAACTGGAATCCTTAAAGAGACCAAACTTATTTCGGATAACTAAAAAATGCATTTATTATTATTTCTATCTTTGAAACAGAACTTTTTTCCGAAGTGAAGAAGATGTCATAGTTTTTTTTTTTTTTAACTAAATTAAAAGAAATTAAATATT
The DNA here is from genome assembly GCA_964019185.1 of Maratus speculifer. Lineage (NCBI taxonomy): Eukaryota > Metazoa > Arthropoda > Arachnida > Araneae > Salticidae > Maratus > Maratus speculifer. The sequence goes on from OZ025290.1 coordinate 391,129,046, forward strand.
CAAACATGTACAACTTTAAAATAATTTGAAAATTTATTTATCTATGTTAACTTATAAATTTAATTGTAAAGGAAATGCGCAAATTGAAAAATTGAACAAAATGACATCCGATGACATTAAAGAGACAAAAATATTTCGAATATCATAAAAATGTATTTATTATACTGGTTTACAAATTTAAACATTCTTTTGATGAAACATATATTTTCTTATTATACAACCTCTTACTAATGAACCTAGGTCAGAGTTAGAAAATAAATATAGATTTATAGTCAAAAAACACTTTTTAAAAAATACCATGACAAATCTCAAAACAACTAACTCTAGAAAAAAACTTGGTCAGTATAATTGCTGTACAGCTTAAAATTCTGAGAAAAATGAGCACCTACACTTAATATTTTTATTGAACATCAAGATCATAATTTTATTTTAAAGTTTTGGTCCAGAGGTCAGTGAGTGAATTTCAGAAATAATTGTAGAAAATTGGAAATTCTTTTAATCTTTTCTTTTTATTTAAGAAAATATCTACTATGTTTGGAAAATATGTACATGTTTGTAACCGAAAATGAATTTGTTTTTATAATTACCTTAACAATATCTCAAAACAACTAACTTAACAAAAATATTGACGGTGCAAATAGTGTAGAGAGGAAAATTCTGAACTAAACGAGTACCCACAATAATATTTTTGTTTACAATTAAAGTTACAATTCTATTTCAATTTTTCGCTTTAATCGCTATTAAATTACTTATAGCCAGGAGAGACCAAGTTATCAAACTTCCCTGCCTCCAACTGTTATATGCATGTATTTTTTTAAGTTTTTGAGACCTTCACAATATTTTTTGTAATTATGGAATCATGTTGTTAATAGTTATGTTACTTCTATTTTGTATATTTTAAAAATGAATGTCTCAATAAATTTTTAAAAGTACATCTATAAAGATACAAGAAACAGAGTAGACTTAAAACTTCAAGCAATCTTGCTTCAAGCTCTTAGCAAAAATTTGAAGTATATTTGAGAGATTAATGCTCAACAGAAATTTTAAGTATGGATATGCATTTTATTCAGAATTTTTAGCTCTACAATATACTTCTATTGACAATTGAATTTTATGACTATTTTGATAGAGTTAGCTTTTTGGGGGAATATTGTTGTGGAAATTAATAAAAAGTGTTTTTTAGCTATAAATCAGTATACAATCTCTTACGCTCATTTAGTAAGAGGGGGGGGGGGGATTTAGTACATTTATTCTTCATTTAAACTAAAAATGCTAAAAAACTTTTCAGCTTTTTCCTAATTTATTTCGAATTCAGCCTTTTTATAATACTTTACCACGGGGATATAATGATACTACCTCATGTGATAAAGGATAAATTTGGGAAAAGGTTTTATGTGTATCGAAAAACTTTACAAACTGAAATAAACATTAGCAATAAAAATTTCTTTTGAAGACCTGTGTAAATTTATAGATTTATAAAAATATTTTCAAATAAAACATTTCAAAGGTTTTATTATATTCTTTCTCAAAAGTATTAAATATTAAATTGATAACTGCACATGCATTCATTTTGCAGAATGGTTTAATTCATATCACTATGGTGAATTTTTATGTTATGACCAGTTAAATGAATATGATAAGCCGTATAATTTGAAAATCATTGTAAAGAAAAATGATTGTAATTTTTCTAATATTCGGTGCTTAACACTTGCTTAAAAACATATTGATTTTCAATACAAAATTATCACTGTTTTTAACAAAAGATAATAGGAAGAAGAAGATAAAGAAAGTTCATTTTAAGTTTAAGCAGTGTAATTAGTTTAACAATCCATAAAGTTAAAATAAAAAGTATCATTTTATGACAGTGATTAAAATAAAAAGGAAAAAAAATCTGCAAAATTTTATTAATTGCTTTAGCACTTAACAGATCAGTTTGTGAGGATTCGTCGAAATGTGTTTGAAAGAAACAGGAACAAAAGTATTTTATTGATTTTTTATGTTTTTCTAGCACCACATTAATTGTCTGATAAGAGCACTATATATTATATCGTTTTTATTTAGCTATAAGAAAAAATCTTATCTTTCTATCTTAAGGAATTTTAGTATGTAAAAAAAATATTTTATAGAATGGGATTATTGTTCTTCTATTTCTTGGTCTACAAATAACGTTAGGATAATTAATTTTAGTATGAATAAAGATAAGATGAAGAATAGATTTTTTTTAAATAGAAGTTTTTTTTTTTTTTTTTTTTTTTTTTTTTTGAAATAATAAAATACATCTTTTTGAACATTTTCAAATGAAGATTTTATAGATTCTTTTGTGTATATAGACTTTCATGTATATAGATTAATTTAAATCTTTCGGGTTTGAATTTTTTTCCAGTTTTTAGAAAACATTATTTTTACTTTAATAACATTAACGCCAGCTATTCAAATAGATTACTTAGTCGTTAACAAATGTTATATTGTTTGAAAAATAACGAACGTTGTTGTTTTGAATACTATTAGTATAATATTCATATAACAATAGGCTAAGGAAGAATTTTTTTAGATGTTTAGAAAATATTATGTTGCAATAATATTTAACATATATTACAACTTTCTAATACTTTTTGCACTTTATTAAACGAGTTTTTTTTAGAAACGTAACTTTTATTTTAAATTTAAGGAGTGAAATGCATGTTTAAAATAAAAGAATCGCAAACGATGCAAGAAGAATTAAGCAAATAATAATAATTATTATTATTATTACTAATTGCCTAAACAGAAATGAAGTCACATAGTAAATGCATAGATATGTAATAACATTACTACATGTAAATATATTTCTTAAAATAATATAATACTCCATTAAAAGATATGTACTATTAATGGTACACCAGACCCGAAAGGGTTAAATTTATATTTAGCAGAATTTTTATGAAAAATTCCTGTAAGGACTAAATTACTTTATTGATCATTATTTTATGCCTTTTAACACGTCATTAATAAGCTTCATTGGAGAGATAACTTTCGTTTAAACTTTTGTTTCCTTCTATTATTTTATCTAAAAGATATTTATAATGTGATATAACACTTTAATATATGTGTGCATTATTACGAATAGATGATTTAATGTGATTCTGATAAGGTGAATGTTTTCAGTTGGAATGATTCACCAGTAAAAATACTTTTAAAATGATCCTTTTTCTTTTTAAGTGATAAAAAGGATATTTATTTTACATATTTTAATGCAGAGTTTCAGTTCTATCGAATATTTTATTTGATTTTCCATACTTTTGTTACATTAGGTCTTTTTTTCTTGTGTCTCGGTATTGTTAGCATTTGTTTTCTTGACATTCCTGAATATTCAAAAAATATTGTTTAATGTGATATAACACACCAATATACAGGGTGTCCGGTAAATGACTGACCCATTTTGAATTTAAATAACAAAAAAAAAAAAAAAAAAAAACGGTTTAAGATAAAAATGTGCGGTTTTCTGCATTGTGATCAGAAAATCAATAAGTTTTTATGTAAGCACTTTCTTAAAATAGTTCAAATTTCGGCCAACAGATGGCGCTGATGGCGACAAACGGCTGTTGAATTTCAGACATAACTTTAGTTATCATACGCATGAGATTTTCGGCTCATTTCGATGTGTCGAATCTCAATCGACATGTTAAATCTATACTCTACTCACCTGCAGAGTTTGTTGGTTGGAAAGAGATTTAAAATAATGTTTATGATTAAATGATTCCTATTATACTTGATAAAACCAACAAAATATTGTTATTCACTTTTCACATATTTATCATAAGTAAATTATATTAAAAATGTTTTTGTAACCGGTTAACTGATTCTCTCTTTACGTACAATAAATTGAAAATATGGGATAAACACCGCTTTTTTAAGTAAAAAAAAATCTTTATATTTAATCTAAACATTTCTTCCATTAAATAGAATGAAATTGTATTTAAAAAAATTATGTCAAAAAGCTTTCAGAAATGGATCAAGCAAACTCTTCTTGCCTATACGACATGTAAAGAAATTAGAAGCTATAACAGTAGTACGCAAATAGTGGTGGCAAGTTCCTTGTCTAAAATAAAAGCGGGACAGTGACTTATAAATCGGCACATAAAAATATATTATACCTTAGAATAAAGGTTCGTCTATATTTCGTCTTAACAAATCCTGTCTTAAACTCACAAAAAAAATATTGATCACGACGAAGAAAGTAACATACAAAACTAGCTGCTAAGACGAAAACCTATCTAAAACGAAATATTTTCCATTTTTCCGCAAATCGAATTCATCCCTAAGTTATATTTATATTTTGACATTTAAAGTATCTGAAAATTTTATTACGAAAGCGAAGACAAATTTTAAGATGCTTTTTCCACACAACCCTTCCCTTTTCTTCTCCTAAATTGCAAACGCATGTAGCGTTGCAAAGGTTAGAAAAAACCCGGTTTAAAACCGGGAATAAACCGGGTTTTTAGGAGTAAACCTGGAAAAAACCCGGGATTTTTTGGAATAATTCGGTTTTTTGGGAGTAAACCTGGGAATAAATCTGGTCTATTGGAAATAAACCCGGGAATAAACCGGCTTTTTGCAACTCTAAACGCATGTACACTGAAATGGAAGGATGCTTGAAAAGAAAAAAAAAGCGACTTACATGTTTTTATATCCTGCGAGTCACCCCTTTTCCAAATTTCATCACAGAATGCATAATAGATCTTGAATCATCATAGAATCATCATAGTTCTACTTATTTTAGTTCAGTTTTATAAATACAAATATTAAAAAATAACTGGAACATTAGTGTTTATCCTGTATAATTTTAAAAAGATTTTAGAATCAGGTTTTTTTTTTATAATAATGTTCTTTATTTCAAATCAGATGCAAGAGGAATTTTTAGAATTACTCTTTCCCTTTTTTCTCATGAAGAATAATTAAGAAAAGGGGGGGACGAAATATATATTTCAGGATCTATGATACTCTTTATAATGAAATTTTTAAAAGGGGTAACTCCCAGGATATAAAACAGGTACATTTTTTTTTCCTTTTTAAACATCCTTCCATTTCAGCATAGATATGTTTTCAGTTGGGAGGGGGTAGGGGAAGGAAGACGTGTGTGTAAAAGTCATCTTAAAATCTGTCGTGGCTTTCTTAATAAAATTTTTAGATGTGTTAAATGTTAAAATAGGAATATAATGTAGGGAAGAATTTGGTTTTCTGAAAAATTTACAATATTTCGTTTTAGACAGGTTTCCGTCCTAGCAGCTGGTATTGTATGTTACTTTCTACGTCGAAATCAATATTTTTTACTTTTAAAATAGGATTTGTTATAAACAATTTCCTTCATCCTAAGGTTCGTTTTATTTTTATGTGCCAATTTATAAGTCACTGTTCCGCTGTTTTTTAGACAGGGAACTTGCCCCAACACTATTTCCGTACACTGTAAAAAATGTCAGATGTTTCTGAATGTATAAAAATGTACTGTAATCAAAAACAAAAATATGCTGTGACCTCTTCTGACTCACCTAAGGTTTCAAAAACCGTTTCGTTACCTTTAAAAACTTCAAAAAAATATTTGTTTTCGAAATTTAAAAAAGAATTTATAAAAATTTATTTTTATTAGCTGCCCGTCCTTTTCGGAAGCGTTTCTAAGTAGCTTTTGCAGTACAATAATCACTTTTCTCAAATCAACTTATTTTGCAGATATATATAAAACTCCTGGTCCAGAAAACAGGTATGTGTGATAAATGCATGTAGTACAAAGGAAATCGAAACACATTTAGCTGATCTTATTGCCTACTATCTGGCATATACATGGACTTTTTCTAAAAGAAATTGAAAATAAATAAATAAATAATAAACAAAAAATATTGGTAGGATTCTATATTTTTTTATCATTCCGTGTTTCAATTGAATCAAAAATATGTGAATTTATTCAATATTATATATTTAAAAGAAATGCTCTGAACCATGCTCTGATTGCAGTACCATGAGCAAAGCTGCAGCAGGAAAGGATTTCAGAATGACTATTTTGATCCCTTAATTCTCGCACCCATGCCTTTCAAGGGCAGAGAAGGCTATTTGTTTGATTCTCACCATCTTTAATAGTATAATTGACTTTATTCCCACATCATTCTTTTTCTATTAAATTAAGTCAGCATTTCTACTTTTAAAAAGTTTTGGCAATTACACAATCTAAATTTTAAAAGAAATAGTTTACACTTCTAGGGCGCAACGCTTCTGTAGTTTAGAAATTGTACTGTAAAAACACTTATTTTCGCGATTTTTTAGTAATCGCGAAAATTTAAGTTTCGAATATATATATATATATATTGTAGCGTATATTGGGTTCTTTTGATCTTATGGTTAGACAACTTTAAACTCTTGCTCTTAGAAAAGTAGAAAATAATTTATTTACAGACTTCAGAACAACAGAGTCTTCGAAACTCACAAATATTACTGGATATTCAAAAATAACTGCTCAAATCTATCGTACAATTACAGCTTTAGACCCCAAAGACTCTTTATACAACGTCTCAACACTTAATAACATTTAAAACAACATAGATGAAACTCAAGCAAACTTGCTTACGCCTTGTTCACTCAATGACTGACTGGTAAATAATGACAACAGCAGCTCGTATCGCTCTCCTTATATAGGTTCGCAGCATGCGGCGAAGTTTCTACAACCTTCTAGAAAAAACCGGAAAACCACGGAACAACATTCAATGTATCAGTAGACCTAAGGGGGGTTACCATAAATAGGGAAGGGTTACCATAGCCAACAATCGCCAAGTTTGTCGCCAACTTGGCGATATATCGCCAAATTTGGCGACCAAAATTAGTCGCCAAAAGTGACGCCAACTTGGCGATATCTCTAATATTTCGTTAATCTGCCGTAGACATGCACTGAAAATAATAGACAAGTTTGCTTGATAACAGAGACAATGTAACAAAAACTAATATTAGTAAAGAAATGGAGCTTAATAAGATTATTTACATCATTTTACAGTACAAACACTAACTATTTACAAAATTCGTAACACTACCCCCTCCTCAAAAACTGCACGTCCCGGGCAGTGCAATCCTTGAGTTAGAGGAAAACACTTAAAATAAGTAAACAAATAAATAAATAAATAAATAAATAATAACAATAATAATAAAATTTACATAAATAAGAACTAATTACTATTTACATATTTACAAAAAGTGACTTTCATGACCATGGTCTGAAATTCCAGTTTTGAGTTTCTATTCACTTTGGCCAAAATAAGGGGCTAGCCGGTTATAATGTACGACCCTGGGTTTGGTGTGTGGCGATTTTCGTATGCGTACGACGACGTCATTCAGCCTGTTGACGACTGCGTAAGGACCGTCCCAGTTTCTTTGTAGTTTTGGCGACAGTCCTTTACGACGCACAGTGGGGCAAAAACCCAAAAAGCTGGCCAAAAGTCGAAAAATGAAGTTACGATTTAGGGAGTTTCGATTGTATAGTTGGCTAGAGTAATATTTGGAGAGTCAGAATCTGTATTTTAAAAAAGATTTTTGCTTTGCCCTTACAAGCAGCATCATTTCAAAAATGATGCTTGAAGGAGTATCATTTAGAGCGAACAAAAACAGCAAAACAACAGTTCCTCTAAACGCGTGCTATATTTTATAATATAATCCGATTTTAATGATTTGAAATGGATTCACACTATGATAGTATGTACTGTATTTGCATGTATTACAAAATTTATATTAAGCACGTAAAATTTAATAAATTCATTGTCATTTTTAATAAAAAATGTTAGAAAAAAAATTATTTTTTTAATTTAAACATCAAAAAGTTTAAATGTTCCACAGTGTTCCGCAACGAAATTTAATGGAAATAATAACTTGGGCTATTGTCTAGTGATTCATAAAAAACCAGCTGCCTAAAACTGCCTTTCTGCATTTAACGCAGATTTTAGTAACCGCAAGTAAAAATGCCACTTTTTCGGCCGCCTCAAAAATTTTGAATTTGACTACTTTTTACATAATTTAGCGGATAAATATTTTTCAAATTTTTGAATTATTCAATTTTATAATAGTTTATTTCCTATTATATTGTAAATAAGTACTATAATCATAAGATTACATTAATTTGATAAATAAGCTTAGTAATGAAAAAATGAAAAAAATTCTCTATTACTGATCCGGTAGAATAACATTTTCAATCTTAATAGGTAGTAATTTTGTTTGTTCTATTATAATTAGAAGAATTATTTTGTCAATGGCTATATTTGCTAGATCAAACTACTGAGCGTATTTCATTAATGCTAGTAAAAATCATTATGAATATCACTTTCGCTTATATTAGTAATTTGGATTTGATTTGCAAGTGAGGATGTGGATGCCACATCTATTCTGAGTACATTTAAACAAATATTTACCTATGAAGATGGCAGGAAGTCTAATATATTTTTCTTTTCTTCCATGCTAATAGAATACATAAATATTGCGAATAATTCATGAATCGTCAATTTGAAAATATCGAGATCTTCATTTCACTGATTTTATCGGACCAATCAAGATCCATTTTTCTTTTTCAAGAAATACGGAAGCAACTGTCAAAGAATGGGATTGCATTAAATACTAGCAGAATCAACTTATTTCGTTTAATACAATCATTGATACAGAAGAAAAAGTCGTTAGAAACGAATTAGTGTAATACTCAACGTTGCTACCTATGTCAGATAGCATCAAAACAGCATCTTACCGATCTGACATTTTTTATTAAAAGTGGTTTGAGATAATTTAGAATTCAGAATATCTAAGTTACATGCAAAGATGTTTAGAGAGGCCTTACATCTGGCAGACAACTGGATAGAAAAAATGAAAAGCTCGTACTCTGCATGAAAAGAAGAACACTTAAATTGCAAAATAAAATATTCAAAAAATATTTCGTTTACAATCAAGACTTCTCGTCGAGAAACTAAATCCCAGATTTGGAAGCACAAATGATGGAAATACAATTCAACGATTCTTTGAAAACGCAACTATTTGTTTCTAAACGAGCATATACGAAGATATGATTAAACGCTTCTATGCCATAAGTAATTTCTTGTTGCCATGTTATTTATTTGATAAACTTCGAAAAATTTCCCTTACAAATAGCTCGTAGATTTGAGCAGCACCCCTGGTTCTATATGCTTACTTCAGTGCACAAACTACTTATTAATAACAAAGAAATAACATTATCTTCATTACTGCCAATTTGTCAAATGCCATAAGACACTCAAGAATCATGCAACAAACTGATCAAAAAACATCGAGAAGATTTATCGCAAAGATGCAGTAGCGAGAAAAAAAGCTATTTTTACGTCTTTTAATGTCATCAGATTCTTTCATTTCCAGTTTAGGTAAATTATCGTAGCAGAAGTTAAAATCACTGATCCTAAGAGTCACAGGATCTTCCAATACCGCCAACAAGTTCTTCTAACTATTTCGACACCTTGACCTCTGAAGAATCTTTTTATTATACTACAGTTGATTCTAAAGGTTAATTTCTGGAATATATTTTCGTTTTTATTTTAAAAATATAAAAATTAAATAGTCTAATGTTTTACTTTCCATTAACGTACTTAAATTTCGTTTAAATATGTCTTGGTTTTTTGAAAATTCCCTTTTAAGTTTACCTCGAAATTTTAAATTTTTTTTAATCTTATTGTTTTTACTCTTAATCTGTAATTTTATTTATTTTTAAAATTTAACTTTTGAATCCTAATTAGCATCTGAAAAGTTTACGAAATTGAATATAAATTGAATAACTTTCGAGACATTATAATTTTTATTCCGCCATATTGTATCCACCATTTTTTTGCAATTTTAATTTTGTATTTTTACTTAGCATCTTCAAAAACACCTGTATACGAATTTTCGTACAATTTGATTAACATTTTCATATTTTGGCCAGCTTTTCGGGATTTTGCCCACTGTGCGACGTATCGGATTCCACAACCAAACTTTGTCACCTTCGTTGAACTCATGTCCAGTTGCCTTTGTGTCGTACCGTGTCTTCATCTTTTCTGATGCCAGTCCAATTCGGTTCCTCGCTAGACAATGAATCTCCTCAATCCGCGCCTGGAGTTCATCGACATATTCCTCAGGCGATGAAGGAGCATCAGGAGGACGGCCAAACAAAAGATCCGCAGGTAGTTGAAGATCACGACCAAAGAGCATTTGAGAAGGGGAATAACCTGTGGCCTCATGAGCAGCACTCCTGTAGGCAAGCAGGAACAGAGGTAATTTCTTGTCCCAGTCCTGTTGATCTTTAGACACCAAGAGGGAGAGGCTATTTAGGATGGTACGATTGAAACGCTCCACCATGCCGTCCGATTGAGGGTGTAGAGGTGTTGTTCGAGTTTTGTCCATGCCGAGTAGTCCACACATTTCCTTGAACACAGCCGAATCAAAATTTCTTCCTTGATCGGAATGGATTTGAAGAGGAACTCCGTATCTGAAAACCCAGTGTTGAATCAGTATGTCTGCTACGGTTACCGCCTCTTGATTAGGAATGGCATATGTTTCAGGCCACTTAGTGAAGTAGTCCATGACAACGAGGATGTACTTATTGCCATCAGATGTTCTAGGAAGTGGACCCAGGATGTCTAAAGCAATTCGTTCGAAAGGAGCTCCTACATTATAACGTTGCAATCGTTCACGGGTGCGCCTCTTTGGACCTTTACGTGCTACACAGGTGTCACAAGTTCGACACCACTTCTCCATGTCACTGCGAACATTATTCCAGTAGAAACGCTCTCGAACCTTCTGCAGGGTCTTCATTATACCAAAATGACCTCCTGTGGAACTACCATGCAGTTCTTGAAGGACCATAGACATTCTCGACTTAGGGAGTAGTAGTTGCCATCTACATGTTTTCCCGTCGTCAGACTCCCATTTTCGGTACAAAATACCGTTCTTCAAATGTAGGGAATCCCAGAGAACCCAATAACGTTTAGTCGTAGGATGGTAATGGGCCATGTCTTGCCAGCTGGGCTTCCTGTTGGACTCCTCTTTCAGCTCTAGAATTGGCTTAATTTCAGGATCAGCAAGTTGATCTTTACGCAGGCTCTCGTCACTCCACGGATCTTGCGATGATGTAGACCCAGTTGTAACTTGTCTTACTATAGGACCTTTGACATTAAATTTCTTCTCAACCCGGTCGCAGTATCTACAATTCTCTGAGCAGGGTCTTCTTGAGAGAGCATCTGCATTTCCATGTGATGAGCCTTTTCGATGGCGTATCTCCATATCGTACTCTTGAAGCTTTTGTATCCACCTGGCTATCTGGCCTTCAGGGTTCTTAAAATTCAATAGCCAAGTTAGAGAAGCATGATCAGTTCGGATCAGGAACTTTCGACCGTAAATATAGTGATGAAAGTGGTCTATGGCTTTCACTACAGCAAGAAGCTCTTTTCTTGTTACGCAGTAGTTTCGCTCGGCCTTTGACAAGCACTTGCTGAAATAGGCGATAACACGCTCCTGGCCGTCGATTTCCTGGGACAGTACAGCGCCAATGCTTTCGTTGCTTGCATCCGTATCAAGTATAAACAATTTATCGATTTGAGGATACGACAGAATTGGAGTGGATGTCAAGGCCTCCTTAAGCTTTTCGAAAGCAGCGTCACATTCCTGTGTCCACATAAATTTTTGATTGGCTTCTGTTAATTTATGAAGTGGTCTTGCAATCATCGAGAAGCCTTTGACGAATTTTCTGTAATAGGTGCATAATCCTAGAAAACTTCGAAGCTGGTGAACATCTGCTGGACGACTCCAATTTTTCACGGCCGATATCTTTTCCTAACTCCTTCCGCCGAAATGATGTGTCCAAGGTAGGCGACTTCATTGCGAAACAAACTGCACTTCGAAGGGCTTAACTTCAAATTAGCTTCCTTTAACTTTTGTAGCACCCGCCTGAGGTTGTTCAGATGTTCATCAAAAGATTTTCCTATGATTATGATATCGTCTAAATAAACAAGACATGCCTCATATGACAGTCCCCGAAGAACCGTTTCCATAAGGCGTTCAAAAGTTGCAGGTGCGTTACATAGACCAAAAGGCATTACCCTGAACTGCCATAATCCTTGTCCCGTTGTAAAGGCAGTCTTCTCGCGGTCGTCGGGATGGATCTCTACCTGCCAGTAATCACTCTTCAAGTCTAAAGTCGAGAACCAAGTGTTGCCCGCAAGTGTGTCAAGAGTGTCGTCAATCCTTGGCAGAGGGTAACTATCCTTTTTGGTGATGTCATTCAGTCGGCGGTAGTCTACACAAAATCTTGTAGAACCATCCTTCTTTCTTACTAATACAATGGGAGACGCCCATGGACTTGTTGATGGTTCGATGACGTCATTTTCTTCCATATCTTTAATTAAATTCTGCACCTCTTCTTGCTTAGCAAAAGGTAATCGTCTAGGGTGCTGTTTAATAGGAGAGTGATCTCCCGTGTCAATTCGGTGTTGTGCCATTTTAGTTCGTCCAAAGTCTTCAGATGTTTGGGAAAATAAACTTTGGAATTCTCTAATTAAATTTTCAGCAGCTTCCATCTGTTTTGGATTTAAGTCTGTATTTTGTAACATATCCTTGACTAAATTATCTGAAGATTTCTCAGAGTGACTGGAATTTTGACTTATGCACGTCACAGGAGCACATGACGCTATCACCTCTCCTTTCTTGATAGTCCTCGTCTTATCTCTGATGTTAGCAATTCTTATTGGAATGGTCTTTTTCGAGAGGTCTACCACAGAAGAAGCCACCAATACTCCTGTTTGTGTACTATTGTCTTCTGGATAATCTATATGGCCAAATCGGTAATTAGTTTCATTTTTAATTACAGCTGGAACTAAAAATTCTGTTCTTGGATCTAGATTGATGTCTTCTTTGGCTATTACTGCTTGTTTACATTCAATTTCGTTATTCAATCCAAAAAGACTTATTTCTTCAAATTTTGAGAGCATTTTGTTATTTTTGAAATCAAGCTTGAAGTCAAACTTCTTCCGAAAATCTAGCCCGATTAAGCAAGGATCTGTTATGTCAGCCACATATGCCGTATGGTAATATTTCGTTCCTCCAAAGTTGACAGTTAAATTTGCCTTTCCATATATGCCTATCTTGTCGCCCGTCACAGTTTGCAGGGTAACGCATGGTGGAGTCCAGATGAGTTTACATTTCAATTTTCGAGCCAAATCTTCTCTTATTATTGTCACATTGGCTCCTGTATCGACAATCATACGGCACTGAATTCCGTTAATAAAGCCTATCACATATAATTCGTTATCACCGCCGCTCATTTTTGATATCTGGAGGATCTTCAGGTGGGGCTTTTCATTCTCTGGCAACCTCCGCCCCGCGAGATGGCCAAAATTTAGTTTCCCTGCTGACTGTTTGAATTTATCTCACGTTCGTGGATTTTGGTGCAATTTCTTCGGAGATGTCCTGTATCACCGCATCCCCAGCACGTGAGATTCTGTCTTCTTGCGCTTGTTCTTCCATATTTTAAAGCTTCAATCTCTTGATTTAATTTCCTAATTTCTTTCAAGAAGTCGATCTCAGTGTCTGAGCTTTTGTTCACCGTTGCCCCTCGGACTGAATGACGATCTCTTCGGCTGGCTTGTGTAGCTGCTTCCAACTTTAAGGCATATAGTAGTGCAGCCTTTAAATCCTGTACATCTGCCATTCGTACCGCTCTCTGCACTTCTGGATCTTTTATTCCGTCTACAAAATATTGCAGTGAGAGCATTTCCCGTACATTTGTTGGACAGTCAATGAATGCTAAATTTGCAAGCCGTTCAATTTCCGAGGCAAACTCTTGAAGGGTTTCACTCGATTTTTGATGGCGGCTATTCATTTGTATTCTCGTATAATCCTTGAAGAATTTTTCGCCGAATCTCATTTCAAGTGCATAACTTAGAGTCTCAAAATTGAGTTGCGTCATATCGGGCAATGTTTGCAGCACGTCGGCGGCTTCTCCTCTTAAAGATGCTGCCAGTTGACAAGCTTTCACCTCGTCACTCCATTTGTTCGCTTCAGCTACAATGGTGAATTGGGTCTTGTAAACTTGCCAGGAACTCTTTTCATAGTATGTCGACAGCTTAATGTGCACGGGAGAAGCAGGCGGATTCCTAAATTCTTCATAATTACCACTAGACGCTGAAAGTTTATTCTCCAGATCTCGTACTTTTTTATTTAGCTTTTCATCTACTTCACCTAGTATTTTCTCTTCAACGTTACTGATTTTCTCTTCAACGTTACAAACTTCTTTCTGAATTTTCTCTTCTACTTCCGCCATTTTCCTTTCCATTTTCTGTTCAACATTACTAATTTCATTCTGAATTTTCTCTTCTACCGAATCTATTCTTCTCTCTACCGATGAGAACTTTTCTTCCAAAGTTTTCTTCATTTCTTCTTGGCTTTTATTAACTTCCTCCTTTAATTCTTCCATTCTCTCTTGGCTTCTTTTCATTTCTTCAGTCACATCTTCTTGGACTTTGTCGATTTTATTCGCCAACTCTTCTTGGCCTTTATTCATCTTTTCCGCCAGCTCTTCTTGGCCTTTATTCATCTTTTCCGCCAACTCTTCTTGGCCTTTATCAATTTTATTTGTCAACTGTTCCATTCTTTCTTCGTTTTTATTCATTTTGTCCGCCAACTCTTCTTGGCCTTTATTCATTTTATCCGCCAACTCTTCTTGGCCTTTATCAATTTTATTGGTCTGTTCTTAATCCGTTAATAGCTTCTAACAGTTCTTTCAGTTGTACGTCCATTGTTCGTGTTTTCGCCATAAGATCCCGACTCCTGACACCAAAAATTGTAGCGTATTTTGGGTTCTTTTGATCTTATGGTTAGACAACTTCAAACTCTTGCTCTTGGAAAAGTAGAAAATAATTTATTTACAGACTTCAGAACAACAGAGTCTTCGAAACTCACAAATATTACTGGATATTCAAAAATAACTGCTCAAATCTATCGTACAATTACAGCTTTAGACACCAAATACTCTTTATACAACGTCTCAACACTTAATAACATTCAAAGCAACATAGATGAAACTCAAGCAAACTTGCTTACGCCTTGTTCACTCAATGACTGACTGGTAAATAATAACAACAGCAGCTCGTATCGCTCTCCTTATATAGGTTCGCAGCATGCGGCGAAGTTTCTACAACCTTCTAGAAAAAACCGGAAAACCACGGAACAACATTCAATGTATCAGTAGACCTAAGGGGGGTTACCATAAATAGGGAAGGGTTACCATAGCCAACAATCGCCAAGTTTGTCGCCAACTTGGCGATATATCGCCAAATTTGGCGACCAAAATTAGTCGCCAAAAGTGACGCCAACTTGGCGATATCTCTAATATTTCGTTAATCTGCCGTAGACATACACTGAAAATAATAGACAAGTTTGCTTGATAACAGAGACAATGTAACAAAAACTAATATTAGTAAAGAAATGGAGCTTAATAAGATTATTTACATCATTTTACAGTACAAACACTAACTATTTACAAAATTCGTAACAATATATATATATATATATATATAATGTTTCTTACAGTTATTTACTTATATTTATTTCATAAATACTGTACAACTACTTCTTGAATAAAAACAATAATTCAGCTAATAGAATGTTCGACACTCACTTACAATTTTTACACCAGCTTCTTTAATGCCGTATAAATGTATCTCATGTTTGGCTTTAACACCGCTAAATGCGCGCACAAGCCAAAATTCACGAAATTTTCAGCTCGCAAAATCAGCAATATTTTCATTTTCGCGAAAATTACGGCTCACGAAGATAAGTGTTTATACAGCATTTAATTTAACAATTCAGACAATTAAAAGTAGAAGTAAATTAATTTATTATTGTAACTAATTTTTTTAGAAAATGCATATTACAATTAATTATGTAAGAATCTATCAAATTAGTTATTGGAAATTCATCAAAATGTATTTTAAGAAGAAAGAAAGAACTAATAATAAGAAGGAAAATATCTGTAGGAAGAAAATAAATTTATTCTTCATCATTTGATTTGATGGTTTTAAAAAAGTGATAAGTCCATTTTGTAGAAAAAAAAATTGTTAAAGCTAATAATTATTACAATTAATGTAAAATTAATTTTTATAATGTAAATAATATAAAACCGTTTTGGACATAATTTTTTCATTATGATTATTTTTTGCCCTGAGGCCCTATGAAAATTAAAATTCCATATTTCTTTAAATTTATTCCATTGAAAATTGTAATCGAAAATTCTCTGTCTTTTTTCCGGAATTTTGTGTCTTATAATGTTACGATCAGTAAATAAAAAATGAAAACCAAATTCAAATTTTTTGCCATCCTGTATATATATATACATGCATATATATCGACATAAAAATGTAATTATTTTGAATTATATATTTTTAATAATTTTACGTATTAAATAATCTGAGAGAGTTTTTTAAGACCCAATTTCTAAAGGTTATAAAAAGCATTTCATATAACAATCCAATAATTTTTTTGTGTAATTAATTTTTATGTTTCCCAAGACAGCGAAAATTAATTAAATTGTTACAAATCTTGCATCATTAATTTTATGTCTTTCATTTAATTGTAACATTTATGTTAACATTTATTTCTTTATCCGTTTTCAATGTAAACGAAAGATTTTGGGGCATCTGAATGTACATATATTTTTGGGGCTAATTATAAAACAAGATAATTTCGTTGTAGTAACTTTAAACATAATATAGATATACTGTAAAAAAGATTTTAAAGATTTTTTCTGTGTGGAGCGATAAAATAAGTGTCCATGACAAGGTCTCAGGCTTTATTTTAATTAATATTTGTGTAAGGTTGCAATAATTATATTTGAAAAACATTATTTGTATGAAAATTTGGTAAATAAATTGTACATTTGCTTAATACAACTACTTAAAGAGTAAATTTAAATGCTATATGGAACTGTTATTTTTGAGTAGTACATGCCTCATTAAAATTTTCTGCTTATATTAATTTTTATGTGTGATTTTCGGTCAGATAAGGTTAAGGTACGTGACAGATATATTTAGATTTTCACTTCACTCGATGGTAGAATTTGTTTTGACAGCATAGGTGCTTGAATAACACTGCAACTGCCCTTGTGCATGGTTGTTCGGTTTATTTTTACCACCAGTTAAGTAATGTTAAGAAAAATAATAATCTGCCATGGTTAAAAAATGGATGAAAAAAATAACAATGTATTTTCTATAACATACTGGATGCCATAAAATGGAAATATTGACTTAAAAATTCAATAACTTACAAATAATGACATTTAAAGAATTCTTGTAGGAAGGTTATCTAAGATGTCTTGAGTTTTTCACTGAGATTATCATTAGTTCAAAATACTAGCGATAGATGGCGCTACAATCTATAGGATTAAAATTGAGGCCCGATTTATTGGCCTTGTTGTCCTTCCAGGGTTGATGCGAAAGTAAGGGTTTAATTATATGAAGTGGATCGCTAATAAGTTGAATAGAGAGGTCAAATAATGGGATCTTGGTTTAGTACTTACTGATTGCAACGCCATTTATTACTGAAACTTTGCATTAAAACCGACAATCACAGTAAAACGTTCTTAACATCTTACTTTCCCTTTCTTTCTAACCGATGACCAGGCCCCTACCTGATGACTTACCTTAGCTTAATGGGTTAGATAGATGATATCGGGGCGAGTAACCGCCTAATCGCCACGTACCGGCAATAAACCCGATTCCTTCGTTTCGCATGTCATCAAATCTGTAGTTCTTGTTTCTCGTTTGAACAAACTTTGTTTTGTCGGTTGCTTAGCGTTACATCCTGTTGTTTGTACTGCAAATGGCTACTCAGGTCTCGTAATTTAGAACCTTGATCAGATGACGAGACCTTCAACTGGCAAGGCACCTCCGGAGGTATTAGGTAATTTGGAGGCCTTTGCAACCACGACGGATTTTACATGCACCAGGTGCACATTTCGGGAGTTTTTGTGACGATCCACTAAGACAAATTCCACTAAGATCCACCTAACATCTTACTTAACTATCCAGCAAGAATTTTCTTAAATATCTGTCAACATTTGCAAGTTATTGATTTTTAAAATCTGCGAGTCCTATATTTTTAAAACATCAAACTCAGTTCATCTGATATTTTCTGTTTTCACAACAAGAGTTCCATAAATCAAAAACGCTAAACACCACCGTAATATAAAATTCTAGAAAAAATTGTATAAAAAATGTGATAAATTTTCATAAATATTTAACTTAAACCTTTTACCTTAAACAATATTTTTTTCTTTTTTGAGAATTGTGGATTATTTACCTTTTATAGCTCTTAAATTTGTGATTCTTTTAAATATGTTAATGTTTATTAAATTGTGTTTAAAGGGAGGTTGTAGTTTTAGTTCCAAATTTTTTAACCTGAATTAAAAAGCTCCAAAAGAATCAATTTCAGAAAATATGTCTTCTATCATTAATGATGCAATTTTGTTTCTAAAAACACAATGAATAGCTATTTGCATTTTTATTTTAACTTTAAAACCGAAAAGGCTAAACAGTTGAAATAAAAATCAATAAAAGAAATAATTAATCTAATAAAAAGTGAATCATTCAAAGTATAATCAAAATAATAAATTTTCAAAACTCAGATATTCTCACTTAATAACATAAAAATAAGGATTTAGGTGCACAAGTAATCTACATATATAGCAACTGCGTATTATTGAATTTGTATTTTTTACACTCTGTGATTATTTTGTTTTTATACTAGTTACTATTTTAGTTATGTTAATTACTACAAATTTAATCCACAGAGATAGTTTATTTATTATCAAATTAGTTAATATCTCTTGTATGATATATTTTTTAACACGATACACTTATCAAATTAACTGTAAATAAATCATATTCCCGAGGCTTATTAAATGAACGTGTTTCCGAGAAAAAAAAACAAATCTTTGTTATGAAGTGATTTTTCATTATCGGATGTCAGTTTTAATTTATATGCCAGATCCCATTTACGTCAAGAAATATCATTAAAAGTACCTTTTTTTAAAGGAAAAATAATTACCAATCAAACATTTATAAATATTCGGTAATATTAGTCAGTAATTTTTTTTTTTTTTTTCAAAACAAAAACTCTAATACAACAAAATAATATTAAAAATGCAGAACTATTTTTTCTGTATTTATATCCAGTGCAGTACTGGGTAAATCTAAATACATCTCGATGTCGGATTCTACCCAGGCCCTTATTACCGCATGGACAAATCGGAACTTTGCCCCCCAAATCCGTACATTAAATTATAAAACATTTACTTTCTTTTTCCTATTCCATCTCTTCTATATGTTCAAGTTTTTAAATTCAACAAATTTCTAAAGTTATATAAAAGACTTTTATTCTGCACTAAGGAAAAAACCGGTGGTTTTATTAATAAAGGTATTTAATTTAAAGTTGACGGAGTTAAGAATTTTCTTCTATTTATATCCAAGGTTCGAAAATATATACATAACACATATACATATATGAGTGACCATTAGTTCTATTTGAATAACGTTGCATTGATTCGAAAGGGGCCCACTAATTTAGTTTTGTCCAGGACCCCAATTAGTCGTGATCGAACCCTGATTCTACCGAGTAAAATTTTAGTAGCCTTAACAACTAATGGTTCGAATAATCTACAACTTACTTCACGAAGTAAATGCAATCCCAGAAGGAAAATGTTATTAAATTCAAAATCACTATTCAAGTATTTTTTAGGGTTATAATAGGTCATTGGGGGGACAATAAGCAAAATTTCCTTGTCGGCGAATTTATTTCCTGTCTCATTTTAATGAATCAAAATAAAAAACTTTTTCTTCATCTCATTAAGAACTATTAAAAATTAGTGTTAAAGAAAGTTTAAACTGTTTTAAATAAAATTTAAAAAATGCGAATTAATTAAAAAATATATTTTTCTATATATATTACTTAGAAAAATATTCTTGTTATAATCGTTATTATACTAATTTATTGTAATACGAATAATACATTTAGAATATCAATATAAAAGTCAAAATATTTTGATTATTGATTTCATAAAATAACCTTTATTAAATTTACATTCGAAACAAAATGTCATTATTATTGTTATTATTTTGGGTTTTATGAAACTTTTAACAGTATTTCCTTTCTGAGACCTTTAAATGCGCAATTTGAAAAATAAAACTTATTTAACAAAAATTCTGAAGTAAAAATTATTCGCATTTCACATTATTTTAGAACTGTTAAAAATGAATTTAACATTAAGAGTGAAAAGTTTTTATAACTGCATAAATCTTCATTTCAGTGAATTGTTTTCTGTTTGATATTCCGATTAAATTTTTGAAGTAATACATATGATGTCTAAATTATTCGTACATTCAGAAAATTGAAAAAAAAAATGGTAATATTTCAGAATGGAGATTTTTCTAAAGTTTTATTTTGACATAAATCAAATAGGGTAATTAACAATCTACTACCCATTTCCTCATTCCTGCCCGACAGTTTGGCCTTTAAACATATTCGGTGTTTTCTATATATATATTATATATATTTCTATATATATATTATAAACATATTCGGTGTGTGTGTATATATATATATATATATATATATTAGGTAAAATTTATCAATTCAACAACAGTTCTGCTTGTAGATGAGCAAGAAAATAATGTGACCATCAAAAATCTACATTTTACAACTAGATAACCTTTGTTTTAAATTAATATTATTTGGTATATAAATTAATTAATCTAAGTTAGATTGTAAGGTACCTTCAGAAAATAATCATACCCTGAGTTTAAGAATGCATCATGACTGACCAGAATACGACCTTCGTTTCCATATGCGTATATTTTATAATCTTAAAAAATATTTTTTTTTTACTTTGTTGTTGTGGCTTCTATCTTACTGAGAAAAGAAAATCTCATAAAATGTCGAAAGATAAAAAAAAATGACTGCAGAAACTATGAGAAAAATCACCTGGTAAATTCAATATGAATTATTTGTCTGTAGTCGAGAAGTAACTTTAGAGAGAGAGGAATGTTTTATTCAACCGAACACAAATATATTTTTAAACTTTTGAAAGGCAGTTTTTAAGTCAAATATAGAGGCGGAAAATGTAATATTTATAGAAAATTTTTATGGGAAATAAAAGACTAAGTATTCTCCAAATTTTAAGTCAAACAATTTTACTTCGATAACAGCATTAATTTTAAATTATTTATTTTTAAATAAATATAAATGAATCACTTCTGTACCTTTCAGTAATTTTTGCAAAAATTTTTAGGCACACAAATAATATTAAAGAAAGAAATGATGTTAGTGTAATAAATTATCGCAACAGAAGTTCGACACGGACCGTGTTTCACCTTCTTGATAGCGGCAGCGTTTCAATATTCCTTGATGTCTATAATACAGCAGATCCTGGAAATATTTTTTGATCGTGTGATGGTAAAAATTGTCAAAAGTATTGTGGTCTGATTATTTCGCTAGCTGCGAAATATTATATTAATTACCTAAAAGCATACTTCAATGTAAGAAGATAAAATCAATGATTATATGAAACTCATTTTGATATTCATGACAAACATTTTCTGTATTGTTTGCATTCTTTTCTTAAAGTATTATATTCAATAAATTCAGTAATTTTTGGTTATCCCGTAGTCCAATTTCGCCAAACTAATAGCCAAATTATACATATTGATTTTTTTTAATAACGAAAAACAAACAATTAGTAAAATAGTAACAAAAACACAAATAAAAAGTCGAAATAAAAATCACTTAATGACGTTTTAAACTCTTGTATCTTATTTCATGTCATTGAGTGTGATATTCACGATCATCCATTATTGGCATTTAATCTTATTGTATGGGGATAGTTTTTTGGTCGATAGGATAACTAAGTAATATGACATATTCTTTAACTCCTTGGGGACGAGCGACACGTATACGTGCCGCAAAAAGGCTTAAGAATCCTCGTTTATTCTCACCGGTAAAATTGTATTGTAAAATTTGCCTTATTCAATCGGAGCATTTTTTCGATTTAAGATGGAACAAATTTCTTTATTTTAAAACTGGTGACAAAGCATTAAAAATTTCGTAAAAGGCTCCCGTCGCGAAGGGGTTAAATAATCTACACTAATAAAATTATGTTGAATTGTTTATGTGCCCAATGATGCTAGGTACGAGAATCTATCAGAAGTATAGTTCTTCAAAGACAATTCTGATAAAAGAAGACAAGTCCGTATGCTCTGATTTTTGTAATTTTCATTATATGTTGCTTTATTTTATATTTTATGTATATTTTTACTTTTTCCTGCGATAAAAACAACCTTATTTCGCTCTTTAATCAACGTGAGACAATTCCTCCTCTTTTCAATAAATTTATTTTAATTTCAGTCTGAAATTAGAATTTATTTTTACTAAATCTTTTACTAAATTTTTACTAAATCTTTTACTGTTTTATTTTTACTTAATCTTTTTCATTGAAATTAAGTTATTTTTCTTTATAAACCCTTTATATACAGTTTCAGTTTCAGTTTCAGCTAGGTGGGGAGACCTACGAAATGGCTTAAGCACAACAACCTTAGCAGGGTGTAACAACTATGCTAAAAGCCCAACCATGGACAAAGATAGGACTGCCAAAGGTAAAGGAGATACGGAGCCAGGAGAGACCAGAGGCACTACTGAATGGTCCCTAGACCGCCGTCAAAAGTATATTAGATAACAAATAAAAGAATATAACTGAAACACAAGGACAACGCGTAGCCCTACTCAGGGCGTGTTCAAAAAGTAAGCATGATTGAAGAATTGGCGATACTTATACAAAACCAATGTAACCGTTTTACAATGTAAAAACGAATTGTAAACTTCCAGCCCGTATTGAATTTAATAATAAAAAAAGAAATAAAAAAACTAACATAATAATGGTATTTGTAAAAAAAGAATTCTTTTAATTCTACTTTTTCAAGATAAATGGCCCTTTTTTCTGTTTCATTATTATTTTTATAGGAAACTGAAATATTAGTGGCACCGGCTCTTGAAAATCTATACGTCGTATGTGTGGCGATGCGAGAAAACATTTTCGTAAAATGTAAGTGTCTCGTCTCATAACTAAAAGTCTGCTAACAAGATTGGAAACCATAAAAAGTTTTTTCGTTAATTTAAAAGTTTCTTAAAATCTAAATTAAAATTTAATTAATAAAATTTAAATTTAATATTCAAGGATTTGTAATTTTAAAATTTCAATTTTTACTTATTTTTCATGTATAAAATAAAATTAGGTCAGTATAACATTTTTTTATTGTTAACTTGCGAGTGTTCTTTTGTTACTTATCATTTTTAAGATTTTAAATTTTATTTGAAATATCATGTAGTTTTTCGGTAAGCAGAATATTTTGGGCATTATGTACAGGTGGTATTTTAGAGTATCACTTTAATTAACTACTTAATTAATCGATATATTTGAAAAAACTTTCAAATAATGTCTATTTTTTTCATATCTTTTACAGAATGTTTAGACATCTATCACCGGTTTTCAAAACAGAAATTTTTGTCTAACAGAATCAGAAAAATATTTTGATTAAAGAATGCAAAATTTACACAAAACAAAATATTGTTGAGAGTAATAAATTATGATTGAAGTTGGATGCCCGCACGTTGAACGGGTAAATTAGGATTGGTTTAAACACACTGCAAGTACAACGTTAGGGAAAAACTGAAAAGCGGTTAAGGCGAAGGTGGACCTTCAAATCGACAAAAATCATCCAAAATTTCGAAAAATACTTTTTTATTTCCCAACTCATGAAGCGCTTATTATTAGTTTATTATAAGTATATTATAAGTGTATTGTAAGTAATATTCATTTATTATATGGTATTTAATGTTGTTTAATATTGAAATACTGATATTTCTAACTTAACAGTAGATTTTCTCAAAATAAAAATTTCGGCATAATCTCAATTTTCAAAATGTTCCATGCGCATCCCTAATTCTTTGAGTTCTTCAAAATTTGTTATGTCATTACCTCATGGCACATAGAAGAAATGTTAGTTAAAATAATTGTACTTCGGACCTCATAAGCTGTAAATTCTTCATCAAAAGTGTGATTTACAGTGTTTTTTCACTACAAAAATTGGTATTTCGACTTATTATTATTATTATTAATTTTTATTTTCTATTTATGTTTAGGATTTCAACTAAGTTTTTCTCTTAGGTCTGAAAGGTATCTCATAAATAAAAATTATTATTTTATATGCAAAAGAAATGCGCATGAAGCATTTTTAATTAATTAATTATTTTAATAATTAATAAATAATAATTACCTAAGTAATTAATATTTTTTCTTGCAATTTTAGCTTTTCTCAAATAAATACAATTGTAATCACATATTTTATTTTCAAACAAATTGGTTCGAAAGAAAAAGAAATTTTTTTGAGAGTCCTCCTTCGCCTTAATTTACTCTAACAATCAGTTCTAACAAGTTTTTCACGAGTGAAAATTTTTTTATGTAAATCTTTTAATTTTCATTGTATCATAGTAACTGAAAACGGAAATTACATGAAAAAACTGTAATACATCATAATGTAGTAGATAAAAGTTTAAGCGATTTCAGTGTAAAATTAGTGCCATTCAAAAATCAAAATAAATCATTAAATAAATCCAACTTTTGGTCATTAAAAAAAATTAAATACAAAAACTCTATGTAATTTCATTTTATATTTTGTTATGGAATAGTAATAGAAACAAATTTTTTTCGTCAGCAGAATGGGGGATAAGTTTCGTAAACAGAAATTTTTATGTTGAAATCCAAATTTTTCAAACTTTTCTACTCTCGAAAATATTGTTTCCAGAACGTGAATTGATGTCATGCTAATGATGCTAAGATGATTATGTTTGTCATCATATTAAGAAATGTTTTACACTTTTCAAAACTTTGTCAAATGTATATTTGTATTTTTTATTTTATAATAGTAATTGTTTTTAAATTTCTAGGATTGAAATGCAGAACCCCCATTCGTGAATCGGCAGATTAAAAATAGGTCGTAATTAAATGGGAGCTTTAAATATATATATATATATATATGCATAGTACAAAGTAATGTCTTTTTATATACTCAATTCATTTATAAGATTTCAATTGTTCATAAAATAAAAAATGTTGTACTGTAATTATAATGTGGCAGTCATTTCATACAAAGCGACTACCGGATCTTTGTGAGACAGATTAAACTTCTTGCACGTTAGCAAATTTTGAATATTATTTTAGAAATAGAGACATCACCAAGTTTTTTTATCCTAGGAACTAGCAAATTTAGGACATTGCATCCTGATTTAATCTCACCAAGTTTCATAAAAGTAAATGCTTATATTTAGCTATATTTAAACCAAAAATTCCCTGATCACGAATCCCATGAGAACCTGTGGATGAAGTTTTTTTTTTAATTTCCCACATGATCTAATAATAAAATTATTAAGAAACATAAAATTTTATTGTAACAAACCCTTTGGAATAGTGCAAGTACAACAAATATTTATCCTACTTTTCTTTCTTGTGTGCTAAGAAAATTACAGTACGAAAAAATCAGGAAATAAAGAAAGAGCTCAGTCATGAACTATGAGTAGAAACTTATCATACTTTGATAAGCAAGTCTATTATTAAAAGCGAAAAGCAATTCACACGCAATTCCACCATTCATTTATAGATAGTAATCAATATAATGGGAAGGTTGGATTGGACAAGAGGATTGTTTGGATTTATCTTATATCTAATAATAAATTTCCATTTGTGTTATGACAGACAATTATAGATAGAAATAACTGTAAACATACATTCCTAAAAGCTTTAAGATGTTGCGTTTAATCCCATTTATTTTATATAAAATTTGTTATTGTATTTATTCCATTAAATTTTTACCCTAAAAATTACATGATGTCATTTTCTATGTCAAAGATATAATTTCCAACTTTTGCAAAAAAAAAAAAAAAAAAAAAAAAAAAAAAAAACTTACCCTGCCAACATTTTTCGTATTATTTTTTTAAGAAATAGGAATATTTTTAATAAATTCACTTTGGCTAAAACTGTTTTAAAGACGCTAGATCTGAGTCAAAAGTTATTGCCGGACAATATAATCTGTCATTGGGAAAAGTAATTTACCAAAAATGTCATTGGTTTAGAATTTTGATAAAATTGTGACATTTTTATGAAAATTGTGCTGAAGAAAATTGAAATTTAAAACGTGGAACGGGATTTGTATACGCGAATGTAAAATACTTTGTTGTTCATGAAATTATTGACCTGTTTATTGCCGCAATAACATTTTTATAAAAATATTTTATTTGAATTTGATTTTATAATTAATAGATCAGACTTGTGACAAAACTAAAAAGAAAAAAATAGCTATAATAGTTTAATTTTTTTAAATAATGCAAAAACGCACCCTCAATTACAATTAATCGAAATTTAGAGGGAAAAAAATTTATAAAACAGAAAAAAATATGATTTTCATGAAGTTTTTTACAATGAAAAGATTAATGGATGTTCAAAATTTATTTATTTATCGAATATTTCAAAGTTCTTTTTACTTACAGTTGTGCTTCTTCTCCTTCTTTTTTCTCCATGGAAACAAAAGTTTATTTTTTTTAAATATTGTAAAAACCGTTAAAAGTAAGAGGGTAATCTGTCCAATGAAGAAAGGTTTTAAATTCTCACGGATTTTTTTTTTCACTATTGTGAAAACATGGCAGAATACTGTCACAACAGAACTAATCTCGACTGTGATTGTTTCTCAGTAAGATAGGGTGCACAATATGACAAATTTTGTTGCCATAGATAAAATTTAATTATTCAAAATAAATATTGAAAATTTCAATAAAAGAATTGTTAATGATGCATCAATTTTGTTTTTAAGAAATTCATTAAAAATGTACAAATTAATAAAATGCAAAGTTTTCATCAGCCCAAAATTCCAGTTCAAATCACAAAAATAAAGTGCATTTTTATAGTTATTTATGTTACCAAAATTCTTTCACTTTCTTGACGAAATGATCTGGAAAACGAGCAATTGGAAAAGCAGTAAGAAAGTCTTTTGTAAAATAGCATGAATGTGTCGCGTTACTTTTGTAAATACATTTCTTCGTTTTTGTATAGCCGCTCTAATTATTAAATAATAACTGAACAGATCGTAAACGTTCCAGTTGAAGAAAAGGATGATTCATACTGATATAGATTCGCCACCTGAGTACTGAGTTTGAAATTTAAGAAGGTAAAATATTGCACTTTTTAGCATTTATAACAATGGATTTAATGCTTCTGAATTTAATAATTTCTTGATACTATTTATCAACGATTTTGGAGAGCACTATATAAAGATTTTGCTAAAATTTATCTAGATTACTTATTTGCATTAGTTGTAAAATAAAAGTATTTTATACCTTTTATTTTGTATTTTTAGCAAGGGGTTACAATTGAAATTTACTGAAACAACATCTTTTATTGAATTTTAGTGCCTGTACTTGTGTACTTGTTAGTCACTCGAAAACACAAACACATTAATGGGAAACCCATTAGAGCGGTTTTTTTTTCATTTCAATATAAAATTAAAAAAACTAACAGCTGAGGTCAATATCTAAACGGGTAATTGTTTTTCATTGATTGTTTTTCTGTCTTTTTTATTTGTGGGAGGAGAAGGGCACAACTATTTTATGTGGATATATTCGGAACATTTTCCTATAGTGAATGTTGCAACATGCGTATCAGCTTCATCATATGATAATTTCTGGATAATACGATATATGTATATATACATATTTTAAAGCAAAATATTGATTGAGCTGCCACTTGAACGGGAGATATTAACTACGCTGTTCTAATAAAGAATAAATTTAATTTTAACTAGATCTTTAATTAATTAAGTTTAAATATACTACTATAAATGTACCTTGCGCAATGGTTTCTCAAGAAAAAAATCAGAACGATAAAGTAGTTGAATGACCTATATATTAGAAAATGTTTTGCTAGGAACCCACCGAAATTTTCTAAACGTAACTTCCAAATAGAAAACCATTGTTTCAGCAAAGTCATTGTATTCAAGTGCAATAAGGAACTACCGAATGACAAACTCTTCCACTAAACAAGACAGAAATTTCGAAGCACGTGGTAGCAAAGTTCTATTTAAATTTAATGTTTCAAATAAGTGTTTAGTGAAAATAACAGACATAATATATTCATAAGTTCTCAATTCCATACAGATCACCGAATATTTAAAAGCGGTGTACGCAGTGACTTCCAAGTGTCTCATTGCACGCTTCACACTAGCCAATGAAAAGCTGGCGCAATTTCCCATAGAAACCTGGTATCGCTTTGGTTTTGTATTTTAAAAAAACAGTTCTTGCAACAGGATCTTTCGCAATTTGGTATAGGTTTAAATTTTTGCCAGTTTTATTACTAACTTAAAATGATTGCTTTGAGAAACTCGCGTTTAGAATTTACAGTGAAACTAACTGCTTGTACGCTATGCGATAAACTTGCAATACATTCTGTTTATGTTTAATTTTAAAATTTTATTTTCAGAGAACGCTTATAAAACGTCAAGCGTTCAAAAATTATAAAGAAAAAAAAAGGAACAGACATTCTTTTTGCGAATGAAAAAATTCCATAGGCTTTAAAGAATAAGTACATTGTTAGTTTACTGCGTCTGTTAATTATCTTTTTTGTAATTGAAAGAGTAACGAAATATCATAAAAATTGAAACCACAAATTAATACACTTTATTCCTAGAATTTGTTAATTATAATTTTTGCCAAAGAAATTATCCACAATTTCATAAAAAAAAATCTATTCCAATAAATTCTTCGTAATCAGTACATAAGATATTTCCTAATATTGAATAAGGAACATGTTATTCAATATTCTTTTCAAAATTGAGATAAAGTTGTTTCATCCATTTGATGTTTCTTTTTCGCAAATAAAATCCTTTCATATAAGTACTTCCAAATACTTTTTTCACAGTCACAGGAAATAGTTTTTACTTCCGAATGCTTTAGAAGTTGATTTACTTTTCAACACTTCTAATAAATATCCATTCAGAAAACAGTAACGATAAAATATTTCCTGTCCTTTTCTGAAGTGAAATCCGTATAAAAATATGATAAATTTAGGGAAAAAAATAAGCATTAAATTGCAATTTTTTTCATCGCGATAAGATGTTGCAGTATAAATTAGATACACAGAGATAGAGGCTTTTTGTATATTATTCAAGATAATAAAGAATTTTGTTGGAACAAATTGGTATGAAGAATTTTTTTACACCAGATAGGCATTGTAAATCGATGTATTTCTATAAATGCATCCCACTCTCATTAATTTCCGAATTTAAACATTGAAAATCATTCTGTCTATTTAAAATTTTTCAAAGTATAAACATATTTTCTTTGTTAAGAATAACACAATTAATTTAATTTTTAATTTTAATAAATTGTAATTATTTATTTAATTATTTTTTAACTTAATTGCACACTACAACTAATATTCCGACTTTTTCCTTTTAACAAAAGTATTTATTTTTGTAATTTTGACTTTACAATTTAAATGTTTATAACTATTTTCAAAATTTCTTCTGATAATTTCTCCACTCCAATAATTCACAGTAATTATTTTACAGTTAATGCCATTTATTTTTCTGAATTTATCTATTTAATATATCTGAATGAAAAGTATGATTGCGTGAAAACAAAAATATGACAAACAGTTCCAGTTTTAGCTAATTGCTACATTCAGCAAACTCAACTTACAACAACTTTAATAGATTCCATCAGTGTTGAAATAAAGCTCTTATATTCAGAAGATTATATAAAAATTAAAGATGTCAATGTAAAGTAGAATTTTTAAAATAAATGCTTAGTACCTGCCCGTCAATTTCGAAAACGTATCCTAGTAGAATTTACAGCTCATTAATTAGTGCACTTATTTTTCAGATTTTCTTAATATCATCAGCTTCAAAACCGAATTTGTGCATGCAAGATGTTAATGTGTATTTTCGTTCTTGATTCAGCTGATACGTCTAGTCGACAAACTGTGACATCAATATGTACATACGAAAAATGAATGTCTTGTACTGTTGTGATTGTATAATATACTTTCCTAAACATATTATTATTTTTTATAGTAACATCATATTTTACAGATCTCACTGTCTTGTGTTTATGGCATTGATTACGTGCAGGAGAATTTAAGTTTCAAATATCAGTATGAAAATTAATAATTCGTCATGTATGAATATTAAATTTTAATATACATTACATTTTATTTCATTAAAGACATTCATATAATTAATTACATTAAATGTTTTCGGCCTCGGCGAGTGAAAATTTTATTAAAATGTTAGGAAGCTGAAAAGAAAATGAAAATGGTTCCCTTAACGGAACATTATATTCATCATTTTTATTTTAAATAAAAGAAATGAAATAAATATATATTTTTACTAGATTGAACAAAACATTCTGGAAAACTTATAAAAGTTGCGTTATTAGACACAAATTAACAACAAAAGCAACAAGCACTATTCTTCAAAGTAGGACTTGAGACCATCAGAGTACTTGACTTTCTGCCTTTCTGACATGACATCGTTTTTCCCATGGAACGATTAAGAAAAAGGAAATTACATATCCTTAAAATAGTGAAGTTTCAAATGTAACCACTTCTGCATGGCATTCATAACCACCACCGTAAACGTTCGCCAATAAATTTATGTTGAATATTTCTATTTCTTTAAACGTCGCATTAAGAGAAAAAAAAAACAATAAAAAACTAGTCGTTGGGGATCACCGTAATACTCACCCATCGTGGATATGCATACTATAAAATATGAACATAAAACATGTGGAAACTATCTATAAACTCTCTATCTCTATCTATAAACTATCTATATCAATTCCAAAACAAAACTTAACTCAAATTTAAACATTTTTAATACGCGTAGAAATGCTCTGTTAATGAATTGCTAACCATTTCGACAAGTTATATAAAACGCCAAACTACACAAATAGTACCAAATTACGTAAAAGAAAAACCCTTATATATCCAAAAATCATAATCATATTAAGTAACAGTTTATTGCGTCGGATGAAGCGTCTCATTCTCAATTAAAATATATCTTTGAATGGAAATTTGATTGAAATACAAGATCATGAAAAATCGAAGAATGTGAATAACATAATTTCAATTATCTCCGCAACTAATAATCCGATCGATTTCGATTTTTATGCAAAATTTTTGTTATTTTATTGCTTTTTACGTCTTTTTCTTAAAATAAAACATTCGAAAATTATTATATAACTTTCATCAGAACGAATTTTTTAAGCATCCGAAAAATATAGTTCCGGAAAATCGAAGTTACTGATACTAAATAGACTTCGTCTTATTCTTACATACTAAGCACATACAACATTTCAAATCTCTATCTCAATTTGTTCAAGACATAAAGCGTCACACAGACAGACAGACGGACGGCAATTATTTTTTCTAAAAATACATTTTTTGGAAATTCCAGTGTCTAAAACATGTCAAAGCATAAAAAAAAAAATTTCAAAACGATTGCAAGATTTATTTTATACTACGTATGATGGGTAAGTAATAATGACAAAAACTGCTATTTATTTTTAATGGTTGAAGTTCGTTTTGGCGGTAGAAATTTCACCATATTGTGACGACCAAGACAACATCTTGTCAATGTCTGTGAAAAGATTATAATATCTAGCCAATCTGACAGCAGTAAAATGAAATAAAAAAAATCAACCATATTTATGATTGAAATTTGGTGTCAATAATGCGTTTTAAACAAGACGATATTTTCTATTGAAGTTATCTGGTGGATGTTTTCACCCAGAGCCCGATCAAGCTCAAGTTTGGCCCAGGGCCTGTAAAAAGTTGCCCCCCTCTACCTCCCCATTCCCGGCGACACTTTCAGAAAAAATGTAGGTTTATTTGATGAGTTGACTAAGTTGTTTGAGTGAAAGTTTCAAGTTTACAAAAAAAATTAACTTACATGAATAATCAAGAAAATAAACTACCATCCACTTTCCAAAATAAGCTTTTGTACAATTCACAGATATCTAAGATCCTCAGTTTATGTTGCAGAATAAATGAGGACGTCTTTTTCAAAACTCGCCTTATACAAAATCATAAAAAAATGTGGTTTAAAATTATTTGATCAAGGAAGAAAATAATCAGCCACATAATTTGTGAGCCCAGGGCCGAGGCCCCGGAGGCCTGTGCTTTAATCAAGCCTTGTTTTCAACAGCGTTAATCAGGAACTGTTGATCCGATTTAATAAAAAAAAGGCATAAAGAAAACAGCCGTCATCTTGGGATCACATTCTCAGTTACTTCACTCGTATCTGCTAAGCGTGCCGGTAAGATGGGATGTTTGAAAATTCCTCCTCTGAGTGGGGCATACGGAGGGTCGAAAATTCTGGAACATCTTCATGTGTCTCAGAATCCGTTTAAGGTAGCAACGTGAAATTTTAGAAAATAAATCTACTAAAAAAGTAATTAAACACACATTTTAGCGATTTTAGAAATTGCTCTCTCTGTGGGGGTTAAAAGGGAGATCGAACAATTTAGAAAATTTAGCACATCTGAGCAGTCGTTTTAAGTAGAAGCGTGAAACTGCAGATAAAATATCCATTAAAATAACTAAAGACGTGTTGCAGCGATTTTAAAATTTCCTTTCCCGAGCTAATTAAAGTGAGGGTAAAAAATTCTGAACTTTTTGGCACCCATCATGTGACATATCAACAGAAAGCTCTTGGACTGCACTTTCATATTATGAACTTTTCTTCTCAGTGGAGGGGGGGGGCAGTTTTCAAAAATTTTTGATATTGTAGCGTTTTATCATTACAGATCGGATTTTTATATGGGGCACTCTGATAAATATTAGTTATATTATTTGGAAATTTCAAAAGGAAGTGAATATTTTATACCTGGAAGACATAATAGTTGGAACTTAGGTGGTGGGGGGTACGCAGTTTTCTAAATTTGGCCTATACCTCTCATATGATATATCATTCGAAAGCTCTCTGACCATAATTTCAAATTATTCACCTCCAGCGCCACTGAGATATTTCGCCATATTTCAGCAGCAGCTTTAGGTAGAAGTGGGAAATTCAAGATAACACACTTACTAAAAATTCGATAAATTTCGGTACTTCAAGTCATTTTAGAGCTATTTTGTCGTTAACTTCGACCTTGAACAGGATAACATGATATTATTATTTTGTTTGACACAATGCTTCATTTTAGTTTAAAAAAAAATTCCGTGTCATTAAATTACAATATCGGTCATTTTTTTAAGGAATTATTATGAACGTGTTAGTTCGTTAGGCAAATATTTACAATAATTCAGCCAAACACATTTTGGCATAGAAAAGAAAACTTTTCCCGAAAGATTTTTAATCACCATTAAAGTTTGATCAGACAATTTTAAAATGATGCATTCCGATTTATTTCAAATTCAGATTATTTAAATAATGTATATTGCAGTTTTCTTCATACCGAGATGAAAACATTAAAATTTATTGAAGACATGATAACAATTTCAAAATCTTTTCTTTTTCGCTCAAAATAAATAAATCACGTCAGTATATCTCAATTATTCAGCTTTTCGTTTTCAGTAATAAGGATTTTCTAAACTTGTGTTTTTTCACACTGCTTTAATACACTACAGAAAAAGTGGCAAAATGCAGTCACATTCTAAATCATAATATTAAAAAAATAAAACATGAGTTTAAAAAAATACAATTTACGTATAATAATTAGTCCAAATTTTTTTCAAAGAAGGATTTTTTTTTTAAATTCAATAAATGTTTTAGTCTTTTCATACTTTTTTTTCTTCATTTTTAACGCACTTTCAATATTTTAAAAAATAAAAAGTTTAAAAAGTAAAAAAAAATAATAATAATAATTAAAAAGAATCTTCAATTGTTGGCTGATGATACTTTTAATCTCAGGGATTAAAAAGGTACATGAAACAGATTCATATCTTTTTTTCTGGAGGATTTTCTTTTTTCTAAAAACTTATTACTCATTTTAATAATAGCAGAGTGACATATTTTATACATTTATTTTATTTTGTAAAGTGTATGTAAAACTAAAATCGTTAAAACTCTGCTTCTTTTAAAAGGAAATATTTTTTTAACAAATAACGTCTATTAATCTTATATGTTTTCTTCATTTAATTTTAACTTTTAAAAATTACAGAATATTAAAATATATTTCTATTGACTTTTGAGGAATACTCAAAGGCTATGTGTCTTTCAAGTTCCTGTAAAAAAAACATCCAATATTAAAGAAATGGCAACCATTTAAAATTTACATAGCGTTATATCTTCGATAATTTAACGCTATAAAAATCTCTCATTTTTAGTTGATAATTTAATCATTAATTTCGAGTTGCCACCAACTTAAAAACAGAACAATAATTTAAAAAAAAATGCTAACTTTTTTTTTCTTATAGGTCAATAAAAATTCAGATTATGCTAGTAGATTTATGCATTTTTGATGCTGGCGTCATTCGAAACTGAAAATATTTACTTTTCATAAAATATATGTAAAATGAAACTAAATATATGTTAAAATAGCATCGTAGCTTTATTTAAATGTACCTGAAGTCAAAACAGTTACTATTATACACAAATTGAAATTACAAAGGAATAGAAAATCCCACATGTATAAAAAATGCGATTTGGAAATGGAACAATGAAAATATGTGTAGATATCAATGGACAAATGAAAATCTGTATAGATACCGCGAAATTGCAGTAGGACTACCTTTAGGTAGGATGCGGCTCAGCAGCCAAATATCACCAAGTTTTTTGCCAGACTTGGCGACATATCGCCAAATGTGCTAACCAAAATTACTAGCCTAAAGTGGCGCCAACTTGGTGCAATTTCCGGAATTTTTCCAAACTAATATGTCTACTAAGGCCTGTCACAAAAGTTTAAGCACAAACATAAAATGTCGATTTTTAAAGAATTATGAAAAGTTACAATGAAAAACATTTTTTTTATTTGCAGATTTCGCAACATTAATTAAATAAATGATATAAAAAATAAAAAATTAATAAATTACATAATTGTAAAAAATATAACTAAAAATGTTTTTTAAAAACTGTCTCAAAAGTTTATGCACAATGTAAAAAACAACCAGATTTATAATTTTTACAGACCTTTTACTTACAAATTATTTTTCCGTGATTTTGAATTAGTTCAAATAAACATGCGTCCATCGAAATTATCAGTTTTTGTACTGTTTCTGATAGCAAAGAGTATCATGCTTTCTGATTGGCCTCTTGGAGTTCTTTAATAGAGTCATACTGCTTTCCATTGCCGTAAACTTGGCGGGTTAAAATTTCCCAGTCATTCTCAGTCGGGTTTGGATATGGACCTAAAGCGGGCCAGTAAAGAATTTTAACATTTTTCTGAGAAAGTCAAAATTTTGTAGAATGTTATGCGTGGATTGAGGCATTGTCTTGCTGAAAAATTCAATCAGGACCCCCTAAAATATCATCGAATCAAAGCAAATGTTGTTTTAGCGTCTCTTGGTATTTTTTGAATCTTGTCTTCAATTTAGAAAAGTCAGAGAGGTTTGGCCATTGAATCCAAATGCCCTGCAAACCATAACAAATTTACCGCCTTGTTGCCTGCTGAAAAATGCCCATGATCCCTTTCGTAAATCACGCCAATGCGCATTCCAACCACCAGGGCCATCTAAGTTTAACTTTTTCTCATCATTGAATAAAACAATAAGCCATTTGTCGTCGTAGGACATGTGTTTTTTACCCCAATTAATTCTTGCCTGTTTTTGATGTAATTTGAGAGAAGGTTTGAGGACCATTTTCTATAGCATGATGTATTCAGACTCGTTAATACGTCTATGTACAGTGTTTTTGGATATCTATACACTCAGATTCTTTTAGGTAGATTTCGTATGAAACACTACCTATTGCAATCTCTCCCATGTTGGAATTTCTGAAAAAATTTTGCAGATCTACACCGATCATGACTTTTAGACCCAAAAACTACCATCAATAAAAAGGTTCATATATATATATATATATATATATATATATATATATATTTCACTTTCTTCTAGACACGATAACTTTTGTAATTATGCTCAGATCTTCTTCAAACTTTTACATAAAATCAAGGGGCATAAAATCTCAGTCGAGTTCGTTAATGAGCAAAATCGGACAAAAGGCGTGGAATTAGGGAGGGTTTTTGTGAAAATCAAAAAAACGCGATAACTTTTTAATTAAAATAGATATCGAATCAGTTTATTTATATTACTTCTAAAAAATGGGCTAAAAGTTTATGCATGACAGCTTTTTGATAAAATTAAAAATGGACTCAAGTGGCGAAAAAAACAGGGTTTTCGGGAGAAAAAAATTCATAACTTTGTCAATTCTTAAGATATCAAATCCAACTATTTTTTTTTTATAAATGCACTTAATATTATCTAAAACTTTTGTACTTACAAATTTTTGATAGAACCAACTTTTACCGATGAAAAAAATTAAAAACGAAAAGAAAAAGGGAGGAGGAAAAAGAAAAAAATCCATAACTTACTCTATTCTTAAACAATCAAATCTAATTAAATTTATTTTACATCATATCAATAATATCTACAACTTTTACATTAACGCGTTTTTCATAGGACCAATTCTTTATAAAAAATACACTCATGGCCATAAAAATTTGCGCACCAAGAAAAAAACGTCGAAATGAAACGAAATTTTGCATGCGTAAATACTACCGTGATATAAGTAAATGATTAGAAAACCAAAAAAAAGGATCATTTATCCCAGAAAAATGTACAAATGAACAGAAATTTTAGTACTCTGTTGGACCCCCTCTAGCGCAAATGCACGATGCGATACGAGCGGGCATTGAGGCATACAAATTCCGTATAATGTCCTGAGAAATCTCGTTCCACCGTTGCTGTAAACGCTCCTCAAGTTCAACTAAACTCATAGGGTGTCCAACTTGCCGTCCCAAATGATCCCAGATATGCTCGATTGGTGACAAATCTGGTGATCGAGCAGGCCAGGGAAGGGTGGTAATGTGGCGCAGGCAGGCTTGTAATATCCTTGCTCTGTGTGACCGAGCATTGTCTTGCAGAAAAATGCTCCTGGAAGCCCTGCCATTAGTGTCAACACATGTGGCTAAAGGATGTTTTGGACGTACCGCTGAGCTGTCATAGTGACACGTATCAATATTAGGGGTGATCGTGTATCATAAGCAATAGCACCCCATACCATCATTCCAGGTGTAGGAGCGGTGTGTCGCTGTAAAGCGAAGGCAGGTTTGAGGCGTTCACCACGGAGCCTCCACACACAAACACGATTGTCATCGCTGCTCAAATTGAATCTATACTCGACGCTGAAGACAACCTGGTTCCATTCCCCTGCAGTCCAATCACGTCATGCGCGACACCACTCCAAACGGAGGCATCGGTGGGTCGGTGTCATTGGCAGCACACGTAATGGACGCCGCGATACCAGATGTCCTTCAGCCAGGCGCCATGCGATGGTTCGGGAAGACACAGGGGTCTGAAGTGAAGGTGCTGCCTGTGTACGGATAGCGGCCAATGAGGCAGTTGATTGTACGCGGGCGCTTCGCATGATATGACGATCTTCTTGACGACTGGTCTGTCCAGGACGTCCCGAGCCTGGTCGCCGCGTAAATGACATCCCTTCAGTCCACTGTTCCCAACACCTCCTCTCAGTAAAATCAGAACGACCTACTTGAAGAGCTTCTCGCCGAGCTGACCACCCAGCTTCCATCATCCCGATGATTCTTCCCCTCTCCAGCTCTCACAGCTGCTGATATTGTCTTTGATAGCTACGTAACGGCATGTCTACCTCAGCATTTCTTTTGCAAAAGAAAAGGTACACTCAAACAAGTTCAGCTTACCAGTTTTATACACCAAGGAGGACGAAATTCAACGCCCTCTAGTGACATTACACAATGCGCAATCACACTGCATTTCTAATCATTTGCATATCTGCCTGATATGTACCTTCATGTAAGGTTTCGTTACGATCCCACAATTATTTCTTGGTGCGCAAATTTTTATGGCAATGACTGTAAATTAAACAAAAATAGGAGTTGGAGAATAAACTTCAAATCCAAACTGCTTATATTCTGACTCCTTTTTAAATTCATTTTTGATTTTAAACGCATCCAAATGGCAGATCCTCTCATTTAGGAACTATGTAACGAGATGTATTGGCCAGTGTTTTGATAAAGTCAGAATATATTTAAAAAAAAAAAAGCTGCCAAAAAAGATATTTTGAATAGAATTTTCCGACGTAATAGTGATTGAAAAATTGAGGAAGTATAACAAATTGTGTTTTTTCTGAGTCATTTTTAAATCCACTTTTGTTCTCAAACGCATCCAATTTGCAGGTCCTCTTATTTAGGAACTACATAGTGAGACGGATTGGCCAGTTTTTTCATAAAGGCAGAATATATTTCAAAAAAGGCTGCCAAAATGGGCACTTCGCACAAAATATCCCAAAGTGTCCATGATAAAAGAATGGTGGATGTATTCAAATAACAAATTGGTTATTTTATGACTCATTTTTAAATCCAATTTTGCTCTCAAACGCATTCAATTGACAGTTCTTTGTCATTTATAAACTCTATAAAGTGTGTATTCATCAATTTTGTGATAAATGCTAAATATATTTTCTAAAAAGCTGTCAAAGTGGGCACTTCGCAAAAAAATTTCCCAAAGCAATCATGATTGAAGAAATGAGAATGTATTCAAGTAACAAATTGGTTATTTTATGACTCATTTTTAAATTCAATTTTGCTCTCAAAAGCATTTAATTGACAGTTATTTGTTATTTAGGAATTTTGCAATGGTCCGTATTGGTCAGTTTTTTGATAAAAGCTAAATCTATATTTAAAGAAATCTGTCAAAATTGGGCACTTCGCACAAAATTCCCCAAAGCGGATGTATTCAAATAACAAATTGGTTATTTTATAATTCATTGTTAAATTCAATTTTAAATTCATTGTTAAATTCAAACGCATTGAATTGACAGTTTTATTGTTATTTAGGGATTACATAATGTGAGCATTGGTCGATTTTTTAACAGACTCAGAATATATATTCAAATTATGTTTTCAAATTGGGCATTTGAGCCGAATTACGTTTAAGGGGATTTTGATCAGTTCTTACAGAAAAATGAAATTAAATTTTTCAAAAGTGGCCAAATAAAGTAAATAATAATATTTTATTTTTTGTTTTTGAAATGAAAACTCTTCAAAATCTACTTCCACCTATAGGCCAAGCCGACAGGGATTATTTAATTTGCCATATAGACATATTTTGTCAAGATATCAATCTCGGTATTCTTCTATCAGTCTGAACAGTCGTTATACGTGGTCGTCCGCATCTTGGTTTTCGCTTAAATTATCATTTTTAGAGAGTACTTGATCTATATCTCGCTTTGATCTGTAATTTCAGAAACAGTTTTATTTTGCGATTTCAATTTTAAAAAATTCAAAAATTCACATTTTGTGAATTATTCGCCTTTTTGCATTTTTAAAACGAGAGGAAGTAATTATTTAACCTTTTATACTATAATAAAATTGCAATATGATGTCCTTCAGCGTCATTACACACGGCCAAACCCGTGTTTAAAAAAATGCATAAAGTGCCTAAACTTTTAAGACAGTGTTTCATCAAGAAAAAAGAAAAAGTAAATATATATATATATATATATTTTTTAACTACTCAAAATGGCTTATTTTATTTTATTTTGATTAAATGTCCTGTACTTATTGTAAATTAGCTTAAAATATTTTCTTGTTCAATTATTTTAAACTAGATTTGCAGAGTGCTTAAACTTTTGAGACAGACTATAATAGCTTTAAACAAATACTAATGTAAGATTAAATTTGTTAGTTGAAGTCGGTTGATCATTTTCCTGAAAGGATCAGTAAAAGTTGTGAAATCAAATAAAAATCTGGTGTAACCAGAAAGAAAAGTAGAGCTCTATCTAAAAAATGATACAGCAAAAATTTACAAATATTTTCTATCTAAAAAAATCGGTAAAAAAATGGCATTTTTCTCCATTTATTGTAGGATTTCGTCAAAACAGAATTTTCATTATTAAAAAATTGACTTTGTAGATGCCTTTAAAAAAATTACATGATTATTCTTCAGCAGTATTACAATTTATGATGTATTTTTAATTACTTTTTCGTCTAAAGATTTTAAGTAAAAATTTAAAATAATGAAAGCGTAATGAAATTTTAATTGATTTTCAATAAAGAATTTTAAAATAT
The DNA here is from genome assembly GCA_964019185.1 of Maratus speculifer. Classification (NCBI taxonomy): domain Eukaryota; kingdom Metazoa; phylum Arthropoda; class Arachnida; order Araneae; family Salticidae; genus Maratus; species Maratus speculifer. Next base: position 391,169,447 of record OZ025290.1, read on the forward strand.
GAGATAATTAAAATTAAAAGTCTTAACCTGTGATTTATTAAATTTTCCAGATGAACAAGAGTCGGGCCCTGGTAATTTTCATCGTCTCTACTACCCAATGTACATATCTGTGATGCATATTTCAGATTCATTTAAGAATATAATTATGGACCAGGGCAATGATGAGCGGATCAGCTAGTAACTCTATATTTATAATTTTGACGAAATATGATATCATGACAATCATTATTTTTTGTAAATAAAAAATTAAACTATTATTTTGTGATTTCAAATAGATTGAACTGCTATACTATTTGATTTCAATTATATATATTTGATAAATTACTTAAAGAATATTTTATATCATTAAGAAATATGTTAATTGCTGCCATCCTCTAATGAATTCAGTATTTAAAAAGAAAAAAATATTTCTTTTAAGTTTTGGGAAAACCGGTGGAAAACAAAACTTCATTTCGCAAAATTTTTCATTAATTATTGTTTTTTACAGAATGTTGGTAATTAATTTTAAAGTTAGTTTAAAAAAAATCTTATTTTAACATTAAAAAAAATATTAACGCATATATTTTTTACAAGAATTCATAATCCAAAATGAAAAAAAATAGTACAAGATATTTTAGAAAACAAAATTTTCTTTTCTTTCTGTTAGAGACAACTGTGAAAAATTATTTACAAATGCCGTCAAAAAAGTTTGTATATGATATTCAAATTAAGTACAGAATTAAGGATTATAATAAGGCTTTGTTAAAAAAAATAAGTTAAAGAGACAAATCATTTTTATCTCAGTCAAGTATTATTAAGTAGTAAGTCAAGTATTATTATTTTATTGTTAGAAATATTATTTACGCGTATTTATTGCACATACTTTACTTTTGCTTTTTTATCGTTGAAAAATTAAAATTAATGAAACTTCTCAAAATAATACAAGCAGCATGTTTAAATTTATTTTATTTTATATTAAAAAATAATAAAAAAAAAATTGTAATCGTAAAATTGTTATAACTCTATTTTTGAAAAATATCATAATTTTTAAATAATTATAAAGTTTTACATTGCTTTTTACACATTATAAGAAAATTATTCGTTAATTTATTTTTCAGAAAAAAGTTTTAAAACCTGTTTAAAAAAATCTGCAGAAAATCTGTTTAATATTTCTAAAGAGAATAATTGTTGTATATAAGAAAAAAAATCTGCAATGTTTTTGAAAATTTGGAGTATAATTTGCAAAATTTTAAAACATAATGATTTCATTAATTCGTCCCGGAAATTAAAATAATTTACAAAAAAATATTTCAATCTAAATTTAAATAATCTACACTGTAAAAAGAAAAGGGTCGATTTACTAAAAAAACTTTAGTGATCCTTGTAATTACTAAAAAATTTTTAGTAATCTTAGTCGGTTACAAGAAAATCTGTAAGAATTACTAGAAAAAAGTTAGCAACGAAGAGAGTTAATAGTTTTATATCTTTAATAACTATTACTAAAACTGACTTGGTGTAGCCTTGATAGCATAGTGGTTATAGTAACGGGCTTCAGGCTAAAAGGTCCCGGGTTCGATACCGGCCACCGCCAAACACGCCCCGAATGTATGTAGTGTAAGTACTCGTTAGTAAAGGAATTATGAAAATCTTGTCGGAGCCGTTAACAATGTTTGGTGCTGCCATCTATTGCAGTTTTGCCGAAAATCTTCCGCTTCAGATGTCTGGATGCAGCTCGAAGGAACCTCCTGCCCTTCGGGTGCACGTAATGGTTATTAAAAATAATTTTGGAGCTATTACTAAAATTTGCTTGGTGGCTCATACTAAAAATTTGTAAGTTAGTTATACAAAAAATTCTTTTGTTCAGTTTACAAAAGAAATGCTTGTTTCACTTGCAAAAAAAAATGTTTGTAATGGTTACTAAAAAAATCTGTGGAATACAAATTTACTAAAAAAATTTTAGTAACCTCTTGAATTTTTTTTTACAGTGTACTATTTTGTTTTCAAATCTGTACGTTAAGTAAAATTTTAAATTAGGTATTTATTAAAAACTCGGTACATAACTTTAGCAGCGCAAAAAAGTAATGCTGCTCTTTAAAGTGATTCTACCTGAATTTTTTATTTGTATTTCTTTAATGTTTATTACAAAAGTTCACATTTTAAAAATTATGCTATGATTTTTTTAATTAAAGAAACAGCGCATTAGATCGAATATTGCTTTATACAAAAACATGCTTAATATTCATGTGATCCAATAGTAACTGATATGTTGAATTAACTAAATTAATAAAGCTGTTCACTATTATTTTTTAAAGAACACAAAGTAAAAGTTTTACTGGCTAATAGATTTAGATTTTAAAAAAAAGAAAAATCGCATCTTAACCACAGATTGTGAAACACTTCCTGAATCTTTAAAAAAAACTTTGTTATTTAGAGAAATAAAATAAATAAGATAAGTAAGTAAACATTTTAGAAAAAACATGAAACAGCTCAAAAACTAATTTCAGAAGTTTACATAGCTGAATATATTTTCTTTTTTTTTTACCCTTATATACCTAGGTTGATATATATCTATATAATGCAAACATTTAGTTCAGAATAAAACACATAAGAGGTTGAATTTTTTTAAACAATTAATACTAATAGATGGAAACATAATTGAATACCTTTATTCACCCATGTAATTTACCTAGTATCTTTATTGCACGTTAAAATTTAATTCAAATTAGAACAATCTTAAAACTACCAAAAACGCATTTCTATAAATTATCATACATAATCGATCGTGTATCTAATTCTTTGCGTGATCCATTTTATCTGTATTCTACAAACATTTTTAATTAATAAGCAAAGAACCGGTCGTGTCTATGAAAACGAATTATCGGCAAGAGGAATAATAGGCTCTAAGGGGGGGGGGGGACTTCTAAGGGAGCCTGATACGAATTTACGAAAGGAAATACAAGATTTAAAAAAACCACATATAACCCCGAAAGATTAAGTCGATTGTGTTCGAACTCACTACCTCTCGTCCACCACCCAAGAGCATATCCGATTGACCACTCTTGGGGCAAAACACCGTTTCGCATAAAAACACATCTAAAAACTACCTTTAAGCAATTTACGCTTATACTCCTTTAAGAAATCTTTTGCGTAGTCCTGTTATCAACTATAGAATTTACACACACCATATAATACCCATAAATGTAGTGAAATATGAGAGCGCATAATTACAAATACATTTCCTGCCATGACCGCTGTTATAAAGTACTTCGGATAGAATATGCTAGCTGAAATATTTTGAGTGATCCTGTAAATGCTACGCATTTTGTATTATGCATGAATTTACTTATGAAAGCCTCACCGTCGTATAAAAATTTCATCATACATGAAATAGTTAAACATAAATAAAATAAACATCAAATAATTTCCCCCTATACCATTATATAACGGAAAACTTTTGTGTGGCATGTAAATGAATAATAAATGGCCTTTGCACCACATATTCTACACAATGCATATTATAGAGTACTTCGTAAACGCACATCAGTTACATTATTTTTTAAAAAGTGTAATGTCTTAAGAAGTGATTTGAAACGATTTTTTCCCTATTGGCCGTAATGTAACGGGAAACTTTTGACCATCCGTATAAACAAATTAAACGTCCATTAAACAAATAAAAAAATTTAAACAAATGGCTATAAACGTGATTCAAAATAGGCTTCGAGCTCGGGTAAACGTAAATAAACTACAAAAATTTTATGGCAATCCGAGTATATTTACAAGAGTTAGAGCACGGTCAAATGGTCAGACAAACCGACATCATAAACATTTTTCAATGTTGTCGGAAAGTGTTGTCGATATTCCCTACTGCAGAGGTTCCCAAAATATGGGTCGCGACGTAGATTCTTCCCAAAAATATCTTTTGTTTCATCTGTTTAAAACATATTACAATTTCAACAGTAAATGATATTTCTAGAAAAAGTCCCCAACTTCCTCCTGGGTGATAATACACGAATAAAAGTAGTCCCCGATGGGATTCAACACGATATACTTGTGTGAACTACTTTTTCTGCTTTGCTGTTTAAAATAACAGTACAGACCAAACTGCTTGTAGAAACTGACTTAAGATTAAAATAAACAATTTTTAAACCTGATAATAGATGTTCTTATTGGTAAATACCAATGTCAGAAATTTCACTGATTATAAAGTTATGTTTTGTTAATAATTATACGTATATATAATTATTTTTGTACTTGGTGGGTTGTTTTAATTCTTCTTCTTCTTCCAAACATTTGGATTATCAATTCTTGTTTTTGTTGAAAGTGTATCTTTTGTATGAAAAATTGCCTTATTTCGTAGAATAATATAACAATATCTTATATAGACCATTCAACGATTTTCATACAGATATACACACTTTTATTATGTGGGTCGCGAAAAAACTTTTTACTCAAAGATGGGTTGCATACCAATAAAATTTGGGGAACCACTGCTTTACTGCATTAGCTTCATAAATGAGACTTGACAGAGAATAACATCCAGGAGCTTGAACTCTGCTTGGAAGAATCTATGGTTAGAATGTGTGGATGAGAGCGATTTCAAAGGGTTTGAGCCTTCCCCGGAATGCAGTGTATTTATTATAGAAAATGCTATAAAGCCTTTAAAGGGGACACCAGTATCTTTGAAACCATCGCTTCCATTTTGAATAACACAGTAATATATGCGCATATGTAATATACTGTAATATAATTTTATTCTTGTGTTTAAAAAAATAAAAAAATTCAGCAAACTCTCAATTTAAATATATTTTTTAAATAACTAGAAACATGAATGTTAAATCCATATATAAAAATATTAACTTTGTTACACCATGGAAAACAAGGAAAAAATTAAAAACTCTATCTCAATTAGCGAAAAAAAAAGAAAGAAAGAAAACATAGAATTTTTCAAACACGCAAATTATAAAAATCAGTTAAAAGTTTATTTAAATGGGTCATCGTGCCGGATTTATTAACATAATTTACAATATCTAATGTACGTGTGTTGCAGTGAATTGCTTATTTTGGGAAGACCGCTGGTTTGAATATAAATAATGAGTATGTGTGAGGGTTGGCAGATGAACACAATGAAGAGCTGAAAAACCTCCAACCTAGAAGAACAACACATGATCAAAAGAACAGGTTGCTTCAGATGAGAAGGAAGAAACAGAGGGTCGTGCGCCTTCTTCAGAGGTTAAGGACATTTCTATATGGGGCAAGGTAAAGGAATTTGCGGGAAAAAAATCACACAGACAAAGCTGTTGCAGGCCACGTCTGCAGCTTGTTTAATGATAATGCCGTGTCCCATCTTAGACAAATCTTAAAGTGTATTGAGAAACGGACCACTTAGCCAGCTTTTTTGACATACTTAAGCCGCTTACTTTGCAACAAGTAAAAACGGCTGTTGAAATAAGGTTTTAGACATAATACATATTAAAAAAAATGGGGATAGCATATAACGCAAGAAATTTTCTGAATTAAAAAAATATGTATTTTTAAAATATTAATACATAGGAGTTGGGTGCTATAATTATATAAAATTAACGTAAGAAAAGTATCATATATTTATTAGCAGTTAAATCTAGGCAAAATGCCTAAAGACCTTATTACGTATTATTTTTGGCATAAACTCTGCCAAATTAATACTAACTACATCGTCATTCCTGAAATAAGTTAAATTATGTATTTCGCTTTGGGAATAAACAGAATATTAAAAAGGAGGAAAATTAAAGCATAAATAAATTAAAAATATGTATGAACTGATAATCTTTAGAGACTTTTTTGCTTTTCAACAAAAATGAATTTCTTTTTTAAAAGAGCTATTTTTTTTTAAATTTTAATTTTTTGATTTATAAAAATAAATTAAAATTTTATTGTTGGAGAGAGAAAATCCTTTTGTAAACAAGTTTTTTCGCTTTTATAATGCGAATTATTTTCTCAGTAAAACTTTTTTTTAATAATACCGTATCAAGAAATATCATTATACGTTTTTTCAGTACATTGAATAACAAAAAAAATCTTTTTTTATTTTAAAAATATAGGAAACTTTTATAGCAAAATAGTGAATTTAATCAAAATTACTGTAGAATATGCATTTTTAACTAAAATAAACAAAAAACTATAAAAATTATTAAAAAATTGCAAAAAATAACTGGCGTTTATTTTTATTATTTTTACTTAAACTTGTTTTACATTCATCATTTTTTCTATCATTGAAATGATATATAAACACGAAAAAAATATTTATGTATATATATATATGTGTGTGTGTATATATATACCGGTTGTCCCAAAAATGACTGATGGATTTTAAAATTCAATAACTTGCAAACGGTGACAGCTATTTAAAAAATTTTTGAAGGAGGGTTATGTATAATTTGACTAGTTTTTTTACCGTAATTTTTTATTTCAGTTTGAATTTCAATGGTGCTGACGGCGCTGACGGCGATTGAAGGCCAGGTCGACGCCTCACTCAGCACTGATTACCTGGCCTTCAATCGCCGTCAGCGCCACCTATCGTTTGAAATACGAACTAAAATAAAAAATTGTGGTAAAAAAACTCCTCAAATTATACATAAACCTCCTGCAAAAATTTTTTAAATAGCTGTCACCGTTTGCAAGTTATTGAATTTTAAAATACATCAGTCATTTTTGGGACACCCGGTATATGTGTATTTATATACACTGATCATCAAAATTATAAGATAATGTGTAAAGTTTAATCAATCAATTAGTGCCAAAAACAATGACCAATACGATTATTTATATTAATTAAAAACAACTGAATACAAAATTGCACTCAGACTCATACGTTAACGTCGTAAGTATACAAATAAAGCAATTTTCAATGTGGTATGCAATGGGCAGATGTAGAATTTTGGACTGCAGAGATGTTTGAAATGAATGCGATGTCTGATAACGATCAGTATTTATTAGTTATCGCTCAAAGGCATCATGTAAGTGAAGTTCAAAAGTGGCGAAAAATTGGTAGAATTTAGAGAGGTCAAACATAAATGAAGGACACCCAAGTATTGAATATTCCTCAAAGTGTCATATCAAGAGCTTCAAGCCACTTTTTTACCACTGAATACTTTGATAGACGGCCTGGTCAAGAACGTTCAAGAGCAACAACTGCATACGAAAAACGTTTTATATCATTTTCGGCTAGAAGAAGCCGCAAAGTTTCTGTAAGATATTTGGTTTCAGATCTTCAGGCTGCCACAATAACTTTAATTAACCGTTCTACTGTTGCACGAAAAGTTAGTAAGGGTGAACTGCATTCAAACGAACCAGTAGTTTGTGTTCCACTCCTTCCAACTTCCAATAAAGCCCGCTTCAACTGTTGACATTGTAGTATTCAATGGAGCCAAGAAGACTGTTCAAACGGGATATTTCAAGGGCAAGAAAAAGCAAGTTGCATGTTTCTTCTTCCCTCCTGATCAAAACACGTTTAAAATGAGTATTCAGACTATCCGTGGACTCGTTAGTAAACAATTCTTGAGCCCAGTCTTCTGGAGTCTAAGTAACATGACGATGGCAAGAGTTTAAACGGTCCCCTTTAGAAGCCAGAGAAGTGGGACTCAAATTATTGATCTCCTCGCATGCAATCCATCCTTGTCAAGACTAATGCAGCAGTAGAACAGCTTATTGAAGTTCCTGAGGCAGTTTGAAGATCTGAAACCAAATCTATTGTAGTCACGTCGCGGTCCTTACGAGACAAAGGTGAGAGAAAATGGTCTTCGGATGCATTTTTTGTTCTTTGTCTCCCTTAACCAGGCGGCATTACAACGGATACAGCGATTAAAAAACGATTCGAAGCTCTTGATATGACACTTTGTGGGATATTGAAATCTTGAGCGATCTCCATTTCTCTTTGATCATTCTCGATTCTACCATTTTTTGCCATTTTTTAGCTTTATTTCATCCTTTGTGCCAAAACTAATGAATGCTGATCATTCTCATACATCACATGCACTTTAAAGATGATTGTCGATCAGAATTTTAACGTGTGTCCATTGTGCACCCTTTAAATGCTACAATCCACTTCAGATAACAGTGATTTTCTTTAGTTTGTGTTTTTTCGACGAATAGGCATGTTCTAATTACTGATAGAACTTTTATGCATATTGTTTAAGATTTTTTAAAAATTATTCCTTATGGTCTATTTGATCAAAGTAAGTATCGGCTACACAATTATTATTTTTTTTTTTGGCAATTAAAAATGTAAAACAAATTCAGTGTTTACTCTAATTTTACACATATTTGCACATTTTATGTTTTCACCTGAATTAACTTTAAATCTGATACTTAAAATTAACCAGCAAAATTTTACGAATAGTTTAAGAAAATCAGCTAAAAATGTTTATAATTGTAGAGAAGATACATTTTTAATTTATTCGAATTTTTCAAAACAAAAAAATTAAAAAATAAATAATATATATATATATATTTAATTTTGCCATGGAAATCGAACATTTACTTAATATAAATATTTTTTTATCATTATGCCAAAAATGTACCATAAAATTACTTTTTTTTTTTTTACATTCAAAGAGTACCGAATCTCCTTAAAATTACAATTTTTCAGAAATTCAAATCACTCTAAATATGAGACGCAAGATTTAAATTGGTTAAATGTATTAAATAACTGTAAGCCAGTATTTGGAAAACTAAAATTTATGGATCATATGTCAAAATGTATTGAAGTTACGAATATTTTGTAAAATGGGCTTTATAGTTTAATGAAGAACAAATTAATTGTAAATGCAAAAAATAGCTCATAATAAAGAATCGTTTGTTAAATATTTATTAATTTTTCGTTAGTAATTTAAAATATTTTATAAATTCCGTTTATAAATGAAATTATTTTTAAATACTTTTAATACCAAAAGGCTATATTCATTTAAAAATCTTCATTTTGTTATTTAAAAAATTGTACTTTCAGTTGCATAATACAAATAGCTTTGGAGAATTAATCCAATGACGAAAGAATTATTTACTTGTCTTTTAATCATTAAAATGTCAAATACTTTACGTTTTTTTTAAAGAGAATCAAAAATTGTTATACGGTAAATCAAATCCCACCTTCCCTCATTTCTTAATTCAACCTTCCTTAAAAAGTATATACTACTAAAAAAAGATTTTTTATACGCAATGCCTCGTATGTCATACTTTTTAGAATTCAAAGGTAATGGGGAATCAATAGATGGAATAAAAATATATAGATATCGATATTTTCTTTCTTTCAATGCAATAAAGCTGGATAATTTTACTTTATTTTATACTTATAAAGTAAGGAGTTTGAAAAAGGGATAAATATTTATCCCTTTTTCAATGTATTGCATTAAGACATAAAAATCAATATCTATAAAAAGCGTTTCATCTTTTTGATACAAATAATTATAGTAATAGTTTATTATTTTATTCAATTGTATCAAACCACAATTTTTTATAGAGTCTTCATTTATTTATTTATTTATTTCATTATATTTTCATTGTTTTCTTGATTATGAGGTTATTTGACGTTGTAAATGGAGTTAATTTTGAAAGTCGCAAATGGTTTAACTTTAAATAAATAAATTTTGTATTCATCAGAGATCGATACCGACGTAATTTTATAATGGCAATGTTACACATGTTTTTCTGATGCACAATGTGCGGGCATAACGTGAAAATAAATGGGAATTTTTTAAGCAATTTTAGATACGTTTACGTAACTATACCTAACATATCAAATCCGCACAATTTTGCCCAAACATGAATTAAATACAGAATACATCTGTAACTTAACAAACATAAAACTACTTCACATTGTTAAAATATAGTGAATGCCTGCATATATGTTTTTAAAAAAATCTATGTTGAAAGTGTATCGTTTCTAGATAAGTAAACAGGTTATGAAACAAAAGATTTTTGCAATTAAAAATAAAAAAAGCCCCGATTTCTTCTTCATCAACACGTAATATCCAATGTTGGCTCTCATGAATTTATCTTTACTTTTACTCTCCATGTATACACAATGCCTATAATTTAGTCGGAAAAATGATGACGTGGATTACTAGTTAAGAATCTAAATTATTTAACAATAGTAATCATCATCATTACTATTATTTTTTATCTGCATATTATTGTCTTAAATCAAGAAAATTATTTATCATCAAAATTATAGGGGCAAACCTAATGTCAGACTAATCAAAGATCACAAGAAAATTAGTTTTACTTAATGTTGGTTGATACTGTATAGCGTTAGGAATTCATTAATATTCTAGATTCATTGAATGGGATACTCTGGAAAACAGAAACCGAATATCCCAAGCCGTTCATTAATCTAATTATACCGCAAGGAAGTGTTAAAGTTTGAAAAGAGAATAAAATATGGTTTTTATCTGAACAAAACTTTTGTATATAAGTCTAACATTAAAATTAATCTCTTGCAGATAAATTATTGGATTTTGCCATATTTTGTTATCTTCGCTCGCTTGCAAATTATTAATAAATCTTTCTTAATGAATTTTTATGGAATATAATGATTCAAAAAATATGCCGATTATTTAACGGTATTTGAATATGGAAAAAATCAATAAGTAAAACATTTAAAGTTTTGTACAGAATATTAAAAAAATGAATTACTGAAAAAGTAAGTAGTTCTTCTATAAATAAGTGAAAATAAACGAAGTTAATAAACATATAAAGGACAACTGCACCATAAAATAAAACTAGTATGAATGCATTTATTAAAAACACATAAACTTTGCTGAACTAACCTTGTCCTTGAAACACAAAATCAAGAGCTTAAATATGAACTTGTATAATTAAAAATAAAATATGATATAAAATAAAATCAAAGCTTCAAATAATGATGAAAGAGTTTATATCGGAATGACAACACGTGAGATTTTAATAAGAATTAAGGAGCATTGCTGAGACATTAAACGGCATAAACAGTATAGAGCTGTTTCTGGATTCTATTTGATTTAAAATGTTAATATTAATTTTGAATAGGCTAAAATCATAGACTAACTATGTGTATAGTTATAGAATAATAAAACTATTTACTTTAATAAATATCATGATCAACATAAACATTTTTTTACACCGATTAATTGACTGAAGCAGAAATTTAAGATGAAAATCAAAATTGGTATATTATTGAACTAATAATTAACATGCATTAACATGTGTAACTACATTTTAAAACATTACGATGTACGTATAAGATAGAATATAGTATTTTGATTGGCACATCAACTAGTTTATTGATTTCGTCACTTTTTATTATTTTCGTCATTTTTTATACCTCGCTTGTAAAATAGTCGAATAAGCGTATATTTCTTTCTAAGTTATCTTCGCAAATATATAGTCTTCGATGTATTGTCCTTTTTCCAGCGACATTTTAAAACAAAGAATATTTTAAAGGATAGCTAAACTGTATTCAGAATGGATGTGATGTGAGTTTCATTTTTCATTTGAATTTAAATAACACAGAAGAAAACATCATTTCAAAAAAATACATGAACACCATCCGGAGATGCTTTCGTATGTAATCTCTAAGGATGGTAGAAGTTCACAAGACAGAGGAGGATAAAAAACTTAGAATTATTTGTATAAAACACATATAGTGTGTGAGATATAATCTCCTGTCGAAAACAACGAGGAATTTCTTGCTACAACTTTTATTTAAACAAATAACTCATGAGAAAAATAATATTTGTTTAATCTTTGTGTCAATTTTTAACGTATTGATTGTTTTTGTTTTTGTTTATCTTGCACAACTCTTTAAAATACATTTGGTTTTTAATTCGAGAAACGTAAATAATAATTATTACTCTAAAAAGGAAAAAGGTAAAATAAAACAAATATGTCACAGATTCGTATAAAAACATTAAAATAAAAACAAAATAATAATTATAGTTATATAAACATGATTTTAAACAAGAATTACATTTCTGGTACTTTTCTAATAAAAATAATGACGAATGCATATACATAGGATGATTATGAAAACAAATTATCATAACTTTCACATATATTGAATAAAATTTTGATTTAAATTATTTTGGAGTATTCGGTCAAGAATAATACGAAGATCAATAATTAAACTCTAACAATTACGGATTCTGTGACAAAATTTGCTGGTATGGTATACTGAAGCACAACGCCTGAGATGTCTACACGCTCAGCTTCAGAAACGCAGCCGCTACATCAACATATCTCTTCTCGTACCAGATGTGAGATGTAGAAAAGGGTGAGGTAGGACAAGGTTATGGGGCTGTATTGGTGACAGTAGATAAGATTTGACTACATCTCAATGATCCCGAATCAAAACAACAATATCTACACGTCTCACTCACTGTCACAATTCTGGCCCCATCTCTATAGTGATAAACCGTGAAGGGCGTTGAAACGATGCCTCTAGCACAAAAATTGCTGGACACACTAAGAAATAAAGTGAAACAATTAATAAACACAAAGAAGTAAGCAAAACATTTTATTCTATTTCGCAAATTTTGCATGTTGCATGTTTCACAGACAATAACACATTATGTGCGGCAGATTTAAATGTATTTACTGGATTATTGTAGCCGCAAAGCCAGAAATCCAATGAAAAACGGTCGCGGTCGGTTGGGATTTCGCTGTAACGAAAATGTGAAATGGCGGGAAATAACACTGTCACGAAACGGATCTGTTAAGAATTGTTTGACAGAAGACTCCTTCTGACATCGTGACGTCAAATAGAGCAAATCTCTGTTGTATAATGGGAATTACGTAATTAGTGAAACTTTTCAGACAACTGTCACTAGTGACAGCTGTCTGAAGTTGTCTGAAGTTGTCTTCGTTACCGTACAAGTTTGCAGAATTGCAGAAATAATCTCTTAAAATAAGCAAGGGCTGAGGCTGAATTTGCTTGTTATATCACACCACAAAGTAACTTTTTCTTCGTGTAATGGATGTGTCACGCCATCATGAAGATTATTGTTGGCCCTGTGTACGTAGTTCTTCGAAATACCATTACCGGTCAAAGAGAAATGTGCCTTATCGTCTACAGAATGCGCAAAAGCAAGAAGTCATTATCGTCATACCAGAAGAGAAATTCATTTGCTAAATCAAGCCGCACGTTGTATATCACCCTCTTGAAAAATTTAGGTATCTGAAATCAACTCTGAAACATGTGGGGAATAGTAGAATATTGTGGACCGCAGAAGTTGGCAAGTGCAGAACGCGTGCGTTTTCAAGAGGAACTTCTCTTATCATCAGATGAACTTCTGTAACAGCATCTGAAGGTCATTCAGAGCAAAATCGATCTTTTGTGCAGCCTGTTTCATGAAATTTGCGTGTCAAGTCCTTGACAGCTTTTCCAGTGCATAGATCTCAACGCCCGCCTTAGGCTTTTGTGATCGACACGCAATGCTTCTAAGGCATTTTGTCTGTTTCAATAATAATTCTTTGCAATTTCTGTCCTTCTTACACTGTAAGTTGAATGCTGAACAGAGTTTAAGAAAACAACTTGCGCGGTACACATTTCACAGTTCCTTTACTTTCATTCAGTTAGACGAGGTCAATCATGACAGTATCTTAAAGTCTAGATACACGTATGATTCTACTCGTGAGATGTTTTTATTCCACTCTGGCGATATTTTGTTGTGGAGAGATGATGCTGTTTTCTTTAATGGTTTTACAAGGAAATTGCCAAGCAGCCGAACAGCAGAAAAAAATTGCGTCAAGTTCGAACTAATCTTCTTATCTATTTGCATTGTTATGTCTGGCTTTTTTCAGTTAAAAACCACAATTTCCATTGTAAAAGAAAGAGCAGGTAACATTTTTATTATTTTACCGTGGATAGAATACTTTTTCATTCTGAATAGTCTTATGCCGAACCAAGGAATCTGTTACTTCGGCTCTTCTTCTCGTTTCGCAGAATATTCAGTAGACTAAAAGAAAAATTGCGAAACGTAGTTAAACGTAGTTCTGTAGTCAACATGAATAGATGCTAAAATCCATACTTTAGATCAGCAAAAAGTTCCCCAAATGACTAAAAATTAATCCCCAGCGTATATACGTAGTCTTGTGTTTCTTGGCAACCAATGAATAACTCCGCAGACACTCGAGCATTAAAGCAAAGTGAGGACCAAATGATTAAAAAGTCACCTTCTTGTTATAGATTTAAGAAAGTCCCAGGCTCTTTACGCAAGTCATGCCAATAGTATGCCCACCCGATTTGGCCATTCAAATTCCACTTTTTTTTCGTTACTGAATATCATAGCGTACCATTTAAGGTCATATGACGTATGTTTGCAAGTTCATTGCATTCTCTCCCTTTTGTAGCGATATTTTAAAGCTGATTTTTTTTATCACTTTCATGTAAATTGATTAACCTGTTTCTTTATATTCATCTACGAATCACTTCCGTCCATACAGAAAGTCCTGACTTACTTTTAATGTGATTAGCAATCATTATTTGTGTAAATGTCAGTTTCTGGAACCTTTCGTCATCTCATTTTCTCGTCAAACAAGCTTTACCAGATTATGTTTTATTTTGAAGGAGTCATCCTTAGACTATACTTCACAGACAGACCATCACTTTGGACGATTCAATGCTGCTGAAATTTCTGCAATAGTCTTCCCTTTCCATTTCAGCTTTCCTACTTAAATTACCTCATCTAACTGAAAATTTTTAGCTCGCGGCATCTTCACTAACTGATTCTATATCGAGGTATAAATAAATACTTCAGACATGTGACATCATAACTTAGAAATTTGCATTTTTGGATGAATAGTTGGCTTAAAAACAAAAAAGTGTCTAAACTTAAGCAATATGCAAATTTTACTTTTTTCAGTTAAATTAAATATTATCTTATATTATAACCATTATTTTTATTCTACATTGTTTAAAATATATTTGAAAATAAGTATAGCCATTTGTAAGACTCACGTGTTCATATTTTTTATTTAACGGTTAAAAAAACACCAGTTTCTAAACTTTTGCTGAGCACTGTAGTAGGTGTTGCCATTTTGAAATTTTCATTATTTTGTATCTGTAAATGTGTGTTATTTTTTCAGTGTATACTTTAAAATGTTTTAAGTAAAAGTTTTATTCACTTTGTATTAGCGTTATGGTACCTAGAGTCTGATACACATGGACAGATTTTGTATAATAATCCTATATACGCATATATATATAGAAATCTTGCATTGGACATAGTTGTAACAATTAGAATTTTTAACTGTATTTAACACGTCTTGAATACAGAATTTAACATATCTTCAATAACAAAATCTGACATAGGTTTATCGCAGTCTAAATAATTTAAGTACTGTAAATGTTATGGTAGTGAAGAAAAATAGAAAATATAAAAATTTTAGTTTCTGAAACTATTTTTACCAAGATGGTTTCAAGGATTTTTTTAGTATGTCTGTATGAGGATCTGAATGACATTATTTTGAATGCCGATAGTTCTGTATAATAGCATCTATCTGATTTAATTACAGAACTATACGATTCAGCAAAGCAGCGAATGCTATTTCAAAATAGCGCTAGTCAAAATCCAGAAACTCAATTTACTCCTACTGCAATAATATATTTTAAGGATTTATTCGCGTTTTTTAAATTAACCGCTTTTAGAAAAAATAAATAATTCTTAAGTAATGAGGAACTTATAAAGAATAAACTAATAACAACTTGTACATTTAAGTAGCTAAAACATAAAAATTCCCATACTTTATAGTACAACTTTTAAAGAAAAAAATATATATTTAAGTATAAAGTATCAATAAATCATTGTATTTGGGAGATAATTGGATCATTAATTGTAAATAAATAGTTATTTTGTATTTTCTGAAATTTTTGAATTCAATAAATTATTTTCGTCCTTCGAAAATTTAATTAAAGAAAATTTCACTTTCAGGACGAACAAAACGAATCTTGAGAAGTACTATGCTTCTTTTATCTTGTGTAATCAAAGGAAAAAGAAAGTTTCACATAACAAAAGGGAATAAAAGATTTATTGTTGTTGATATAAGACATATAGAAACTGTGAGAAGGAATCACCTGGCAAATGCACTAAAAAACGTTTGGATACAATTTTAACTGCAGGAAACTATTTTGTGTAATATATATATATATATATATATATATATATATATATATATATATATATATACTCCATGAAAAAAAAAGATCATTTTTAATATTTTGTAGAATTATATAAATGAATTTGATTTGTAATTAGAGGAATGTAATTAACATATTGATGGAAAAAAAGTAAAATTGTACAAATTAAAAGTATATATATTCTTATGGGATCTATTTACAATTTTTAGAATATTATTTAACCCTTTAAGCGTCAGGCAGAATTTTACATGCATATTTAACGATTCATAAAATAATAGCTACAGGCAGTATTGACATGGAGATTTGTATTTTATAATCTTAGATATTTATTTATCATATGCAATTCAAATAATTAGCATTAATACCAATTTTGAGTTAAATAAGCCTTTGAATTCAAATACTACATGTAAGAAAAACCCGGTTAGGCCGCTTAAAGTGTTAATTAAAACAAAAATAACATTGCATTGAATTTTGTTTTGAAGTACTAAGTACTATATAAACACTTATAATAAAAGTTAGAATAAAAGTAGAATGGTAGAATAAAAGTTAGTGTACCAAATTTTAGAAGAGATAACTGTTGTTTAAATGCAAATCCATAATTATTTTTTTAAATTAAAGCGGCTGATCATAAAAATTTAAAAAATGGCATTCAACTTGTAATTTCTTTCGCATTTAGGTGCCGATTTACGAGGAAGTGCATATGATAAAGGGTCATTTGATGTTTATAAGCAGTAAACATCAAATGACAGCAGAGAAACGTAAATAAAGGACTTTAAGAAAAGACTAAGGTATTAGTTTACTATTATATTTTAGATTACTTATATTTTTCAAATCCATTAATTGGTTTTGAAAAAAGTAAAAAATACCTGTTTTTTTGCAGAGGATTTTTTTGAAGATTATTTTACGGAAAAGGCTTTTTTTTCTTAAAATTTTTATGAAGCTGTTTATACTAATCTAAGGCGTATGACTGTTTGCTAAGTGCATTAAAATATCATTTGGTTAGTTTTTTCTTAGGGAATCAATAATTGTAAGTAAGCTCCGCAAACTTTAGTAGTACCTCATAACTTACGTGGCATAGTTTTTACGTCATCAAGCCGGTAAAATGATTTTTTTTAATTCGATAAAGTTTAAGAAATTTTTGAAGACTTTCAATTACATTCTAATAAGTTCAAATTTACTGTGATACAGACAAAAAGATAAGCCAGAAAAACAAACCGGAGCATTGACCTTCCGCTCAAAGAAAAGAATGTAGTATAAGCAAGTAAGCACAGCGAAGAAAGAATATGTGTAAGTAATACCTAATATAAATTTTTGTTTATATTACGCTACGTGGTGGGTGTATTCTGACGATGGTACCTAAAATAAAATCAATGATTCAACACAAGAAAGAATGTGAAAACGGAAGGCTTTGACATTGCAGAGAAAATATTAAAACGTTACATTTTATGTAGGAAGAATAAAGATTCAAAAAATAACTTCATAGATTAATTTATCTCATGAAACTGTTCAATTG
This sequence comes from Maratus speculifer, assembly GCA_964019185.1. Lineage (NCBI taxonomy): Eukaryota > Metazoa > Arthropoda > Arachnida > Araneae > Salticidae > Maratus > Maratus speculifer. The sequence continues at coordinate 391,187,083 of OZ025290.1, forward strand.
TTTATTAAAAATAAAGAACAACTACTTAATTAGGAGAAAACGGCTCACCTAACAAATAAAGCGATGATTCGCTTTTGGGGGGGCTATATTTCTAAAAAAGAAACTTCGCTGATATTAATTAGTGAGAATCTGTTCTTATCCAAAGATTGTTCTATCGACCAAAATACAATATCAGTTGAAGCGAAGTTAATTTTAGAATTTAATTTAATTATTTTTTAGTTTATTTATAAATAGTTTTAAGAATTTCAGTTAATTGTAAATTGGAGCTAAAATTGAAAACTGAATCCCCTCCGGATATATTGTTTGTGTATCTGAGTACTTAAAAAGCGATAAAAGAAAAACCGTGTGATAAATACTGGAAGTCTAAACGTCCCCTATTGATCGGAAATAAATTTCCAAAGCTTAGGTAACCACCTAAGTGTTTGAAGATTGGTTTATTTAAACAATTATCGCAGACGCTATGAGTTATTGGTAGTCCTAAAATTTAATTTTAAGGTTATGTTAATTAACGATGACTCATCTGGAAACTTACTGGAAATTTTTAATTTTTACCCAAGTCTAATTTTTTCCTCGTGTTTGCTTCAGCACGCTTCACGACACATGTTTCAAAGTGCCATCAAGATGTGTACAATTTAATAGTTTGAATACAGCAATGATAGGTGTTATAGAAATGAGAAAGAACTGCTTCTGAAAGAAATCAAGCTCTGAAATACAGTTAGAGTTATAAACGTTTTTTAAGCTAAAGTTCTTCGAAAAACTAAGAAAGAGGCTTAGAAAAAATTATTTTTTAAATATATTATTTGCAGAGCTTAAAAAACATCTGAAAATTGTTATTCCGTATCTCTTCTAATTGATAAAATTTAAAAAAAAAAAAGGTACTAGAATACAACTAAAATAAGATAGATATTAAGATAATAAATGCTGAAGATCCTAAATTCAGAAGATTTGGAATTAGTCATAAATAATCTCACTGAATTGAAAAAAAAACGTTCTATTGAAGATACAGATAAAGACTAAGACAAAATTTATGGAAAACATTAAATAATTATGAATTTAACCGAACAAATAAATCTAACTGCACATGGAATGAAGATTCTTGCAGATATTTATTTAGATGATTAAAAAATAGTAAGAAGTAGAAAAATTTCAGAAAACTCACTTCATACTACATGAAACATCAAAAATAAATTTTATCAGTTTAATATTCTTTACGAGTTTTTTCAGATGTACAAAAGCTCGACATAGGAAGCAGCAAGAACAATAAGTTATAAGTGACAACATATTAGTTTGTTTTAAATTTTTTAGTGTTAATCATTTTCTGTGAATTTTACTTTAAAAATATTATTATCCTAGTAAGCGATAGAATATGTTCATTCGATTTTGGTGAATGTTTATTTCTTGTCCTTTTTTGTTCATCTAAATTTGCATTGACATTTAAGTTTCTACTCTGAGAATTGTAACTGTAAACGAAAGTTTGGTTTGGGTGTTATTCTATTTCGCTTTATAACATGCACTTCTGAAACAAGAAAATTGATTATGTTTTTTAAAAAGAGCATAATGGCCTGGATATAAAAATGAAATCATAAGAAGTGAGCATTAAAAATGGGAATTTTTTTTAATGAGATTTCGTAAAAGTTGTAGTTATTCGAACGAACGATAGTACTATTCCAAACGTTTATATGTATTGAAGCATTATGTATATGCAGTGCTCCTCGTTTTGTATTTTCTAATTGTATTAATCTTTATACTAAGGTATCCTGGGGTAATAACGCCACGATAAGGTTCAACCAATTTTCATGGCTTAGTTTTAGATTTTATTTTCCAAACAAATATGGGATTTGATACAGCAATTCATTGGCTATCTATATGTAAAAAATAATTTTACAGATGTGCAATCATAAAATGCAATGGCATAATTTCTTGTGCAATGCTATTTGGCGTTATTATCTACCTATGTGGGTAATAACGCCATGCAAATAATACTATAAAATAAAGTGAAATAATCGTATGTTGATTGCCCAATTTTGAAAATACAAGCTTTACCGCCCTAGAAATTGATAAATTGTACTCTAAACAATAAAAAATGTTAATTTTTTTGTGAAAGTATAAGAAAAAGAAGGAAGGGGGAGGAGGCAAAAGAATATCAGACTCTGAGCTTAGTTTTGCTTAGAAAGACCGCTTATATTGAATTATTAGAAACATTGCACGCTTTTATTTGTGTTTAGCTAAATCAGAGTTTATTTTTCCATGTATGCATCCTATTTAATAGAATGCACTAACGGAATGCCAAGGAATAGCGTTATTACCCCGGTATACGTGTTGCGCATTACATTTTAAAGTACAAACTCTAGCAAACATATCCAAAATCTTCCACAACATTTTGAAAGTACATGAAATGCAATAAAATGTTATGTAATAAGCAAAGTATTTTCTAATAAATACATATCTTCACATCACAGAACTTTTCTTTCAAATTTTAGATCAAGTGTTAATTTTAGATGCTTCTAAAAGCGATAAGGCCTACAAATGGAACAAATTAACTTTAAGCTGTTGTTTGTGTTTTATATAACTTGTTTGCGTTTTATTAACTCTGCTCAGAGCCTTTCTGAGCAGAGACCACAGGTGCCATTTACCTAATTATTTCATAATTATGCGTAATATCAACACTTGGCGTTATTACCCAACCTGGCGTTATTACACCAGAACATATTAGTTATTAAAGATTTTGTTGTCTTTTAGTACATTTCCATGCTATAAATCTCATCAATCTAATTTATAAAATTCTCGTGTCACACTGTTAGTTGCCATACTTCTCCGAAACGCCTTAACCGATTTTGATTAAATTTTATATGTATACTCAGCAAGTCTGAGAATATTTTGTTATCTATTTTTTATACCTCTAACTGATAAGGGTGGTCCATCCCAAAACATTTCTTCGAAACAACTTAATTGATAGCGCCTCCAATTTACATGCCCTGACGTCATAAGAATTAATGTCCATGTCCATTCACTGTTGGAGTGCTTTGCGAATTATTATCTTCGTGATTTAAATTTTTTTACCGTTCATGCGAATGAATCCCTTGCATTTGTTTTCTTTATGAAGTCGGATAGTAAGTTGTCAACTTAATTTCAATTAAAGTTATCGTAGAATATATGTTTATTAGAATGTAAATTAGAAAAACAACAACGTTTGATGTTGAAATAAAATATTGGCAAAGATGTCATATACGCTTTGGGTTTGGTGCGATGTCTTTTATAACAATTTGGCGATAACTTAATTTTTCAATGTTAGTTACACACATATTTTTAAAGTATTTTCCATTATTTAAAAGAGGAAATGATAAATAAACGATATTTTATGCAACAATTATGTAGAACAAAATAATGTATGTCATTATCTATACCTATATTTTAAAGGTGTAAAGTTTGTTTGTTTGTTTGTAGGGGCTAATATCCGGACTTACCGAATCGATTTCAAAAGTAATAGTATCAAAATGATGGTGATCGCCTGGTATCAAAGTTAGGCTACATCTTATGTCTATGCCACAACTTCGGAACTACCAGACCGATTTCAAAAGTAACGGTACTAAAATGATGGTGTTAGCCTGGAATCAAACATAGGCTATATCTTATGTCGCCTATATCTATACATCTATATTATAAAGGTCAAACGTATATATGAGTATCGAATACGTCATTTTGCAAATGGCAACACTTTCACATGCAATTCAGTTTTGCAATTTTCGGTACTTCAAACTGAATAGTTTTAAAATTCGCACATTTTCAAATTTTACACCATCGTATAGAGAAAAAAATGTACTTTTAAATGCAATTTGTTTGAAAGCTGTATCTCAATTTATTCTTGACATATTAATTTTTTTATAGCTTTTAGTAAGAATTTTGTAATTGTATCAACAAAAATACGCCATTTCCTTCTAAAATTAATAAAAGTTTAAATGTGCGCATGTAAATTTTGAAAAGATGAAAATTATGACGGGTTTAGATTTCGCGTGAAATTCTAAGATCGTGTCAATTTGAAATTTTTTTTCAATACACATTTATACCAAATTTAAGAGCTTTAATTAAAAACTTCATCTTGATAACTGATCTTTATTACATTTTGCTGTAATATATTTTTACATATGCTATTAAAAGTTTAATTTTAATAATTTCGGCAACTGCGTTTTATAGAAAAAGTATTTTCTTTTCTTAATTTTAACTTTAAATAATATTCATTTGAGAGTTAGTCTGACCATTGTAAGATGAATTTTTTGCTGTAGCTAATTTTGTAGGTTTATTATAAATCAATGAAACAGTTCCTTCTTAAACATTTACTTTCGTCGAAATTCGGCAGGTTCCACCTTGTATCTTTATAAAAAGAAGTGTGCGCGTAATACGGCTAAAAAAATACAATCTCGTAAGTCATGATCCTTTGTGCATTATACATTTTAAAGTACACACGGTAATTTATTAGTAATTAAAACTGGTAATAAATTATAAAAAAAGATTCTGTAAAAGTATAAATATATTATAACTGTTTATTTATTTGGTAAAAAATTTCTGATCTTATTGTCTGTACCAAAACAAATATTATATGAGTTACAAAACGAATATAATACGCTAAAATATCTAGAATTTCTATTAAACTCCAAGAAGACAATGTAATTTAAACTATTATATTTCAGTTACACTATTTCCTGTATTGGAGGTTAGTTTGAAAACAAAGTTACAAGTTGTAAAGTTTTTTATTTAAGAATTGTTAAAATTCAAACAATAGAATTTATTCCGATGAACACTTTAATTAAATTGCATATTTTTGTATTTTTCAGTTATAGCTATTGTCTACAGATGTATAATGTCATAGTTACTCTGTAAAAAAAATACACTTTTATTTCCAGTTTTGATTAAAAGTTTGTTGTTCTTGTTTTCTATTCTTCCCACCTTTAGCAAGTTTTCCGATGATGTCCTTATAATGCAGTAGCTTCCTTGTAATCCATTAATGCTCGTATTTAAAGATAGTGGTACTTAAAAACTGGAAGAGTTTAAAGAAAAAAAGTGTGACAATTATTTGGAGTTTATCAACTTAACAGTAGAACGTAACAGACATTAACAAACACGAAAAAAATTATAACAAAAGGTGAGGAATGTGAGCAGCGCAGTGGGTACATTTATTTCAGATGGTTCAAACTTAAGCACCATTACAGCATAAAAAAGAGAAAATACATTCCCAAATTTGTAAAATTATAAGTTACTTAACTCAGCTCAAAAAGTACTCCCGTTCCTTTTATTATAACATGATACTTCATGATGCAAATACACTTCAACTGTCATATAAACTCTAAATAAAATACGATTGATTCAGGTACGTCTTTACTCGAAGAAACGTATGTTTCACCTTACCAAATAGTCGAAGCTCACAAGTCCTGGCACTTTGTGAAACTGCAAGCAAGAATAACAACTTGAAATTTATTTTCTCATAGCATAAATAGCATCATGTAATTATTTTACCATTAGCAAGGACCGTGTTAAATCCACTGATTACAGTTAACTCTTTGCTGTACATATATCAACTAAACAATCATTGTAAAATAATGAAAATATCATTGCAATATAATCATGTTAATCAGATTATATAGATCAATACGCACTTTCGCACTTTTCAAACTTTTAGAAAGACATAACAGCTTTTTTATTAATACACAGATTTTACTGAATCAAGACTATATGATTGCATACAAAATCAGATTACTCATTTACCCAATGGAGAATCCTTATAAAAGTGTAAGGAGGTATACTGGTACATAAGGTTTGGAAACGTTTTGCTTTATAAAGCCATTTATTTAAAATACGTGAAATCGTACGCAATAGGTAAATATCAGTGTGAAAAAATAAGAAACAGCCTGTTGTAATTGTTTCTATCTGTTTCTTAGTTCGTGCTTGCTTTAAAATTATTTCTTTCCTTGATTTTAATCTAATTTGGATAAAATTTGAAATTAATTGAAGAAAGGCCACAGAAGTCGAGTGCTTTCAAGCATTTTGTTTTGAATAATTACATGAAAAATAATAATAGCGATACATTTTTTAAATCTAGCATTTAATGTAGAATGCCTGTTGCAATACAACAATATAGTTTTACAATTTTTCGTTCATTTTTTTATACTTTACATAAAAATGTCAGCATTATGCTTAGCTTACGAATAATATAGATAACGATAACGTCATATATTGCACTTAAAATTAATCTAACTTTAGTCGAGATTGTTTATTTTCACTTTAGTAATGGAATAAACTAACATGCATATTATATTATTTCAAAGAATTGCATTTATGAATCTCATATTTATCAATTTCTGTAAAATATGCAATAAAGAAATGTTACTTAGACTTTTTGATATTCATGAATGTGTTTTACGCTGAATGGCAATGCTTTTTCTCTATTCATATTTCTGACACAGCACTTACATATATCATTATATCGAAATAAACTGAAATATTTTCCCGAAAATTTATGTATATTATGTGTCTCAGAATATTCCTTTTTTTCCAACAACATACAGTGAAACTGTGAAAACTATTATGATATTTGATTTTTATTTCATATTGTGCTAAATGGATATTATTTCACATTGCTACAGAATATCAAAATCCATATTTCTTTGAAGTATCTATAATGATGAAAGCGAGAAAAATAGTGGTGTTTTTGGAATACGATAAAAATCAATGCAAAAATGCAGGTTATGCAGCCTATCTCGGATGTCTTCTGAAATATTTCGAAGAAACAAAAGCACATTCTGGAGTTTATTTGCCAATAAAATGATATTTCTTTTGAGAAACATGTATTTTTATAGTATGTGCTCTGAAAATATCTTTGCTATGCAAACCTGTAAACTGAAGAAATCTTTAAAATAAAAGAACAAGTTATCAACATACTATTCAGTGTGTCACAATGTACATACAAATACTTTTAGAGTTTGAGGAGTGCGCTGCAAAATACACTTTTGTTTATAGGAAATGTGGATCACAACTATTTATTCAGGCAAATATGCAAATTGTCCCAAATTTATCTTTACAATTTTAGTCCTTAATAAAACTTAAACGAAATAAAATAGCGAAATTCTGTTTTGTGTGCATACAACATAAAAATTTATAAAAATTTCTATAAAATTATAAAATTTTCATTAAAATTTATTTGTATTGAAAACAATACTTTTTATTTCATGTACGAACCAGTAATACTCATAACTAGTGATGGCAACACAGCAGAATGTCCAGCATGTGGCCTGATTCATATAGACGTAAATCAACTTCATAGTTCCAGAGGAATGTATACACAAAACATGATGTCACATATTGTCCAGTTCTTCTACACGCCATTGAAACAGGACGTTAATGGATACCGGTAGTGTACCATATCTTTAACCTCCACGTTCTCGTATTTAATTACTTTATGCATTTTCCTGTTGGGCTAAAAAGAAGATAGGGCGTGCCTCAGGAAATGTATTGATTTGAATGAGCTGAAGCACAGAGATACGACGGCCATTGCTACAGTTCCTGTGGACATGCTCCAAAGGATAATTGGCTGCTTAGTCAACAAATTAGACTCGCAATCGAATATCAGGTTGAGATTTTTAGAATCTGCCAGAAACTTTTTTTAAAACATTTATCAACGAAAGTGTTATTGAAAAATAACTTATCTTGCTAAGTAAAGAGATCGGATGAAATTTAACTACAATTTAAAATTCTAAAAATACAAATAAGTGAAAACAAATATTACAAAAATTTAGTAAAAAATCTTAAAACTTGTAGAGCAACCAGGTGACTGACAAATTTCTGAGGATATGATTTTAGAATATAAAAAATAGTTGTATTTTTCTTTCTTTATTACATTTTATTAAAAATTGTTTAAAATATAAACATTATAAACCCATATTTACCAGCCCTTTATATAATTGCAACAATCCTAATTTATCATTTTAACGTAAAAATTCTTATTTAAAAGTGATTATGCTAGTTGTTACGAGAAAAAATAGGATTACACTGCTAATAATGCCACACAATATATTTTAAATGCTTTTAAATTTATTACATTTTATTTATATTTTAATAAAAAGTATGTTAATTAGAAAACAAAGATAGTTCAATAATTTTCATTATCATTAAGATAAATAAGCTTCCATTTAATTAATTACAAACGTAGGAAATTATTCACATTTTTTTTTTTCATACAGACAATAGGTTTATGTATTTTGAAAATATGCTTTTTTGATACATTAAATTAATCACTTGCAGAATGTACTTTTTTTCCGAATCTTTCATTAATTATGCCAAAAATATTAATTGTTTCTAATACCTGTTACCGAATAACGTATACTAAATGTTAGAAAAGTTTGGTCTTACCCATTAATTACACCATACTTCAAAAGGTGGGAAGGGGGTCTACAAAATTCGGCATAGTGTGGAGGATAAGGTATTAACTCGTTTTGAGATAATATATAAAATCTGAAAAACGGCAGATCTAAAATGATTCAATACCCAGCATATTAACGTTCATTAAAATGTATATGCTTTTTATTAAGATTTTATTATATATATACTACAAAAAAAAAATTTCTCCAAAATTAACATTATAATATATTATATTAATTTATTATATTATAATAATTATAAATAATATTATTTATATTATATTTATTATATATATTTATTGTATATATATATATTAAATTATAAATAAAATAAAAATAAATAATATTATATTAATATAATATTAAAATATTAAATATAATAAATAAATTAATAAATATAATAAATAATATATTAATTTAACAAAATCTAATCTACTAATATTTATAGAAACGATTTAAATTCTTATCTCACCTTAAACAATATTTAGTCCAATACGCGTAAATCTAAAAAATGGCTCTAAATTAAAAATATTCTTAAGTAAGTCTTTGTTTTTATCAATCCCATTTTAAAAGTCTTATTAAATTTATCCCGAAAATCATACCTATTCAAAACATCATTTTATTTTTTTCGCGTTTTATATTTATTACGTATGAATAAATTTACTTCTTTTCCCTTTTTAATGAAATTATCGTCTGTGAAATAAATTCGATTTTAATTACTTTCGATTATTAAATAATTTAAATAATAATCATTTTAATAAAATTATAGTTTGCGGATAAATCCGATTTTGCTGCTTTAAACTCGGCCCTAGATGCTGGTTTCTGTTTAATTGAAGGGATTGTGTTTGAGATTATCGAAGTTCCGAGAAACTATTTTTTACTTTTAGCCAGGAGTTCCAGTAGAAGATGAAGGTTGTAGTTAGTTTTGAGAGAGTCATCGGTATGCTATGAGGGATGGATGCTCTTGAGAATGGAATATTTTTTATTTTTAATTGAAGTCGTTTTGCCGGGAGATTGCAACGTTTCTCTGGTAATATCATAGCATAAATAAATAACTAATTTGACGCTTTCAAAGAGCTTTTCTTCGAGTAAGCCACGACTCTTGTGTAAAAAAGTAGGAAAACATATTCTTTTAACAAAATACAATTATGTTGCTATGATTCCACTGGCTCCCACTCTGAATATGTCACAATAAACAAAGAAGTCGCATAGAATTTAATTTATCTCACGGGAGAGAAAAATAATATTTCGCATAAAATTAACACTAACAGGGAAGGTCTCTGTACGGCCGTTCTCACAAAAATCCGAAAAAAATACAGAATGTTCTTCTTATATGTATAGATAAGTTTTATTAAAAATAATTCGACGAGATTTGATAGAGCGTCCCTAAAAAATGATGAAGTTATCGTTTATTTGGAAATTTATCGCCAGTTGGCGATGAAATAAAATTTTAAAAAACTCGCTTTTTTAGGGATATTAATATTGCATTTTTCCACACCAATATTTTTTTAGAGAAAATGTTATTTCGCTAAATATCAAAAATGTTCTGATTAAATAAAATAATACTTTCTCAAGCTAATTTTCTCTGCTGGTATGCAAAAATGTGGAAATATCATTCCTGTTTTACGTCAAATTATCTTTAATAAAAAAGCAATTTAAGCCGAATTCGTTTAAATAAGTTTAATTTTAAAAACTTTAGTTTTGTTTTTATATTTTGTTTTAAACATAGTTTTGTCATACATATTTATGTGCACTTATAGTGAAATTTTAAAATCATATTTTATGATGTAAAACAACATTTGAACTGATTTAAATTGTTCAAGATCAAAAATAGATCTGATTGAGTACTGTCAATTTAATTTGGTTGGTATGGAAACAACGGATTCTTCGTTAAGTAAATGCATAACGGCAGAATTCTTCATATGAACTTTATTTCTGAACAGTAAAATTTATTTGTTATTTATGAAAAATCTTGGATTGCAGTATGAAGAAATGGAAAAATTTCATTCAAATCTGTAATAAAAAGAAAAGAGGGATAGTTATTTATTACTCTATAGAATAAATTAATATTACTTCAAATGTAATAAATTCATAAGTAAAAAGTATTTGCAGCTTGAAAAGCATAGAATAAACAAATCAAATATTTAAAAATCAAACGTAAGCTGGCTATAACTCGAAATATATATTGACATTTTGCATAAAGTGGAAAATATTTTTCCAGAGATAAATTTAAATAACTAAATCGACAAGCAACATTGTATGAGTAAGAAAAATATCATCTAATTCATTTTTTATTTATATTTATTAAAAATCAGTTGAATAAATACAGAACATTGAAAAAAAAACTATTAACAAGCAATATTTGTTTATATGAAAGTTCTTTTGCATTTGCCAAGGAAAAATTTCGCATATCAAGTCGTGTTACGCTTTCGTCTTTCAAAACAATGTATTCTATTTTTTTCTGTAATTTCGTCGTTAAATTTTAGTGTTTCTTTATTACATACGTAAGTAGTTTAATTAATATATTTTCTTTCATAATATTCTGAGTATGCCCAGTAAAGGACCTTACCTGTAACTTAATTGTTGCAGAAAAATATGATGTCACAAAAAAGGATAAATATCCCTTAAAATTTGAATAACTGTGACAAAAGAATACACAAACCCCAAAAATGTATGTGACAGAAGATTAACAAAAGATCCTTTGCTTGCTTTGGAAAATAATTAATCTAAAATGTATAAAATTGAAGAACAGCTAATCTCGCTGTGAATTACAATTTTTTTTCACTGTTCATTGTAAAATACAAAAGCTTTTCTTTCTTCGTTATACTTATACAGGATGCTCTATAAAATGTTTTCTGACATTAAAATACAATATTGATTAACAGCAAGAAATATAAAGAGGAAATATGATGCATCTATATTTTGCATACGAAAATTTAAAACATACAGCTAATACATTAATTAATAATATAGTTCAAACGTTCTGTCAATTGACAGAATCAATAGTTATATTTTTAACCATTTGAGAACGACTGCCGCAGAATCAATGGAGAGTGGCACGCGAAATCGGTCCGGGGTCCTTCACCTTTCCTTCTCTTAGTAAAAGCCAGGTTGTGCCTCTCTAGTGAAAGCCAGGTTGAAAGGTTCCAAAGTCAGTTTGAAAAGAAAAAAAATCAATTAAAAGTTACCAGAAATTTTTAAAAGCGAAATTACATAAATTAAAGACACCGTAAAAAGGAAAGGGTGGGTTCGGAAATTTGAAGTTAGGGAAAGTGAATTCCTAGGGGTTCGAGTTTCTCTATCATCTTGGTCGACGGTCGGTGAGAGCGGGTGGGCCGACTGCCGCAGAATTCACCGAGTGCGGAGCGCACATTCCCTGCACCGTCCTTTCGTTTTACTTCACTTATACCTAATCCCACTCGTAGTCCAGATTCAAAGGCACTGACGCACGTCTCAAATAGCCGGGACTCTAACGGAAGCCAGGTTGAAAAAAAAATGAAAAAAAATGAAACCGGATTAATTTAAAAAGAAAAATTTATTAAATAAAAAACGTCAAAAAGTTAGATCTGTAATTAATTGCAAAACTTTTTTTTATCTTTAAGAACAGTAGTAGATCATTGATTTTTTAAATGGATATTTAAAAATAATAAATGAAGTATTTTTTAATTTGGGTTCAACACATGTATTGCCAAGATTATTTTTGATTGAGCCTAACGTAAGTGACGAAACAGAATGTAGAAAAGCAAATTTATTACTTTCTGCTCTCTGCAATAAAAGAGAGAATTTAATCAAAATTTTTACGATTTACATGTTTTAGGGGTCAGAGATTCCAAAAAACATGTTTTTACAGAATGTCTGTCTGTCCGTGTTTCTGTTTATCTCTGTGTGTCCGTATGTCGCCATTCTACCATCAAAAAAGTATGAAGATATGCATAGAATTGAACCAAATTTTTGTGAATGTTTTTGGCTGTGGCAAACTGATCCTCCTTCATTTCTGAAATATTCCGCCAGAAGGGAGCGCTGCAATAGCAATGTTTGTGTCATTTTCAATATTGTACCACTTAAAAGTGTATGAAGTTGTGGATAGAACTGAACCATTTTTTTGTGAAAGTGTATGGCTATGGCTAGTTGTTATTCCCTGAATTTGAAAAACATCCACCGGAAGGGGTTGCTGTAATAGCAATTCTTGTGCCATTTTCAATATTGTACCACTTAAAAGTGTATGAAATTATGGATAGAACTCAACGAACTTTTTTGTGAAAGTGTATGGCTATGGTTAGTTAGTCCTGCCTGAATTTGAAAAAAATATACAGAAAGGGGATGGTGTAATAGTAATTTTTGTGTTATTTTTAATATTGTACCACCTAAAAGTGTATGGAGTTATGCATAGAATTGAACAAAATTTTTTGTGAAAATGTATGGCTATGGCTAGTTTGCCCTGCCTGTATTAAAAAATATATCCGTTGGAAGGGTGCGCTATAGTCACGATGCGAATCTATATCTTTCTGATCTCTGCAATAGAAGAGGGTAATGTAATTAAAATTTTTACGATTTATATGTTTTAGGGGTCAGAGATTCCAAAAAACATGTTTTTACAGAATGTCTGTTTTATGTACAGTGCAATGGTTGTGTCATTTTCAATATTGTGCCACTTAAAAGTGTATGAAGTTATGGATAGAACTGAACCAATTTTTTGTGAAAGTGTATGGCTATGGCTAGTTGTTCCTCCCTGAATTTGAAAAACATCCACCGGAAGGGGTTGGTGTAATAGCAATTTTTATGCCATTTTCAATATTGTACCACTTAAAAGTGTATGAAGTTATGGATAGAACTCAACCAAATTTTTTGTGAAAGTGTATGGCTATGGCTAGTTTGTCTTGCCTGAATTAAAAAATATCCGTTGGAAGGGTACGCTATAGTCACGATTCGCATCTATTACTTTCTGCTCTCTGTTATAGAAGAGAGTAATGTAATCAAAATTTTTACGATTTACACGTTTTAGGGGTCAGAGATTCCAAAAAACCTGTTTTTACAGAATATCTGTCTGTCCGTGTTTCTGTTTATCTGTCTGTGTGTCCGTATGTCGCCATTCTACCATCAAAAATGTATGAAGACATGCATAGAATTGAACCAAATTTTTGTGAACGTTTTTCGCTGTGGCAAGCAGATCCGCCTTCATTTCTGAAATATTCCACCGGAAGGGAGCGCTGCAATAGCAATGGTTGTGTCATTTTCAATATTGTGCCACTTAAAAATGTATGAAGTTATGGATAGAACTGAACCAATTTTTTTGTGAAAGTGTATGGCTATGGCTAGTTGTTCATCCCTGAATTTGAAAAACATCCATCGGAAGGGGTTGGTGTAATAGCAATTTTTGTGCCATTTTCAATATTGTACCACTTAAAAGTGTATGAAGTTATGGATAGAACTAAATCAAATTTTTTATGAAAGTGTATGGCCATGGTTAGTTGGTCCTGCCTGAATTTGAAAAAAATATACAGGAAGGGGGTGGTGTAATAGCAATTTTTGTGTTATTTTTAATATTGTACCACCTAAAAGTGTATGGAGTTATGCATAGAATTGAACAAAAATTTTTTGTGAAAGTGTATGGCTATGGCTAGTTTGTCCTGCCTGAATTTAAAAAATATCCGTTGGAAGGATGCGCTATAGTCACGATGTCTGTGCTATTTTAATTATTTTACCATAAAAAATGTGTAAAGTTATGCATAGAACTGAATTAAACATTTTGTTTATAATTATTTTTGGGTATGGTAAGTAGGTCCTCCCTGAATTTGAAAAAAATTGCCTATCATTCTGTTGTCAATCGGCTCGTCCAACGACGGAAACTCGTTTTTACTCCGATTAATTGACGGAAACAGAAATTTAATGTGAAAATCAATGTTGGTATAATATTGAATTAAAATTATTAAAGCATTAACATGCGTAACTATTTTTTTAAATATTAAAATGTACGTGTGAGACAGAAGAAAGTTTTGGGATTGGCACATCCAACTAGTTTTTACTTCAAAGAACTTGCATATGAGCTTTGTGTTTAATACTAACTGTCCCTCTGAGTTTTCTAATACCACAAAATTCGAAAAGAAAATATAGCTTTATTTATTACGGGATTTCCAGAAGTTTGGTAACTCTTGCTTTATAAATCTGTAATTCCATAAAATAATATTTTTAAAGTAAAATTAATGACATCTTCATCTGATAAATAAAAATGTTTTTGATATGAAAATCTGAAAACATTTAAATCTATTACATAAAAATTGCTATATTTTTAATTTACTGAAATATATTTTATTAACTTTGGATTTAATATTAAAAGTCACATTCTACAAAACCAAAAAGAATAAAACGAAGTTTGAAAATATAATATTGATTTCATGGATCGTCTTGTCCTAATGTATCGATATTTTCCAAGAAAACGATGAAGTTCAGAGATAAGTGTGACATTTATATTATAGATAATATCGATTGAACTAGAGCTATATAATTGATAACTTTATCTATTTCTGAGAAATCGACTCATTTTCTTCAATCAATTCATGAAAAGTCCTATGAAAATGTATTTTGAACGATTAATGAGGTCATCAGAATTATTGAATATGTATCTTATTTGTTGAAAATTGATGGAAATCTTATTTTACATAAATGCATACACAATGAAATTTTTATGATTTGTTTAACAATTAAACAAACATATATTTTTTTTTACTTTAACAGCTTCTTAGAATACCCAGTATACGGAATCTAAGAAAAGACTAAAGTAAAATATTGTTTTAAAAAATGAATAGCCTTTCAGAATGCAACAATATATAGCATTTTCTTTGAAACTGTATGGATTTAGTATTTTTGTTTCCAAATTAAAACTGCTTTAATGTGTATGATAAACGTGCAACTATAAGAATATTATTATTATTATTATTATTGTTTCATTCGCTTATTTGTTATTATTAATGTTATGATAATGATTATTATTTTCTTGTTGCTTTTCTTATTATTACTATTATTATTATATTTAACACTAGTATTAATATTATTAATATATTATTTTTATTTTTTACTACTATGCAGCATTATTGTAATACAGCATACGGTATACAATAAGAATAAAATACCGATACATTTTTAAACACAGTTTTATCTCCTTGTCTTCTGCTATTATAAATTTTGCTCTATTTTATAAAGGTGACACGTTAATGGATAGGGTGGGTGTTTAAAAACTTGTCATAGCAAAATTAATCTTAAAAAAATAACTGTGTAAAAACTTGTGTTTAAACTGTTTTAGTGCATTTAAACTGTTTTAGCGTGTTTAAACTCTTTTAGTGTGTTCAGGGGTCGCAGCGTCCCTAAAGTTTTCAGAGTTTCCTACCACAATTTTTGAACGATAATATTTATTCTAAGATTTCATTGTAGATCGTAAAATAAAATCAATGGAAGATATTTGATTTAAAATACTGGTAGAAACGTGCGAAAATTTTAGGGACGCTGTGATCCCTGTGTGTTTAAACTGTTTTAATTTATCAGTTTTCCGAATTAGACTTCGTCCATATTAATTCATATAATCGAGTGTTTATTGAAAATATACCATCTAAAACATGGAAAATGTGAGCTATATTAAATATTTCATAATATTTTACACATACAACATACTCCAGGCTTACAGTGATTTTAGTCACATTCTAATCAGCACGCATTAAATTTTTACAAAAGCAGACTCATTTATATTTTATATACTTACATACGCAATTATGATAAGATATATTACATATTATTCTTTATATTCTATTTTATGTCTGAATAATTACTTGTTTCTTAATAAAACTCATGAAATTTTAAATAATGATGAAAAAAATATCTTTATAGTTAAAAAATATTCTTAAAACTCTCTTATTTAGAATGTCTTAAAAAATAGCATTGATATCTTGCAAATTTATTTTCCCAATCATACCATCAAAAGTACTGAAAGCTGTTTAATTAACACACAAACATTTATTTTGATATCCTTCAGTAAAAATGACTAAAAAACTGCTAGATATTTCGTCTATTATAGGTATAATTTATACAAAAAAATAAACTACATATTTTTTTAGTTTCTATATGATTTTTTTATATATTTCCTCTTGTTACTTTTTATTATCATATTCTCTTATAAATCTGTAACAAAATTATTATTAATATTTTTCATTTATCATAAAATACATTTACTATTTCCCTTGAATCAAGCATTAAATTTATTTTAGTTGTTCTTCTAGATAAGATTTTTTTTGTATGCACGCAGAAGAAAAAAGAAATGTTTGATTTTCGGCTATTTCTTTTAAAATAGTAGACAATCATTTCCCGATGTATTCCAGGTGATTCCTTCTCACAGTTTCGATATGTCTTATGTAAACAACACTAAATCTTTCATTCTCCTTTTTCCGTATGAAATACTCTCTTTATTTTTTAAGACATAAAAAAGTATTTAAAATAAAAAAGGAAATTTTCAGTCTTTTTCAGTGTTTCAGTGCATATATATATATATATATATATATAAACATATGTATATAAAACGTGTAATTTTAACTAGAACATTTTTAAGAGTAACGCAATCATTAATCTTAATCATTCTGTTGTATTCCTTAAAATTACACCATAATGAGTACAGAAAGATGTTTTGAGAACTGAATTTCAATGTCATATGTATTTAGTCATTTAATTCATACACTTTTTTTTTATCATAAGCACTTTTTTAAAATGATTAATGCCATTTCTTTTAAAAAACACAGAAACATGTTCTACATAAAATATTTTAGTAACACAACCAATTTAACGAATGTTATATTAAGGGGTCTCAAGTGTCTTACTTTTTATCTGGTGGTGCAGTTTAGCAACATGCCACAATTATTTTTTTTCTTTTCCCTATGAAACATAAATGCATGAAATTTTTAATATAGAGAACTCAATATAGCGCCTATTTAAAATATTTTTTACATTCTATATTAATTTCTTGTGTTTAATTTTGATAAAAAATTTTAAAATTGTTTTTTATGTGCTTAACAATTCTCAACAACTAATTAAGCAATTTGCACCACACTTGATAAATATCGTCATTTTAAGATAAGAATATTTTATACTTAAAATTTAGTATTATAAACGCATTAATTATTTAAAATTGGCATTATTTCAATAGAAAATGACTTTTTTAATTATAAGATTAAAATGAAAATTTTAAATAAATTGCTATCATGTGAAGTATAAGTTCAAGATACATTAGTTTTATATTATTATAAATATTTTGGGGGCTCTTGAACCAATAGTTTTTCTACAGTTTTGCGAGCAGTGAATGCAAATCAAAAAATAATTTAATTTTTTTTAAATTAAAAATAAATATGAAAAATTATTAAGTAAAATAATGAAATAAAATATAAATAATATAGATATAAATAAGTTATAAATAATTAAAAAATAAAATAAAATTTCCATGAAGAATATTAAAAAAATATTTTAAATAAAAGATCTTTAATTTCTCTGTATTAAAAAATATTTTGCCTTTATGGTTTATAGGTACCTTGAAAAAGAAATTAAATGTGATATATTGCTAAATTGCACTACCAGGTAAAAAAAAAAGATTCCTGAGACCCCTTAATACAATTCTCTTCATAAATAACTTTAAATCTTAATCATATTTAAGGAGGACGCATAATTCTTTTTATGGATGTTGGCTTTCCTTTTTTAAAATACGTTATATTCAATGGATGATATTTTTTTCATTTTTCAATTTTATGAAAATAAAATGAAATAAAGCCATCCAGCTTTGTTGGTAGGATATATAACTATTCTGTTAAATTCCACTTATTGATGCTACAGTACTTTTATCATTTTTGAAAATATGACATGCTATTCCCTAAGTATGGAATTGACTTTTCTCAGTAATATATTCTTTTTGTTTCAAACGTAAGTCGAAACAGAAATTGAGAAATGATGAAATTCGAATATATTTATAACTAATTTGGGTTCTTTTAAAAACCATGCAGAAATAAAAAATAAATTGAATGATTCTTTTGAAATCAAAATTATTTCTTTGGAATCTAAAAAATATGAAATAGAAAATGAAACATAATTTTTAAGTAATAAAGATACAAATTTAAATTAGAACATTTTTCTCTTTAATATCTTTCCAAAAATGGATAAATATGATTTGTCAAAACTAATTTTAAATTCTACATTATTTTTTATTTACATTAGCCCATGATATGTATTTTATAATCATCTGTAACTTCAGAAATTTAGATTTTGATTTCCAAAGTATTGATTTTGAAATGTAGTATAAAGGTGGAGTTAACAAAAGAGAATGTTTATGAAATACAGTAGCTAAAAATAATTTCGTTAAGGTAAATTAAATTACCATAATAACCATGAAAAGTAAAGAATTCTTGAACTTTCATGGACAATACAAACATTCGTTATATTGCAAAAATGTTTAATTGGCCAAGAGCTCCTTTTCATAAGTTTGTTTGTCAAACTCTTATTCCTTTAAAGTTCCATGAAATTACAAGGTGTTTCTGATTACCTGAACTTTCATCTTTCTTTGTCGATTTCTTTTCTCGATGGAAGATGGATATGAAATGGAATATCGTGAAATAATAAAGATCCTTGACACTTTGAGTATCACGGTGACTGACACTGATCGTTCCGTTTAGGCAACGTCATTTACCGGTAACTGACAGTGTAAACTGTGGTATTATATAAATTTTCAGTAATTACTTAAAAGAATATAAATATTTTAGTTTTTTATTATATTTTAGACTCTAGTTTTATATTATATTTTACCGATGACTGACGCGGCCGATGATGCCTGTGTTCAGTGTCTTCACAGTTGATTGAAGTGATACTCAATGTGTTAATTATCAATGGTTGTTGAAATATGTACAACTTCAGTATCCAGGATAAATAAGACATTCATTTAATTCATGAATTTCCATTGCACTCTGCATAACTTATTTTTTTAAATTTATTAATGAAGTATATATGCACTCTTCATTTGCCAGTTTCTGTATGTCTTATATAAACAACACTAACTCTTTCATTCTAATTTTATCATATGAAATACTTACTCTCTTTATTTTTTAACACATAACGATGCATCTAAAATTTTTAAAAAGACAATTTTCAGTGTTTTATTTTTCGTACTAATCTAAAATAATAAAGGCAATTTTAAGGATTTTTCAATTTTCATATACATATATAACAAAGATGAAACCACACTTTATTTGTATTCAATAATAAAAGTATGTATGGGCCTGTAGTTTCTACATGGGTTCTACACATTTCAATTATATTCAGTTTCATTTATTTTTTCCATGTCTCAATGCTGCAATTTTGTATGAAATTTAATGGTTTATATGCACATATCTATGGGGTCTGATGAATCTACAATTGTTCTGCATATTCTGAATATTCCTTTTAATTCAATTTTTCATTTTTTATTGATATATATTATATTACAATTAATGGCTTTATTTATCTAAATATAACGTGTATGTGATGCCCGCGCGTACCTTTGTTCTCAAGCGCCCCCCCCCCCCCACTCTTGTCTTGTAGCGCCCCCTCTTGGAAGATGAGAGGAAACTAGCAGAACGAGAAATGATCACCATCTGAGAAGGTGTGACAAAGGGCGGTCAGGTTACTCCGACCGTAAATGGAATTAATGTGGAACAAGAACGTAAATGTTATCTGTATGTTGTTGATTTTGTGTCCCTGTTAGTGTTTTGTTGTGTTCGTCCAGTGAAGTCCTGCAAATAAAATATATTGTTAAAATAGAACTGATCCGAGAAATCATTGGCCCACAAAGAAGCACCCACACCTAAGGAGTTGTCACATTGGTGTCAGAAGTGGGATATGTAGGCCTAACTTCCTCGAGTGTGCATCTACAGCATCCTAGTATAACTATCTTTGTGCGTTTGGAATAATTTGAAGAATCGATTTTATAGTTCAGGTAAGGCATTTTAATTATTATTCTGAATATGGCCGATAAAATTGCTAAAATTAAAAAAACTCGTGGGGTCACTAAATCCGCGATTACTTCTATAATTAAGAAAATTGAAGAACTATTTATAGCTGACCCACCCAATTTAGACGAATTAGAAGAAAATCTCGCCCAATTGGAACAAAAAGGGTGCGATTTAAAATCGGATGATAAGGAAATTTTTAATTTGTTAGACGATTTAAACGAAATAGAAAAAGATGTGAAAGCGTCGGCAGAATATCATGATAAAATTAACTTATGGAGGTTCAGAAACAACAAAAAACTGAAAGAAGAAAAACAAAACAATAAAAAAGAATCCCCCATTATAAAGAACGAGAACAAACCCGTAGACGCAATTACAATTAAGCTTCCAACGCTTAAAATTGAAAAATATTATGGCGACGTAACCCTTTTTCAAAATTTCTGGAATTCTTTTAAAATAGCGGTACACGATAACGAACAACTCTCGAACGTAGAAAAACTGAATTATCTGTTAAGTTATTTAGGCGGGAATGCATATAACGCGGTTTCTGGTTTCGCTTTATCCGATAAAAATTATTTGGAAGCAATTGATGTCTTAAAAAGTCAATTTGGGAGAACATATTTAATCGTATCCAGTCACATTAACACTCTTTTAACTTTACGACCTGTTACAAAGCAAAATGATATAATCGGTTTAAGAAAACTATATGACACGATTCAAACGCAAATAAGGAGCTTAAAATCCTTAGAGATTGAAACAAATAGCTTTGAATCTGTTTTAACACCAATAATATTAAAAAGTTTACCCTACGGCTTGTCACTTAACTTTGAAAAAGAGTGTATTAAAAGTCCGGAACGATCGCAGTATAGTATTGATAAATTATTATCTTTTATCCGAACTGAATTGGAAGCGCGCGAAAAACAGAATCATCTAATTAATGCTTTCGATTCAAGAACGAAAGAATATCCACCAGATTTGTTACCTGAAATGAAACAAAAAAGCAATAAATTCAAGGCCAATCTAACTCATGTCAAAGTTGATGAAAATATTTGTGTTTTTTGTAATTCGCTTAGTCATTTATCAGAGAATTGCGATAAATATTCAGTTGAGGAAAGAAAAAATAAATTAAAAAGTGAAGGCAGGTGCTACGCTTGCTTAAGGGGCCGCCATTTAATTAAAAATTGCACCGTGAAAACTAAATGTAGGCTTTGTTTCAAATCGCATAATACCGCAATTTGTAATTATTTACTTGGAAAGGCTGATAAACAGAAAACAGAAATAAGTGATGCGAATGACGCATTCATCGCAAGAGTAAATTCGAAGGTGTTATTTGGTTTAAAACAGCCACGGGCAAAGGGAAAATTAATTGAATCACTTCAAACGGTAGAAGTCGAAATAGAAAATAAAATACTACAAGGGGTGATTGACAGCGGAACTCAAATTTCGATTATAAAGATAGAGTGCGTACCAGAATATTTTAAAAATCCTTTCGGGTCGATAATACTTAAATCTGCTTTCGGGCATGAGTTGAAAGCACCATTAATAAATGTTCCCCTAAGCTTAGCGGCTGATAATTTACGTTGTAAGGTGTTTCCAAAAATGGTAATAACATGTGCGATGGTTGATAATTTAATAAATGATTTATTATTGTCTTTGAATGCATATAATGAATTGAATAATATAAGTGAATGTACCGAAGCTGACAGTGCAATAAATGATTGTAGTAATGTAAATTTGCCCTGTACGAAAGAAATTAGAACGGCAGACGTATTCGGCGCTGCCACAGAGTTGGTTCCAACTGAAATAGGAAATGCAAACGAGAACATTGATCCCGATCGTAGTAAAAATACTCATAATTTTTTGAATGATTCGGAAAAATTCAAATGTGAGCAGAGAAACGATGCATCACTTAAGCAGTGTTGGATTGATGCTAATAATAATCGCAATAATTATTTTGTTCATGATAATCTTTTGTACCACCGAGATAAAATAATGGGAGAAACAGTGCATCAATTACTGGTACCCGAACCACGTAGAAAGCAATTATTAGAGTTAGCACATTCAAGTCCTTGGGGTGGTCATTTAAGGGTAAAGAAAACTACGCAAAGGTTAAAATATTCCTTTTTTTGGCCTAGTATTAAGAAATATGTGACCGATTTTTGCGAAAGATGTTCATCCTGTCAGCTTCGAGCGAAAACAAATAAGTTCGATAATGTACCTATAACTCCAGTTACTCGTCCTGATGAAGCTATGCAAATTATGAACATTGACATAATTGGTCCAATCGAACCCACCAGTGGAGGATATAAATACGTACTAACCGCGATAGATCAGTGTACGAGGTGGCCGGATGCTGTTTGTTTACGAAACATTTTTGCTAAAACTACATGCGATGCCCTTTTACAAATATTTTCACGAACTGGAATTCCCAAATTAATAGCCAGCGATCAGGGTAGAAATTTTACTTCTTCTCTCACGAAGGAATTTATGAAACGTTTAGGGACCTCCCCGCGTTTTTCCGTCCCGGGATACGCACAATCCAATGGCTTAGTTGAAAGATGGAATGGTGTCCTTAAAGGTATGATACACCATGTTATAAGGGAAAACGCCGGAAGTTGGCATAAACATATACCCTTCCTTTTATGGGCTTACCGGGAGGTACCGAATGCTACAACAGGTGTTAGTACATTCCAGATGTTATACGGTAGGCATCCAACTGGTCCTCTTTCCATATTAAAGTCATCGTGGACTAATGAAACACCGTTACCAATTGGTCAGTTAGGCTCAGTTACCAATTATTTAAACGATTTAAAAATGAAATTAGAAAAGGCCGCCGAACATGCCGGAATTTCTTATACGGATAAGCAGCGAGCTTATGCTTATTATCATAACAGGACAGCTAGACATAAAGAATTTAAACCTAATGATCAAGTTATTGTATTAATTCCAGGCAGTAACCATAAAATTTACGCTAGGTGGACAGCACCAGCTACGATACTCGAAAAGAAATCCCCCTATAGTTATTTAGTACAATTACCAGACAATAGTATAAGGCACTTACACGCTAACAAAATCAGAGAATTAAAGGCTCAAACGACACATATAGGAATTATATATGATGACGATATCGATTTTGGTGAAATTGAAAATGTTCCGAAAATTACTAAACATGATCCGAACAAATTTGATAAGGAATTGCACCTTGACCATTTAACACATAAAGAAAGGAAACAACTTATTGATGTCTTACACAAACATTCGAACCTCCAATCGGGTATCCCAAAAATTGCAAATGTAGGTGAACATCGGATTAAATTGAAACCAGATAGCCAAGCTAAACGCCAAAAACCGTACCGAATTCCAGAAGCACTTAAAAGTGAAGTAGATAGGCAAATTGAGGAATTATTAAGTTTAGGACTTATCGAACATTCAGAAAGCGAATATGCTCACCCGATCATTTGCGTAGCTAAAAAGGATTCCTCAATCAGACTATGCGTCGATTATCGATATTTGAATTCCCAAACCGAAATTTATTCATTTCCTATGCCTAATGCAACTGATCTGATATACAAAGTAGCCTCCGCGAAATTTATTAGTCTGTTAGACTTACTGAAAAGCTATTGGCAAATACGGTTAAGTGAAGATTGCAAACATTTGACATCATTTGTCACACACCGAGGGCAGTATTCCTTTGTTGTTATGGCTTTAGGGCTTCGGAATGCTAGCGCGACCTTTCAAATATCAATGAACCGTACCCTTGTCCAACATAAAGATTATGCCGAAACCTATATAGACGATGTAATTATTTTTTCGGATAATTGGTCTGATCATCTTAGACACTTAGATGCTGTATTGACCACACTCGAAGAAGCAAAATTTACAGTAAACTTTAGAAAATGTGTGTTTCCTAAACCACAAGTAAAATTTCTAGGACATGTAGTAGGATCTGGCATACATGCTCCAGATCCAGAAAAAGTAGCAGCGATCCAGAACTTAGAAATTCCGAAATCAAAGAAAGATGTCAGAAGCCTTTTAGGTCTTCTATCTTATTACAGATCCTATGGTCCTACATTTTCCGAAATAGCTCGTCCTTTGATTGAACTAATCAAAAAACGAGCACCTAATGAAATTATATGGACCGAGCACTGCGAAAAAGCTTTCAAAGATCTGAAGCAGGCCATTAGCGAAACGCCAATATGTTATTCTCCAGACTTTGAGAAGCCTTTTATTATTCACGCAGATGCATCTTCATATGCGATAGGTGCTTGCCTATTCCAAAAAGATGAAAATGGAAGAGAGCATCCCATCGCTTTCTTAAGCAAAAAAATGTCTAAGTGCCAAGAAAGATATGCCACCATCGAGAAAGAAGCATATGCAGTGATTTTCGCCTTGAAAAAGTTTGAACATTACATTTACGGATCACAAGTGACTGTCGTGAGCGATCGCAATCCCTTGAAGTTCTTGTCTGATTGTGCCTCTCAAAGTGCGCGTCTTCAAAGATGGTCTCTTGCATTGCGGAGATTTCAAGCCTACCAACGTGGAAACCTCCATGGTAACGCTGATTCTCTCAGCAGACTGTATGCGTCACACTGGACTTAGACCAAGAAACTTTCATTTTGAAATGCACCAGGACACTGAATTAGTTCCCATGCTGATCCTGTGTCACCTGCTGACTTTTACTTGTTATTTCTTGAACTCTTTTATTTTTTTTCTTTTGAACTTTGAAACTTTTGAACTTCAAAGTTTTTCATATTATTACAGTGTTGTTATATCACATTATTTTTTTATAATTATCTTTGTATTAACTAAGTATATAATTTTGAATTTTACTAATGATGTGTATTACTGAATATGTATAGATATGAGCCAGATTTTGATTAGTCATAGGGACTAAATCAAAACTTCGAAAGGGGGAGGTGTGATGCCCGCGCGTACCTTTGTTCTCAAGCGCCCCCCCCCTCTTGGAAGATGAGAGGAAACTAGCAGAACGAGAAATGATCACCACCTGAGAAGGTGTGATAAAGGGCGGTCCAGTTACTCCGACCGTAAATGGAATTAATGTGGAACAAGAACGTAAATGTTATCTGTATGTTGTTGATTTTGTGTCCCTGTTAGTGTTTTGTTGTGTTCGTCCAGTGAAGTCCTACAAATAAAATATATTGTTAAAATAGAACTGATCCGAGAAATCATTGGCCCACAAAGAAGCACACACACCTAAGTAGTTGTCACAGTGTAAATTTAACTAGAACATTTTAAGAGCAACATAATCATTAATCTTAATAATTCTTTTGTAATACTTAAAATTACATCATAATCAGTAAATCATTTAAAAAATCATTAATGATTCTTTGAAATGATGAGCGGCGACCTCTATCTACGTCCCGAACAGTCAAACAGTCCTACTCTCTTGCGCGACAGCACTGTCGCTGATAAGCGACCACGAATAGCGTCAAAATTCTTTACTTACGGCCCGAATACCTTGGACTCTAAATAGAAAAAAAAATAAGACACATTGAAACCGGACAAATTTAAAAGAAAAAGTAGACAAATTAAAGACACTAAAAAACTGTTAGTGGACGGGTGGAGCGATGAAACTACTGATCGCCCCTGCCTACATCCCTAATATATTTGTCAACCGCCGCGGTGAGTGGCCCATCTTCGTCGGCGGCCCTTACATACCAACCGAACTGTCCTACTCTATTTTAAATCACAACGTAATCAATCCAGAAACATGTTCAACATAAAATATTTTTTTATTCGAAAACAATGCAAAAGAACGGACTTAACGAACATTATATTAAGACAATTCACTTCAAAAATAACTTCAAACCTTAATCATTTTAAGGAGAACGTATAATACTTTTTATGGATGGTGGCTTTCGTTTTTTAATATATTATATTCAAAGAAGGATATTATTTCATTTTTCAATTTTATTAAAGTAAAATGAAAAAAAAATTATCCAGCTTTATTGCCTTGTACGAAAAAGAATATATCTCAATCCTGTTAAATTCCACTAATTGGTTCTACATTTCTTTTGTCATTTTTAAAAGTATGACATAGTATGCACTAAGTATAGAAATGATATTTCCCAGAAATGTATTCGTTCTTTTTCAAACAAAAGCGGAAACAGAAATTGGAAATAATGATATTCGAAATTATTTGTAATTAATTTTGGTTCCTTTAGGAAACCATTCGGAAATAAAAAAATAATAATAAAAATAAATAAATTAAATGATTCTTCGGAAATTAAATTATTTCATTGAATCTTAAAAAACAAAATAGAAAATAAAACGCCATTTTTAGGTAATAAAGATACGAATTCGAATTAAACTATTTTTCTCATTGATTTCTTTTCAAAAATAGATAAATATGATTTGACAAGATTAATTTTAAACTCTAAACATTAGTATGTGGTTTTAATATCAAACTGTATGGACTTTATTCATAAAAAATATGAATTTCTTTTTTAATTATTTTGCTCCGGTTGTTTTTGCTGATTTGTTAGACCCTGCTATGTATTTTATATTAATCTATAACTCCAAACATTTAGACTTTGATCTTCAAATTACTCATTTTAATAAAGTAACATTAAGATGGGCTTACCTGAAGAGAATGGTTATGAAATACAGTAGCTAGTAAAATGGATTTCGGTAGCGTAAATTAAATAACCATAATAGCTACAAAAATTAAAGAATTATTGAACCATCGTGGAAAAAACAAATATTCGCCATATTGCAAAAATGTTAGATTAACCAAGTGCTTTTCCAGATAAGTTCGTTTGTAAATTCTTATTCCTTTAAAGTTTCATCAATTTAAAAGATGTTACTGATTACTCTGAGCTTCTATTTTTCTTTATTCGCTGGGAGATAGATATGAATTGTAATATCGTCGAATCATAAAGATCACTTAACATGTTGAGTGGTATGTGACTGACACCGAACATTCACTTAGGCTGCGTCAGTTACCGGTGATTAACAGTGTAAAATAGATATTTTATAAATTTTTAATCTAATTTTTAGAAATTACTTAAAACAATATAAATATTTTACTTTTAATTGATCACAGGCTATCAAAGCCTGAGAGTTTATGTGTCCGTCTGTTCTGTATGTATGTACGTACGTATGTATTTATGTATGTCTGTAATGCGAGAAGTCATGATAAAAATATCCAATTTTGGACTTAGGCTTATTGTGAAAAGGCACTTCCGTCATTAGTTTTGGGAGTTCATTGATTAAGTATAATGGGTTGGATGAGGGGCTAGTCCCCCTTCTTAATTTTGATAGATGGGTTTTTCTTGCTGAATATCAGATTTCATTAAAATTTTAGATATAAGATCTTCCTGATCAGACGCCGCCATAATTGGTTTTGGGTGTTCATTCATTAAGTATAAAAGGGAGAGCGGAATTAGGAACAACCTCACATTAATTTAGGCAAATGTGCTTTATATGCAGAATTTACCGATAAGATTCAAATTTTGGATATAGGTTCATATTGATAAGGCACTTCCCTAATTTGTTGTTTGGATTTATATGTTAAATATAAAGGGGGGATCTGGGCACTACCCCTTTAAATTTAGGTAAATGGATTTTTTACGCAGAATTAACACATTCGCTGCCGCTTACATGAAGATGTGATGATAGATAATGCCGCACTGTAGAAGTGGGTTTTTCCCAGAAGCCGATTTACTTTTTATAACAAAGAATCAATGAAAAATTTTCCCGCGTCAGCGCGTGACTGGCTATTGGACATCACTCCAAATAACGCGCTGGAGCGTGACGTTGGCGCCATATCACGCATTTTACAAATTTGTTAACAAATTTGTTTCAATTTTTGGTTCAAGTGTATACCGATAACAAACTTCCCTGCTTAGTTTTGGGGTTGTTTTTTTACATATAAAGGGAAGACGGGTGATTACCCCCTTTAAATTAAAATTATGAGCATTAATGTAGAATTATCCGTTTTGATTTAAATTTTGGTTATAGGTTCTCTCTGATAAGGTGAATCTCTGAATAGTTTCGGGGTTGTAATAGTTAATTGTAAAGGGGAGAACGGGGTGTAGCCTATCTTAAATTAAATAGAAGGTGTTTTATGCAGAATGATCCAATTTGCTTCGACTTTTGTATATATATTCATTGTGACAAGGAGTATTCCCGATTAGTTTTTGGTTTTTAATCATTACATATAAAGCATGGAAATGAAGAGAGCTAATTCCTAATTAATTGATGGATATAATTCGTTAAAAAAAAGAATGCTATAATATACAATTAGTTTGAATATCCTTTGAGTTCAATTCCATCAGTTTAATTGGGCAGTACTATTTTTATATTATAATTTAGATATTTTCTTTGTATTATACTTTACCGGTGACTGACGTAGCCGTAATCGGAAAGTTCAGTACCAATCACAGGTGACTGAAATAACACTCAACGTGTTGACTTTCAAAGCGCATTGAATGATGCACAACTTCATTATCTTGGATAAATTTATTTAATTCATGAATTAGAACTGTACTGTGCAAATCTTATTTTTATATATATATTAATGAAGTATATATGTGCTGTAAATTTGCCTTTGAGTAATTATTATAGTATGAGTAATTGTCTGAGTGAAGCGAAAGCCAAACAAAATTCTTTCGTCAAGCAAATCTCAAAAAATACCTGTCGATTTTGATTCGGTTTGTATCAGAATGTAACTATGAAGATAACCTGATGAATGCACATACTTACAAAAATTAGTTCCAAATATTTTAAAATTTTTATTGAAAAAAATTAATAAAAATGCACAATTTTTTTGCATGCGTCACAGAAATTTTGTGTGCGTCATTTTTCACCGGCTGGATATTTTTGTAGATAACCGAATCAGAGTACATGGAGTAAATATCAAAACCTTACACAATCAGAAATATTGAAATACAATAAAGCATATTAAAATTTATTTAACGAAGAAAAGAGATTTTTTATATACATATTCTTTAATTGACTCAATTTTTTAAAATTGTTCCTTGTGATTTGTTCGATCAAACTAAGTATTGGTATAATGAAGTAAAAAAAAAATTCTTTTATTTTTCACAAATAAAAATGTAAAACAAATTCAGTTTTTACTGTAATTTTACACATATTTGCATACTTTGCTTTTTCTCCCAAATTAATTAACTCAATTAAATTAACTTAACTTTAAATCTGATACTTAAAATTTACAACAACTTTTACGAATAGTTTAAAAAATCAGCTAAAATGTTTATAATTGTAGAGAAGATACATTTTTTAATTTACTTGAATTTTCAAAAAAAAAAAAATCTATCTAGATATATATATATGTATTTTTTTTTATTTAATTTTGCCAGGTAAATCGACCAGTTTCTTAATAGAATCATTTTCTTTTATCATTATGCCAAAAATGTACCTTAAAATTGCTTAAATATTTCAAAAACTTGAAAGGGTATTAGTCCCCTTAAATTGAAAAATTTACAAATTTTCAGAAATTCAAAGCACTCTAAATATGAGACGGAAGGTATAAATTGGTTAAATATATTTAATAACTGTAAGCCAGTATTTACAAAACTAAAATTTATGGATCATGTGTCAAAATGTATTGAAGTTACAAATACTTGTAAAATAGGCTTTATGGATTGACGAAAAACAAATTCATTATAAATGCAAAAAATAGCTCATAATAAAGCATCGTGTAATGTGTATTGATTAATTTTCAATAATTTATAAATTCTATTTAGTTAAAATAAT
Source organism: Maratus speculifer (assembly GCA_964019185.1). Taxonomy (NCBI): domain Eukaryota; kingdom Metazoa; phylum Arthropoda; class Arachnida; order Araneae; family Salticidae; genus Maratus; species Maratus speculifer. Next base: position 391,217,228 of record OZ025290.1, read on the forward strand.
CATATTTAACGTCTTCTGATATTAAAATGATATATGTTATTAAAACTTCATTTTGTTATTAAAAAATTTATTTTCTATTGCATAATACAAATAGGTTTGGAGAAATAATCTTATGTCAAAAGAATCACTTCTTATCTTTTAAATATTCAAATATAAAGTTCTTTACGATTTTTTAAGAGAATATTCAAAAGTTATAGGGTAATTCAAATCTAACCTTCCTTCATTTCCTAATTCAATTTGTATGAAAAATTAAAAGAATATATTACTAAAAAAAGATTTTTGATATACAATGTAAAAAATGCTCCTATGTTATATTTTTTAGAATACAAAAGTAATGTGGAATCAATAGATGCGATTTAAACGGATAGATGCAGATATTTTCTTTCGTTCAACGAAATAAAGCTGGATAATTTTCTTTCATTTTATACTTATAATGTAAGGAATTGGAACTTTATCCCTTTTTCAATGAATTGCATTAAGAAATAAAAATCAATATCTATAAAAAGTGTTTCACCATTTTGATACAAATGATTATGGTAATAGTTTATTATTTTATACAATTATATAAAACCACAATTTTTATACAGTCTTTATTTATTTATATATTTAATTATTTATTTCATTTTGTCTTCGTTTTTTTCTTGATTGTGACGCCATTTGATGTCGTAAATGGGAGTTAATTTTGAAAGTCGCAAATGGTTTAACGTTAAATAAATAAATTTTGTTTATATCAGAAATCAATACCGACGTAATTTTATAATCACAATGTTACACATGTTTTTCTGAGGCATAATGTGCGGGCATTTTGTGGAAAAAAAATGGATTTTTTTTAAAGCAATCTTAGTTACGTTAACGTAACTTTACATGACATTACAAATCCACACAATTTTGTCCTTACATGAGTTCAATCTAGAATACATCTGTAACTTAAGAAACATAGAACTGTTTCACATTGTTAATATGTAGCGGATATTCTGCATATTTTTTTAGAAGAATCTATGTTGAATGTGTATCGTTGCTAGACAAGTAAACATGTTATTAAGCAAATGATTTATGCAATTAAAATAAAAAAGCTCCGATTTCTTCTTCATTAACATATAAAATGCAGTGTTGGCTCTCATGAATTTCACCTATATTTTTACTCTCCATATATACACAATGCCTATAATTTAGTTAAAAAAAAATGATGACGTGAATTACGAGTTAAGAATTTAAATTATTTAACAATTGTAATCAGCATCATTATTACTATTATTTTTATCCTTCATATTATTATGTTAAATCAAGAATATTATTTATCATCTAAATTATAGGGGCAAACCTAATGTGAAGATAATCAAAGATCTGCAGAAAATTAGTTTTGCTTAAAGTTTCTCGATACAGTATAGTGTTAGGAATTCATTAATATTCTAGGTTCATTAGATGAGATACTCTGGAAAACAGAAACCGAATATCCCAAGCCGTTCATTAATCTAATTATACCACAAAGAAGTGTTAAAGATTGAAAAGAGAATAAAATATGGTTTTTATCTGAATAAAAGTTTTGTATATAAATCTAACATTAAAATTAATCTCTTACAGATAAATTACTGGATTTTACCATATTTTGCTATATCCGCTTTCTTGCATAATATTAATAAATCTTTATTAATGAATTTTTATGAAGTATAATGATTCAAAAAATATGCCAATTATTTAATGGAATTAGAATATGGAATAAAATCAATAAATAAAACATAATGTTGTGCAGAATAGTAAGAAAATCAATTACTGAAAAAGTAAGTTTTTCTTCTATAAATGAGTGGCATCAAATGAAGTTACCCCCCCCCCCCCCCACCCTGACCGCCGAGAAAAAGCGCAAAATTGTAATGTTGTTTTTTCTCCGTATTTTTTAATTGCTCAACAAGTTGTTTTTTTCCGATATGATATAATTAATATAATTTTTTATTGCATATTGATATATAACCCTTCACAATATTACTCATAACTTAATTTTTTTAAACTGAATAGTATCTGTATAATTATATTAATTTAAATAATGCTACTATTGCAGTGAAATCTGCTGCTTAGTACACGGATATATCGGTTCGCCGCAGTGAGAAGGTTAATAAACACATAAAGAACAATTGCACCATAAAATATAACTAGTATGAATGCATTTATTAAAAACACATAACCTTGCTAAATTAACCTTGTCCTTGATACAGAAAAACCAGAATGTATGAACTTGTATAATTAAAAATAAAATCAAATATAAAATCAAAGTTTCAAATAATTATGAAAGAGACTAATTGGCATGACAACACATAAAATTTTAAGAAGAATTAAGGAGCATTGCTGGGACATTAGACATCATAAACAGAATATAACTGTTTCCCGATTCTATTTGACTCTCTCTTTTTCCATATTAAAATTGAAGAGGCTAAAATCATAGACTAACTATAAGAATTGTTACAGAATAATAAAATTATTCACTTTAATAAATATCATGATGTAATTAAACTTTATTTTATTTCGATTAATTGACTAAAGCAGAAATTTTAGATGAAAATCAACGTTGGTATGGTATTGAACTAATAATTAACATCTATTAAAATGTGTAATAACATTGTAAAGCACTACGTATGAGATATACGTATGAGATAGAAGATAGTTTTTAGATTGGCACATCCAACTAGTTTATTGATTTCGTCACACATTTTAAATATAGAAATACTTAAAACACATTTTTATACCTCGCTTGTAAAGTAATCGAATAAGAGTATATTTCTTTCTAAGTTATCTTCACAATTATATAGCATTCGATGTATTGTCCGTTTTCCAGCGACATTTTAAAACATCGAGTATTTTTAACTAAACTGTATTCCGAATAGATATTATGTGAGTTTCCTTTTTCATTTGAATTTAAATCACACAGAAAGAAACATCATTTAAAAAAATACATGAACACCACCCGGAGATGTTTTCATATGTAATCTCTAAGGATGATAGAAATTCACAAGGCAGAAGAGGATAAAAGACTTAGAATTGCTTGTATAAAACACATACAGACTGTGAGGAATAATCTTCTGCCGTAAACACCGAGGAATTTCTTGCTATAAACTTTATTTAAAGAAATAGCTTATGAGAAAAATGTCATTTGCTTAAGCTGTGTATCAATTTTTAACGTATTGATTATTTTCTATATCTTGCAAAATTTTTTAAAATGCGTTTGATTTTTAATTTGAGAAACGTAAATAATAATTACTACTGGAAAAGGAAGTAATGAAAAAAATATGTTACAAATTCGTATAAAAATAGTAAAATAAAAACAAAATAATAATTATAGTTATATAAACATGATTTTAATAAAGAATTGCATTTCTGGTACTTTTCTAATAAAAAAATAACGAAAACGTATACGTAGAATGATTATGAAAAAACTGTCCCGATGTATGTGCCCCATATTATCTTACCTTTTACAGAAACTGAATAAAATTTTGATGTAAAATGTTTTGGAGTATGCGGCAAAGAATCATACGAAAAACAATAATTAAACTCTAACAATGACGGATACTTTGACAAAAAATCAAGGTATGGAATACTGAAACCCAATGTGTGAGATGTCTACACACTCAGCTTCAGAATCGCAGCCGCTACATTAATACATCTCTCATTGTACCAGATGTGAGGAAGTACAAGACTGGTTATGGGGCTGTATTGGTGGTAGATAAGACATGCTACATCCCAATGATCCCGAGTCAAAACGACAATAGCCCCATCTCCATAGCGATAAACCGTAAATGGCGTTGAAACAACGCCTCTACCACGAAAATTGCCTTCGCTGCCGGACAAACTAAGAAGTAAAGAGAAACAATTAATAAAAACAAAGAAGTAAGCAAGGCATTTTATTCTTTTTCGCAAATTTTACATGTTGCCTCCTTCACACATGATGACACATTGTGTGCAGCAGATTTAAATGTATATGCTGGATTATTGTAGCCATACAGCCAGAAATCCATTGGAAAACGGTCGTCGTTGGGGAGGGGGATCTTGGCTGTCACGGAAATGGAAAAAGACGAGAAATACACTGTCACCAAACTGTTCTGTTAAGAATGTTTGACAAATACTCCATCTGAAATCGCGACGTCAAATAGAGCAACTCTCTGTTGTAAAATGGGAATTACGTAATTAGTGAAACTTTTCAGACAACAGTCAATCGTTACCATAAAAATTTGTAGAACTGCGGAAGTAACCTCTTCAAAGCAATAAGTGCTGAAGCAGAATGTGTTTGTTATATCGCACCACAAAATAACTCTTTCTTAACGTAACGGACGTGCAACCACATCATGAGGGTTATTGTTTGCCTTGTGTACGCACTTCTTCGAAATAGCTTAAACCATCAAGGAGAAATGGCCTTATCGTCCACAGATTGCGCAAAGGCCAAAAATCAACCTCGTTTTACTGGATTAGGAATTAATTTATTAAATCAAGCCGCGTTGCTTATCACCCTCTTGAAATATCTGGGCATACTGGAATCGATTCTGGCTTCTATGGCACTTTGTCTGATCTAAAAATAATTCTTTAAATTTTGTTTATTTTTTACTCTGTGATTTATTTATATATTGCTTAGAGTTTAAGGAAGCAACATGTGAGGTACGCATTTCACAGTTCTTTTAATTTCATTCAGTTCAACGAGGTCAATCATGACAGTATCTTAATGTCTAGACGCACGTACGATTCTACTAGCTTTGTTTGGAATCCACTCTGGCGATATTTTGTTGGCGCTAGATGATGCTGTTTTCTTTAATGGCTTTACAACGAAATTCCCGAACAGCCAGCAGCAGAGAAAATTTGCGTCAAGTTCAAACTAATTTTCTTATCTATTTGCATTGTTATGTCTAGCTTTTTTCTGTTAAAAACCACAAGTTTCATTGTAAAAGAAGTGTCAGGTAACATTTTTATTATTTTACCATGGATAGAGCACTTTTTCTATCTGAACAGAGTCTTACGCCAAACCAAGGAATCTTTTACTTCGGCTCTTCTTCTTGTTTCGCAAGATATTCAGTAGACTAAAAGAAAAATTGCGAAAAGAAAAAAGTTAAAAGAAAAATTGCGAGCCAAAGAAACAGTTTGAAATATGAAGTCATTGTGAAAGAAATTCTAATAAGCGCTATTTCCTTCTTGTCTATTTACATACGGTAATTTTAAAACTACAGGTACGTAATATTCCAACGCTTTTTATGGTTCTTCACAATGAAACGACATTCTAATATTTATTTATTGGGTAGGTGTATTTATTTAGTATTTATATAGTAGGTGTTGCCATTTTGAAATTTTCATAATTTTGTAACTGTAACTGTGTGTTATTTTTTTCAATGTATACCTTAAAATGTTTTAAGTCAAAATTTTATTCACTTTGTGTTAGCGTTATGGTAACTAGAAGCTGATATACATGGATAGATTTTTTATAATAATCCTGTATACACATATATAAATATAAATCTTGCATTGGACATAGTTGTAACAATCAGAATATTATAACTGTATTTGCCACGTCTTGAATAGAGAATTTAACATATCATGAATAACGAAATCTGACATACGTTTATCACAATATAAATAATTTAATACAGTAAATGTTATGGCAGTGAATAAAAATAGAAAATGTAAAAATGTTATTTTCTGTAACTATTTCTACCAAGATGGTTTCGATGATTATTTAGTATGTCTGTAAGTGGAGCCGAATGACATTATTTTAAATGTCGATAATTTTGAATAACAGCATCCATCTGATTTAATTACAGAACTATGCGATTCAGCAAAGCAGCGAACGCTATTTCAAAATAGCGACACTGCAATAATATATTTTGAGGATTTATTCGTGTGCTTTAAATTAACCGCTCTTAGCAAAAATAAATAATTCTTTAATAATGAGTCACTTATAAAGAATAGTCTTAGAATGTTTACTAACAACTTGTACATTTAAGAAGCTAAAACATAACAATTCCCATACATTGTAGTACAACTTTTAAAGAAAAAGATATATATATATAAGTATAAAGTATCAATAAATAATTGTATTCGAGAGATAATTGGATCATTAATTATAAATAGATAGTAATTTTTTCTGGAATTTTAGAATTCAATAAATTATTTTTATCTATAGAAAATTTAATATTTCACTATCAGGTCGAACAAAACGAATCTTGAGAAGGACTATGCTTCTTTTATCTTGCGTAATCAAAAGAAAAAGAAAGCTTCACATAACAAAAGGGAATAAAATATTTATTGTTATTGATATAAGACATATAGAAACTGTGAGAAGGAATCACCTGGCAAATGCACTGAGAAACATATGGATACAATTTTAAATGCAGGAAAATATTTTGTGTAACATATATTTATAGATATATATTTACTCCATGGAAAAAAAAGAACATCCGGAATATTTTGTAGAATTATACAAATGAATTTGATTTTGAATTAGAGGAATGTAATTAATAACTCCGTGGAAAAAAAGTAAAATTGTACAAATAAAAAGTATATATATTCTTATGGGATCTATCTACAATTTTTAGAATATTATTTAATTAAAACAAAAATAATATTGCACTGAATTTTGCTTTAAAATACAAAGTACTATATAAACACGTGTAATAAAATAAATTCCCGAATTATATAGGAATAAAAGTTTGTATACGAATGTTTAGAAGATGTAACTGTTGATTAAAAGCAAATCCATAACAATGTTTTTAATTAAAGCGGCTGATCATAAAAATTTAAAAAAATGGTATTCAACTTGAAATTTCTTTCGCATTTAGGTGCCGATTTATGAGGAAGTGCATATGATAAAGCTTCATTTGATGTTTATAAGCAGTTACATCCAAAATTGTTAAAATATTTGAAACGTAAATAAAGGACTTTAAGAAAAGATTAAGGTATTAGTTTACCACTATATTTTAGTTTATTTACATTTTTCAATTCCTCTAATTAGTTTTGAAAAAAGTAAAAAATACCTGTTTTTTCGCAGAGGATTTTCTGAAGCTTATTTTACGGAAAACTCTTTTTCTTCTTAAAATTTTTATGAAGCTGTTTATACTAATCTAAGTCGTATGATTGTTTGCTAAGTACATAAGAATATCATTTGGCTAGTTTTTTTTCTTAGTGAATCAATAATTGTAAGTAAGCTCCGCAAACCGTAGTACCTCATAAATTACGTGACATAGTTTTTACGTCATCAAGCCTGTAAAATGAATTTTTTTAATTCGATGAAGTTTAAAAATTTTGAGGCCTTTCATTTACATTCTCTAAAGTTCAAATTTAGTGTGATACAGACAAAAATATAAGACAGAAAAGCATAACCGGAGCATTGACCTTCCGCTCAAAGGAAATGATGGAGTATGAGCAAGTAAGAAAAGCGAAGAAAGAATATTTAATTTGTGAGTAATACATAATATAAATTTTTGTTTATATTACGCTACGTGGTGGGTGTATTCTGACGATGGTACCTTAAAATAAAATCAATGATTCAACACACGAAAGAATGAGAAAACGGAAGGCTTTGACATTGTAGGGAAAATATTAAATTGTTAAATTTTATGTCCGAAGAATAAATATACAAATAATAACTTAATAGATTAATTTAGCTCATGTAACTATACAAGTGTTTATTAAAAATAAAGAACAACTACTTAATTATGGAGAAACGGAACACCTAATAAATATGGCTGTGATTCGCTTTTGAGGGGGCTATACATCTAAAAAAGAAACTTCGCTGATATTAATTAGTGAGAATCTGTTCTTATCCAAAAATTGTTCTATCGACCAAAATACAATATCAGTTGAAGCCAAGTTAATTATGGAATTTAATTTAATTATTTTTTAGTTTTATTTAAAACTAGTTTTAAGAATTTCTGTTAATTTTAGAAATTGGAGCTAAAGATATATTGTTTGTGTATCTGAGTTCTTGAAAAGTGATGAAAGAAAAACCGTGTGATAAATACTGGAAGTCTAAACCTCTATTGATTGGAAATAAATTTCCAAAGCTTGGGTAACCACGTAAGTGTTTGAAGATTGATTTATTTAAACAACTATCCTAGACGCTATGTGTTATTGGTTGTCCTAAAATTCAATTTTAAAGTTATGTTAATTAACGATGACGCATCTGGAAATTTACTGGTAATTTTGAATTTTCACCTAAGTCTAATTAACTAAGTCACCAATTAATTAAGTCACCTAAGTCTGTTTGCTTTAGCACGTATATTTAATGCGTCATCAATATATGTACAGTTAATTTAACAGTTTGAATACACCAATGATAGGTGTTATAGAAATGAAAGTGAACTACTTCTGGAAGAAACCAAGCTCTGAAATACAGTCAGAGTTATAGAAGTTTTTGGAGCTAAAGTTCATCAAAAAACAAAGAACGAAGCTGAGAATAACTGTACTTATTTCATTAAAGTGTATTTATTTTTAAAATATATTATTTGCTGAGCCTAAAAGATCTGAAAATTATTATTCCGTATCTCTTCTAATTCATGAAATTTAAAAAAATGGAACTAAAATACAACTAAAATAAGATAGATATTAAGATATTAGATGCTAAAGATCCTAAATTCACAAGATCTGGAATTAACCATAAATAATCTCACTGAATTGAAAAAAACAATTTTCTATTGAAGATACAGATAAAGACTAAGACAAAATTTATGGAAAACATTAAGTAATTATAAATTTAACCGAACAAATACATCTTATTGCAGATGGAATAAAGATTCTTGCAGATATTTATTTAGATGATTAAAAAATAGTAAGAATTAGAAAAAGCTCAGAAAACTCACTTCATAGTACATAAAAACTAAAAAATAAATTTTATCGGTTTAATCTTCTTTACATTTTTTTCAGATGTACAAACGCTTGATATAGGAAGCAGCAAGAACAATAAGTTATAAGTGACAACATATTAGTTTGTTTTAAATTTTTTAACTCATTTTCTGTGAATTTTACTTAAAAATATCATTATCCTAGTAAGCGATAGAATATGTTTATTCGATTTTTCGTGAATTTTTATTTCTTGTCCTTTTTTGTTCATCTAAATTCCCATTGATATTTAAGTTTCTACTCTGAGAATTGTTGTAACTGTAAACGGCAGTTTGGTTTGGGTGTTATTCTATTTCGCTTACTACCATGCACTTCTGAAACAAGAAAATTGATTAAGTTTTAAAAAAGAGCATTATGGCCTGGTTATAAAAATGAAATCATTAAAAATGAGCATAAAAAGTGGCAATTTTTTTAATAAGAAATCGAAAAAGTTATAGTTATTCGAACGAACGATACTATTCAAAACGTTTTTATGTATTGAAGCAGATAGTCTATGCATTGCTCCTCCTTTTGTATTTCCTAATTTTATTCATATTTATACCAGTTATTACAAATTTTATTGTCCTTAAATACATTTCCATGCTGTAAATCTCATCAAAATCTTTACAAAAAGAAGTGTGCGCGTAATACGGCTAAAAATACAACCTCATAAGTCATGATCCGTTGTGCTTTATACATCTCAACGTACACACAGTAATTTATTAGTAATTAAAATTGATAATATATTATAAAAAAGATTCTGTATAAGTACTTATTATAATTGTTTATTTGTTTGGTAAAAATTACTGAATTTATTGTCTGTGCCAAAATAAATATTATATCAATTACAAAACAAATATAATACGCTAAAATATCTAGATTTTCTATCAAACTCCAGGGAAACAATGTAATTGAAACTATTTATATTTCAATTACACTATTTCCTGTATTGGAGGTTAGTTTCAATGCAAAGTTACGCGTTGTAAATATTTTCATTTAAAAGTTCTTAAAGTTCAAACAATAGGATATATCACCACGAACACTTTAATTAAATTGTATATTTTTGTACTTTTCAATTATAGGTATTGTCTACAGATGTATAATGTCATAGTTACTGTGTAAAAGAATCACACTTTTATTTCCAGTTTGAATTAAAAGTTTGTTGTTCTTGTTTTCTACTCTTCTTACCTTTAGCAAGATTAGCAATGCCTGCTATATACTGCAGCATCTTCTTTGTAATTTCTGAATGCTAGTGTTGAAAAATAGTGGTACTTAAAAATTGGAAGGATTAAAAGAAAAAAGTGTGAAAACGATTTAGAGTTTAACAACTTAAAAGTAGGACGTAGCAGACATTGACAAACACGAAAAAAATTCTAACAAAAAGGGAGGAATGTGAGCAGCGCAGTGAGTACATTTATTTCAGTTGGTTCAAAATTAACCATAATTATGATATATAAAAGAGAAAATTGATTCCCAAATTAAAAAAATTATAAGTTACTTAACTCAGCTCAAAACGTACTCCCATTCCTTTAATTAGAACATAAAAAATACATTTGGAGGGTCATATAAACTATAAATGAAATACGATGGATTCTGATACGTCTTTACTCGAAGAAACGAATGTTTCACCTTACCAAAAAGTCGAAGCTCACATGTCTTGGCTCTGTAGGAAACTGCAAACAAGAATTACAACTTGATATCTATTTTATCAGACCGTAAATAGCATTAAGGAATTATTTTACTATTAGCGAGATCCGTGTCAAATCCACTCATTACAGTTAACACTTTACTATACATGTATCAACAAGACTACGATAGCAAAATAATGAAAATACCATTCAAAATAATCATGTTAATCAGATTCTACAGATCAATACGCACTTTTCGAGACTTTTAGAAAGACTTAACAACTTGCTTATTAATACACAGACTTTAATGAATCACGACTAAATGATTGCATACAAAATCAGATTACTCATTCGCCCAATAGATATTCCTTATAAAAGTGTAACGAGGTATACTGGTACATAAGGTTACGAAACGTTTTATTTTATCAAGCCATTTATTTAAAATACGTAAAATAGTATACAATAGGTAAATATCAGGGTGACAAAATAAGAAACAGTCAGATGTAATTGGTTCTGTCTGTTTCTTAAATTCTGCTTGCTTTAAAATTATTCTTTGCCTTGATTTAAATCTATTTGCAATAAAACTTGATATTAACTGCAGAAAGGCTGAGAACTAAAGTGCGTTCAAACATTTTGAATAATTACATGAAAAACGCTAATAGTGATACATTTTTAATCAAGCATTTAATGTAGAATGCCTGTTGCAATACAACAATATAGTTTTACAATTTTCGTTAATTGTTTTTATACTTTCGATAAAAATATCATCTTTACGCATAGTTTACAAAAAATATAGAGTAAATAACAACGTCATACATTGCATTTAAAATTAAAATAACTACAGTCAAGATAGGTTTTTTTCATTTTAGTAACGGAATAAACTAACATGTATATTACATTATTTCAAAGAATTGCATTTATGAAGCTCATATTTATTTTTTTCTGTAAAATATGCAATAAAGAAATGTTACTTACACTTTTTGATAATTATGAATGTGCTTTACACTATTCATATACTTTTACTCTAGTAGCAATACTTTTACTCTACTCATATTTTTGAACAGCACTTACATATATCATTATATCGAAAGAAACAGAAATATTTTACCTGAAATTTATATATATAATATGTCTCAGAGTATTCCTTTCATTTCGAGCAATATATAGCGAAACTGTGAAAATTATCTTGCTATTTGATTTTTATTTTGCATTATGCTACATGGATATTATTTCACATCGTTACAGAATATCAAAATCCATATTTCTTTGAAGTACCTATAATGATAGAGAGGCCTATAATAGAGAGAAAAATGGTGGTGTTTTTGAAATACGCTAAAATTCAATGCAAAAATACAGGTTATACAGCCTATCTCGGATGTCTTTTGAAATATTTCGAAGAAACAAGCGCATTCTGGAGTTTATTCGCCAATAAAATGATATTTCTTTTCCGAAACAAGTATTTTCATAGTATGTGCTCTGAAAGTATTTTTGCTATGCAAACCTGTAATGTGATGAAATCCTTAAAATAAAATAACAAATTATCAATATATTATTCAGGGTGTCACAATGTTTATAAAGATACATTTAGGGTTTGAAGCGTACGCTACAAAAATATACTTTTGTTAATAGGAAATCCAGATAACAACCATTTATTCAGACAAGTATACAAGTTGTCCCAAATTTATTTTTACAAATTTTAATTCTTCATAAAACTTAAATGAAATAATATAGCGAAATTCGGTTTTTTGTGCATGTAACATGAGCTCATAAAATTTTATTTGTATTGAAAACAATGTTTTTTCTTTGATGTACGATCCAGTACTACGCATAACTATTGATGGCAACACACCAGAAAAAGGTTCAGTCTGTGGCCTGGTTGATATGGACAAATCAAATACACAATTCCAGAGGAACGTATAAACAAAATATGATGTCGCATATCGTCCAGGTCTTTTATACGCCATGGAAACAAGACGCGAATGTATACCGCTAGTGTACCAAATCGTTGGCCTCCACATACACCGAATTTAACTCCCCTATACATTTTTCTGTTGGGCTAAACAAAATATACGGTGTGCTGCACAAAAGGTATTGATTTGCATGAGCTGAAGCAGATGTTTACCGCGGCCATTACAACGAATTTTCCAAAGGATAAGTGGTTGCTTAGTCAACAAATTAGGCTCACAATCGAATATCAGGTTGAGATTTACAAAAATCGAGTCACGCCAAACATTCTTTTTTCTCTTTCAACATTTATGAACAAAAGTATAATTGAATACAAGTATATCTTGCTAGGTAACAAGAGTAGAAAAAATGTAAATATATTTTGCTAGGTAACGAGATCGAAAAAAAATGTAGCTACAATTTAAAATTCTTAAAATAGAAATACGTGGAACTAATTATAAAAGTAATTTAATCAAAAATCTTATTACTTGGAAAGCAACTGTCAAATTTCTAAACTTCAAATTTATGACTGTCAAATTTGTAATAATATAATTTTAGAATATAAAGAGTAATTGTATTTTTTTACATCTTTTTAAAAATTGTTTAAAATATAAACCTATATAAGCAGATTCTTTTTATAATTGGAGCAATCCTATTTATCATTTTAACGTAAAATTTTTGCTTTGCCTAAACTTAATTATGCTAGTTCTTACAAGAAAAAAATAGGATTACATCGGTAATGATGTCACACAATGTATTTTAAATGCTTTTAAATTTATTACGTTTTTATTTATATTTTAATAAAGAGGGTGTTAATAAAAAAACAAAGATGTCTCGATTTTCTCATTATCATTTAATGCATGAGCGCTTCCATTTAATTAATTACAAAATGGGAGATTATTCACATTTTTCAATAACAGACAATAGGTTTATATATTTTGAAATTATGCTTTTTTTAAACATTAGATTAATCACTTGCTGAATGTACTTTTTTCCGAATCTTTCATTAATCATGCAAAATATATTAATGGTTTCTAATACCTGTTACAGAATAACGTATGCTAAATGTTAGAACAGTTTGGGTTTATCCATTAATTACATCATACTTCAAAAGGAGGGAAGGGGCCTACAAAGTGCAGCATAGTGCAGAGGGTAAGGGGTTAACTTGTTTTGAAGTAATATCTAAAATCTGAAAAACGTCAGATCTAAAAATATTCAACACCCAAAATCTAACGTCACATATAAAATCTAAAATGTGTTGGTATTGCAAGCAGCATATTAATGTTCATTAAAATACATATGTATTTTATTCAAATGGCATTAGCTAAATATTACAATTTCTTTCGCCCACATTAACCTGACACTATATTAATTTAATTAAACGTAAACTATTCATCTTTATAGAAACGATTTAAATTCTTATCTCTCCTTAAAAGATATTTATTTCGATACGCGTAAATCTAAAAAATGAGCCTAAATTAAAATATTCTTAAGTAAAGTTTATTTCTTAAAATTTCTAATAAAACTCACTTTTTCTTTGTTTTTATCAACCTCGTTTAAAATTCTCATTAAATTAATTCCGAAAATCATACTTATTCAAAATATTATTATTTTTATTGTTGGTTGGTTGGTTGACAAGTACTGAGACGTATGCTACTACCCGTTAGGATTTTTATTGTTTCTTCTTTACATTTTATACGTATTAAGTATGAATAAATTCACTTTTCAATTTTTAATGAAATTACTGTCTCGCGAATACATTCGATTTTAACTACTTTCGATTATTAAATAATTTAAATAATAAACTTTTTAATTAAGTTATCGTTTGCGGAGACATTTGATTTCGTTGCCTTAAACTTGACCCCAGAGACTGGTTTCTGTTTACATGAAGGGATCGTGTTTGAGATTATCGAAGGTTCTAGGAATTATTTCTTACTTTTATCCGGGCGTTCAAAGAGTAGATAAAGGTAATAGTCAATTATCAGCAAGTCATCTGAATCCTTTGACAGATAGAGGCTCTTGAGAATGAAATATTTATTATTTTCAATTGAAATCGTTTAGCAAGTAGATTGGAGCGTTTCTCTGGTAATATGATAGCATAAATAAATAATTTGGCGCTTTCAAAGTGTTTTTCTTCGATTAAGCCACGACTCTTGTGCAATAAATTGGGAAACCATATTTTGTTGACAAAACATAATTATGTTGCTACGATTCCACTGACTCCTTCTCTTAATGTGTCAGTATAAACCAATAAGTCGTACAAAATTTAATTTATGTGATGGGAGCGAAGACTAATATTTTGTATAAAATTAGCACTCACGTTAGGACTCAGTACAGCCATACTCAGAAAAATCCGTAAAAAAAAAAAAAAAAAAAAAAAAAAAAAACAGAATGTTCTTTTTATATGAATAGATAAGTTTTTTTTAAAATAATTCGACGGAACCTCGATAGAGCATCCTTAAAAAATTATGAAATTATCGTTTATTTAGAAATTTATCACCAATTGGCGATGAAATAAACTCTAAAAAAATATGTTTTTACTCCGCAATTTTCCAAACCAGTATTTTTTTTATGAAAATGTTGTTCTGTAAAAATGTTCCGATTAAATAAAATAATATTTCAACAAGCTAACTTTCTCTACTGGTATGCAAAAATGCGGAAATATCATTCCTGTTTTATGTCAAATTATCTTTAATGAAAAAAATCTTTTATGCTGAATTTGTTTAAATAAATTTAATTTAAAAAACTTAAAAATCACTTAAAATGTGAATAACTGTGACAAAAGAATGTCCAAACCCCAAAAATGTATGTGACGAAATTAACAAATAATCCTTTAGTTGATTTGGAAAATAAATAATCTAAAATGTATAAAATTGAAAAACAGCTAATCTCACTGTAATTTAGAATAAAATCAATTTATTTTCATTTTTCATTGTAAAATACAAAACTTTTACTTTCTTCGTTATATTTATACAGAATGCTCTATAAAATGTTTTCTTACTTTAAAATACAATACTGATTTACAGCAATAAATGTAAAGAGGAAATATGAGAGACATGTTTATAAGGAAGCTTTTATATTTTGCTTTCAAAAATTTAAAACATGCAGTAATTAATAATATAGTTCAAATATTCGATCAATTGATATGATCAATAGTTATATTTTTAACCATTTGGGAACAATTGTCGTAGAATCATTGGAGAGCGGCGCGTGCGTTCGGTCCGAGCTCCTCCACTTTTCCTTCTCTTATTCCAATTCTCCAGTGAAAACTAAGTTAAAAGGTCCCAAGTGCCGAGACTGAAGTCAGTTTCAAAAAAACAAAAAATCAATTAAAAGCAACCGGATAATTTTAAAAGGGAAATTACACAAATTAAAGGCACCGAAAAAAAGAAAAAAGTGGTCTCGGGGCTTTTGAAGCTATCGAAAACGAATTCACGGTCCTTCCGTTTTCCTTCTCTTATCCCTACTCTCCCTCGTAGTCCAGATTCAAAGGTACTGGCGCACGTCTCAAATAGCCGGAACTCTTATGGAAGCCAGGTTGAAAGAAATTAAATAAATGAAACCGTATAAATTTAGAAAGGAAATTTATTAAATTAAAAACGTCAAAAAGTGAGATCTGTAATTTATTGAATACAATAACTATTGCAAAACTTTTTTTTGTTGTTGTTTAAGAACAGTAGTAGATCAATGGTTTTTAGAAATGAATATTTAAAAATATTAAATGAAGTAATTTTTATTTGGGTTTAACACATTTATTACCGAAATTATTTTTCAATGAGCTAATGTATGTGACGAAACTGAATGAAGAAAAACGAATCTATTTTTATTTCAAAGAACTTGCATATGAATTTTATATTTCATACTAACCATCCCTCTGTCTTTCCTAATCCCACAAATTTGAAAAAGAAAATGTAGCTTTATTAAAAGTAAATTTATTAAAAGTAAAATTAATGACGTCCTCACCTAACAAATGAAAATGTTTTTGATATGAAAATCTTAAAAACATTAAAGCTATTACATAAAAATTGTTATATTTTTAATTTACTGAAATATATTTTATTAACTTTGGATTTAATATTAAAAGACATTCTACAAAACTAAAAAGAATAAAACGAAGTTTGAAAATATAATATTGATTTCATGGATCGTCTTGTCCTAATGTATCGATATTTTCCAAGAAAACGATGAAGTTCAGAGATAAATGTGACATTTATATTATAGATAATATCGATTGAACTAGAGATATATCATTAATAACTTTATATATTCCTGAGAAATCGACTCATTTTCTTCAATCAATTCACGAAAAGATCTTTGGAAATATATTTTGAATGATTAATGAGGTCATCAGAAATATTGGATCTGTATCTTCTTTGTTGAAAATTTATGAATAAATATCTTCTTTTGTATTTTTATTTTGTATTTCTTTTGTAAATTTTTATGTATAAACAATAAAAATTTTATGCTTTGCTACAAAAATACGCAAAAATATTTTATTCTTTAACAGCTTCTTAGAAAATTCAATATCTAGATGATAAAAAAAGACTAAAACAAATTGTTGTTGTAAAAAATGAATAGCATTTCAGAAAATAACAATTGAAATTTAAAACTTTATGAATTTTGCATTTTCGTTTCTAAGTGTTATAGAACTGTGAAAATTGTTTTAATATGTATGATAAATGCGCAACTAGAAGAGTACTATTATTATTATTATTATTATTATCATCATTATTGTTATCGTTGTTTCTTTTGTCATATTTCTTGATATTAATGTTATAATATTAAGTATTATAGTTTTTTTTATCGTTACTATTAGTATTATATTTAACATTAGTATTTATATTATTAATATCCGAAATATAAGAAAAGACTAAAGTAAAATATTGTTTTAAAAAATAATAGCATTTCAGAAAGTTACAATACATAGCATTTTCTTTGAAACTCTATGCATTAAGTATTTTTGTTTCCAAATTTAATAATTTAAACTCTTTTAATGTGTTTAAACTCTTTTAGTTTTTCGGTTATCTGAATTAAGACTTCGTCCATATTAATTGGTATAATCGAGAGATCACTCTAACTATAGTATCTAAAAAATGGAAAGTGTGAGCTATATTAAATATTTCATAATATTTAATAAATATTACAGGTTTACAGTGATTTTTGTCACATTCTAATTGGCATGCAGTAAATCTCTATAAAAAGCAGACTATTTGATGTTTCTCATACTTAAATATGTAATTATAATAAAATACAGGGTGGTCATAAAAACACTTTCCCGATATATCGAACTCTAGCTGCCGGCCCATTCAACCGACCGAGATGAGATTTTAGATATAGTTATTCACAGGTATGAGCTCGATATTCTGTCAACGGCAACAAATTGGCCCTCCCGGTTACGGTTATAGCAACAGAAACTCGAAATTTTCAAATGGCAACGCCCATTTTTTCCCTCACAAAATGCTCAGTGCATGCTAAAACCTTAAAGAGCGTTGGAACGGTGCGCGTATCACAATAAACGGGAGCGTTATGCTCGCTCAAAAAACAGCTCTGCGAAAGACAAAAAAAAAAAAAAAAAAAAGAAAAACACGATCACGGCGCACGAAGGATATTTGTATATGACAGATGCAAAACGCCGATTACGGAACGCCGTTTTCCAGATAGTCAGCGTAGAAAACGGAAAAAAGTGGGATGTGATTGTTAGTTCTTCAGCCGGTAGCTTGTATATGCCGACGAAATGACTCTTCCAGCGAAAGTTCATGGTGAATTGGTAAAAACCTATTTTCAGAATGGGATGAATGCTGCGAAAACCTTGCGTGTTTACCGCTTAACCATTGTGAAATGCTTTGCTCATATAGCCCGGAAAAGCTCTTTGTGAGTTCGAAAAAGCTGCCTACACCGCGATTCAGACGACCAACTCATCCTGAGGATACTGTTATGGAAATGCATCATATAATAGCTGCAGGACACACACAAAACTGTAAGAGGTGCATCTCTTATATTGGATATACCAAGCTGAATAGTGCCAAAGCTAGCGCGCTCTTTAATCCGCATGTTTCCTTACCTGTACCAGCGCGTCCATTTGAAGAAAGTAGGGTACCATCAACAACGTATAGACTTTGCTAATCAATTTCTTACCAAATATGATGGAGATAAGGCCTGGCCTCTTCACTTATTATGAACAGACGGGGCACATTTCACCTTAACTGGCAATGTCAACTCGAAAATCTGTGTGCAGTGGGCAGACATGAATTCCCACGTTGTGGCTGGCGCCCGTGCCTTTACGCGCTACGTGGTGCATTGCATGCACAATAATTTCCAGGTCGTATTTCTTTTATGGAAGTGATACCAACGGGATTTGTAACTTGTTCTGTAACAAGCTCCCGCTATACGACAATGCTGCAAAATTACGTAATACCAGAATTAATGCAGGGAACATGGTTGGAGTGTTGTAATCAGTGATTGGAGTAATGAATCTGTGTCATATGCAAATTTCTTCTGTGTGCTCCGATTGTTTTATTATTTTAATGGGGAAAAGGGCATTTGAAGTGATGTTTTTAGAGCGTGCATAACGAGTCCGTTTCTTGCGATACACGTATGGTTCCAACGCTCTTAAAAGTTATCGCATGCGCTGATCATTTTTAGACGAAAAAATACGGGCGTTGCCATTGAAAATTTTCGAGTTTCTGCACCTAACACTGTAACCGTGAGCACCACTTTGTTGCTGTTCAAAGAATTCCGAGCTCATACCTTTTAATAACTATTTCTGAAATCTCATCTCGATCGGTTCAACGGAAGAGCCGCCAGAGCTCCATATATCAGCAAAGTTTTTTTATGACCACCTTGTATATTACATATTATTATTTTCACTCTATTTTATGTCTAAACTATTATTTGTTTCTTAATATAACTCATGAAATTTTAAATAATGATAAAAAATATCTTTATAGTTAAAAAATATTTTTAAACTCTCTTATTTGGAATGTCTTATAAAGTAGCATTAATATCGTGCAAATTTATCTTCCCAGTGATACCATCAAAAGTACTGAAAGCTGTTTTATTAGCAATAAACATACACAGAAACATTTATATTGATATCCTTCAGTAAAAAATTAATAAAAAACTGCTAAATATTTCGTCTATTTTAAGTATAATCTGTACAAAAAATAAACTACATATTTGTTTAGTTTCTATATGAAATTTTTGTTCTATATTTCTACTTGTTTCTTTTTATTATTACATTCTCTTATAAATGTGTAACAAAATTTTATTATTATTTTTTTTCATTTATCATACAATACATTTATTATTTCCCTTGAATTAAGCATTAAATTTATTTCAGTTGTTCTTCTAGATAAGATTTTCTTTTGTGTGCACACAGAAGAGAAAAGAAATATTTGATTTTCTGCTATTTCTTTTAAAATAATAGCCAAACATTTCACGATGTATTTCAGGTGATTCCTTCTCACAGTTTCGATATGTCTTATGTAAACAACGCTAAATCTTTCATTCTTCTTTTTCCATTTAAAATACTCTATTTTTTAAGAAATAAAGAAGTATTTGAAATAAAAAATGCAATTTTCTGTGGGGTTTTTGTACTAATTTAAAGTAAAAAGGCAATTTTAAGGATTTTTCAATCTTTATCTATATATATGTACAACGAAGATGAAACCACACACTTTATTTGTAGTTCCAAAGTATGTGTGGATCTGGAGATTCTACTTTGGTTCTACAAATTTCTATTATGTTCATTTTAATTTAATTTTCCCATGTTTTAATGCGGTAATTTTGCATTAAATGCAATCGTATATATATATGGTCTGATGAATCTACTATTTTTCTGCATATTTCAAATATTCCTTTTATTTCAATTTTTCATTTTTTATTGATATATATTATATTACAAGTAATGGTTATATATATATATATATATATATATATATATATATATATATATATATATATATATATCGCGTAAATTTAACTAGAGCATTTTTAAAAATAATGTAATAATTAATCTCGGTGATTCTTTTGTACTACTTAAAATAACGCCATAATCAGTACAAAAAATGTTTTCAGAACTAAATTTCAATTTATATATTTTGAGTCGTTTAATTCGTACATTTATTTTAGTTTATCAAAAGCACTTTTTTAAAATGATAACAGCCGTCTATTTTAAATAACAATGCAATTAATCCAGAACCCTGTTCTACGAAAAATATCTTTTTATTTGAAAAAAATGTAAAAGAACAGAGTTAACGAACATTATATTAAGCAAATTCACTTTAAAAATAACTTTAAATCTTAATCAAATTTTTGGATAACGTACACTTTTTATGGATATTGGTCTTCCCTTTTTTAATATATTATATTCAAAGAAGGATATTATTTCATTTTTCAATTTTATAAAAGTAAATGGAAATGAAATCATCCAGCTTTATTGCCTTGTACGAAAAATATTATATCTCTAGCGTATTAAATTTAACTTATCTATTCTACATTGCTTTTGTCATTTTTAAAAGTATGACATACTATACACTAAGTATAGCAATGTGATTTCTCAGAAATATATTTTTTTCTTTTTAAAATAAAAGCGGAAATGAGGTAGAAGAAAAAGTAGAAGATGACGAAATTCGAATTTATTTGTAAGTTATATTGGTTCTTTTAGGAAACCATACAGAAATAAAAAATAAATTAAATGATTCTTCTGAAATTAAATTCTTTCTTTGGAATCTCAAAAAACAAAATAGAAAATCAAACGTCATTTTTAGGTAATAAAGATACAATTTAAAATTAGGCTATTTTTCTTTTTAATTTCTTTTTAAAAATAGATAAATATGGTTTGAGAAAACTAATTTTAACACTTAACATTAGTACGTGGTTTTAATAATAAACTGTAAGGACTTTAATCAGAAACAATATGAATTTATTTTTTAATTATTTTGCTGCAGTTTTTATTGCTGGTTTATATTAGATCCTTCTATGTATTTTATATTCATCTATAACTCCATACACTTAGACTTTGATCTTCAAATTACTGATTTTAAATGTAATATTAAGGTGGATATACCTACAGTAGCTAATGAAATACAATAGCTAATAAAAGAAATTTCTGTAGCGTAAATTAAATAACCATAATAACCATAAAAGGTAAAGAATTCTTGAACCTTCATGTACAAAACAAATATTCCCCATGCAAAAATGTTAGATTAGCCAAGTGCTCCTCCCGATAAGTTCGTTTGTCAAATCTTTATTCCTTTAAATTTTCATCAATTTAAAAGATGTTACTAATTTCTCAGAACCAGGGATGTAGTCGTGAAAACAACAGTGGATGTCCGCGCTAAACAGAGGGTATGCGCTCAAGATAGAAGATAATTCCTAGAGTATATATATATATATATATATAGCTTTCTTGAGAAACAAAGGGTATACGGTGTTCCTTTAAAAAACCCAGAAAGTATACGGCGTATACCCCCTTATACCATCCCCTACATCTCTGCCCAGAGATTCTATATTTCTCTGTCGATTTCTTTATTCGCTGGGAGATGGATATGAATTGGATTATCGTTGAATCATGAAAATCACTTGACAAGTTGGGTGCAACGGTGACTGACACCGAACATTCCACAAGGTCAGTTACCGGTGTCTGACAGTATAAAATATGATCTTATATAAATTTTAAATAAATTTTCAGTAATTACTTAAAACAATATAAATATTTTGCTTTTAATTGCTCACATGCTACCAAAGCCTGAGCGTTTATGTGCCCGCTCGTTCTGAATGTAGGTACGTACGTATATATTTATGTATGTATGTAACGCGAGAACTCATGCGTTGTTAAAAAGCTTTCTTAAAAAGTACCATAAAACAAAGAATGTGTTAAGTTAGTTTCATTTCCTATTAGCCAATTTTTAAATGTTCAACTAAACTTATTTAATCAAGTACGAAAACAGCAACGAACAACAATCAATTCAACATTAAAATCCCTCAGTAAAAGGGAAATGCCTGGAAACCCGATTGCTGTGAGATCGTTATTGGTTTTTAAATTATAATTCAATATTCCGCAATCTTTTTAAAGGACATCAAACTGACGGATCTTAAGAGATTGGAATGGTGATTTCGGACGTAGCTCGTAGGTGGCACGCCCCTCTGGCAATGCAAGAGGAACAAAATTTATTACGCCATGCTAAAACACTAAAATGGAATTCTATTTAATTATCCGTATATGCAAAAATCGCCATGAAATTAAAAAAATTTGAAAAATGCTTACAAGTCTAAATAAAAAAATAATTACCGAATCCAAGAGCCGACTTTGACGCGCAAACTTCATATATACCAGTACTTTTCCCCAAAATCTCATAGTTCTGCATACAATCTTTCCAAAATACAATACATAGGCAATCAAACGTACACGCACATAAACAAATAATTTTCTATCTTTATTATTATTAGATAATTCATTTAGTTGATACAGGGTGCCCAGTAATTAACAGAAAATTTGAAACTTCAATAACTATTTATTTGGACGTCATTGTGCGTGACATTTGGTGATGCAACACTGTGTGGTTTACAATTTTATGAAATCAGAACAAACAAACACTATTAGACACTCCCTATTTAATGGACCACACTTTACGTTGCTAGAATGGTTGTTTTTTGTTTATGCTGATGGTTTTTGATGTATGCAGGATGGTGCCAGGCTCCGCAAAACTGAAGAAAATTTTGAAATTTTATCAGAGCACTTCCTTGACAGAGTTTTGGGTTTAAATTGTGCTGACACGACAGAACAGGGTATTGATTGGCCTGCCTATTCTTCTGAATTGAACCCCCTGGATTATTTCCTGTGGATCACTTGAAAGACAAAAATCCTCCACTGTCATTACATGTGTTCCAACATTTCATTTCTGCTAAAATTTCGATCATTGCAAAGCTAACATTTCGTTTTATGAAATCCTTGGTCTCAGGCTTTCCCATATTGTTGCAAGTAATGGGAAGCAGTTTGAAAATTTTGTGCATTAAATCGGAATAAATGTACTTATTTTTAATATAAATATGTATATTTTTTTATCTCTTCTTAAACTCTTCAAAATTTTAATTAATGACAGAGCACCCTGTAGTTTCTTTTTTTGTGGGTTGAGATTAAATATATTTTCATTGAGTTGTGCTACATCACTTTAGATAAATTTTACAGAAATTCAGAGATTTTTCTGCCTTCATGCATAGTTAATTTACAAAACCAAAAGTTAGAAATAAGCTTAATATTTAGAATACTAATTGCTAATAATTACAAAGACGGAAGATTTTGCTTCTTCCTTTTTTTCAAAACATTTTTGTTCCAACTTTTGTATTTTGAAACTGCAATTAGATAAATATTTCATTTTGAATTCACTATGTTTTTCAGTTATTTAAACTGATTTTTCGTGCTTGGATTATTACTTTTGTCATGAGAAAATACATAGGAAAATAAAACTAGATTTAAAGCCCAAAAGTATACTTCTTTTTTTTTACTTTACAAGTTTTTATTTTGTCCAGTTTGCTATTCATATTTTTAAAGTGATCGTTTGTTTTGCTCACTGAATTTTTCTATTGCAATTTTCGAGATTTTTTAATTTCGTAGGTGATGTTGTTTTTTCTCTTTTCTTATGTTCAAGAAAAGAAATTCGGAAATAAATTTTAAAAAATTCATTTATTTATTTATTTTAGCAATGCTATGTCATTGTAAAATGTTTATTTGGAAATAAAAAGTGTTTTAAGTTCTATAAGAGAAAAACTTTGTTGCTAGAGTGAGATTATTTTTGTTTAAACATTGAAATATTGAAGTTACATTTTTGTTTATTTTTACAAAAACAACTTTCAACTTCTTGTACAAAGCAACTTTTATCTAAAAATATATTTTTTCCAAAACATTTTACATGTTTCGAGTATGGAAGATTCCTAAAGATTAACAATTTGTATGGTACAACCACGATTGCCCGAAGTAATAGAGATCGAACATCTTTTAGGAAAATTGAAATTTTCGGATAATCGAGAGTACTTTAATTTTAAGATTAAGGAGAAATATATGTGTTATTTCTTAATAAAAAATAAATCAGCAGAAAGATATATGCAAAATTAAATCATCTGAATTTTAATTTTGAAATTAAGTACCTTTTACATGTTTCAGAAAGGTTTGAAACAACGTTTTCTTTGTCGCAGTTTCGATACCCTTTGTTTTGAAGCGTTATCACGGTGTTTTTTAATCTTAATAGTTCACCAGTAATACAATATTTCTGTTGTGTTTGCTAACTTTTTTGCAAAACATTCTAAAGCTTTAGAAATAATAATTGCTCATTTTCTTCGTTCTACTACGCAACTTATAGGAGCTCAAGTTAAATTCAAAAGATTATCTTTAATCGTAACTACAGTGATCTGGGAGGGTAAAGTTTCACTCAACCTAAACCATTTTTTTTTGCTTAAATTCTTAATACCTTAGGTTTAGATAACGTATAAATACTTATTCATTTCTTTTGGAACAATCTTCCTAACGTATAATTATAATCTAACTATTATACAGTATTATGTATATAATTATATAGTAATATTTGATGAAAGTATGGAAAACGTAATCGTGAAGTTAAAAGTAATAGTGATTATATAGTTACGTGTAAAATATCTTATAGTGGAATAAACTCCTAGTAAAATTAGTAATTCGCTGTAGATTGACAGCAAAAAAATCAGTTACCTTATGTGCAATGAGCAGACGTTTATTAAATTGATGAATCGGAGTAGGTATCTCAAGGCAAACTTTGGTTATTGCGGTAATATCCTGAGAAAACATACAGCCAAAATTTGTTCGAAGATCTTTTATTAATCATAACATAGACGTAAATCTTAGTTCCCACATCGCGAATTTTATAAAGATCTCAGAATGAAGCTTGTTTGGAGACATCGTATTAGAAATCTAAGTGAATGTAGAACACTACAGAAGGTTAAACGAGAAACATGAATGTACGCTCTGGAACTACATAAATTTCTCCCGGAGAAAAGTGGCTGAATTCAACCTTGGCGGATATAGTACAAAAATAAAGAACGCAACTATTCTTTGTATAGTACAAATGAATAAATTACACAAAAAGTCACATAAATAATTTCAAATGTCAGAATATTGCACGGATAAATGTTCAAACCGAATGGGTTAATTGAAAAACTGCATTTTGAAAATTTAGCAACCATATTAACAGTTTCTGTTATTCAAGTGAAAAAATTTTCTTTTCATACACAATGCCATTTTAAAATTGTTGTTACCAAGCAAAATGCCATCATAAAAGAAAAGAAATGTTCAACATTTTTCAATTTTCTAAAGGAACTAATACGAAAAACTATACCGCTAATTATGAGTATCTCAACGACATATCTATCTAATATTAAGCTAGACGAATGTTTTTTGCTATAGTTATCGATGAACAGAATACTAGCAAACAAACAGACACAAAATTTTTCGTCTCTTGATAGAGAACCTCAGTGCAATGTTTTAGCAAATATGTCAAAAATTTGATTATCCATCAATAAAAAGTTCGTTGCTACACCACCTCGCCATTGGTGATCGTCCACTTGCGATTTTAGAGATTTTGTTCAATATCTAAAAAAATATATGAGGAATTATTTTGAAACTCTCTGTGTTTAAACATAATAGTACAGGTCATATTATTCCGTGAAGATTTTTCAGCGAAACTCTATAGGGGACCGTCAACAAATTAAAAAAGAATGATTATCTTTTGGATAACCCTGTCAAAACTAATGTAGCAAAAGCGCTCAAACTGTAGATTATGAATAAGTGGCTTATTGTAATAAACTGTGTTGATTTTTATGTCGATAGCATGTATACTCGTAGAAAAAAATTAAGGTTTTTATAAAAACAGTCACAAATTTTTCTAAGATTTTTGCTTATAATTTGCAGAGTTCTTAATATAAAATAATATTCTTTTCTGAAAATATGACAAACAACATTGCACATAATACCCTGTCATAAGAATTAAAAAATAATGAAAATTGTATGAAAAATGAGTAGGTTTACTAAATAATTTTTCACTGCGCATGCGTCAACGATATAAACATTTTATTTGCATATTATGTTTTAATTTGTAGACGGTCCCCTATAAAGTTTCGGGAAAAAAATCTTCACAGAAATATATGACTTGTACTATTATGTTTATACACTGAGAGTTTCAGGATAATTCCTCATGTATTTTTCTAGATATTTAACAAAATGTCTAAAATCGCTAATGGACGATCATCAATGGCCAGGTAGTGGTAAGGCAAATAAAGGAATAGAAGGATAAGGGAATCGCTCCCTTTTTCTTCCCCCCATTCTTATTAAACACTATAATTGTAAGTGATAGACGATAAAAATTAAATATTAGCTCGCGTTTTCATATTTTATCAATACAAATCAAGAGTAGAGTTATAATTTAATGATTGTATTTCAACTCTTTAGCTTTAAAACTAGTGCATTACACCCTAAAATATATCATAGTATTTTAAATGTAAATATTCCGCGCCCTCACGAAAGTGGAATTTTATAACTATACAATACAGGGTGATTCCAAATTTTTTTTACAATAAAAGAGAGGTGATAGTACATATCAAGACAAACAATATTAAATAGGAGACCAAGGGTCCAAAACGTTTTCCAAAGGAGATAGCCGCCATTAAAGTTTAGGGACCAAAATTTCAAATAAACATAAAAAACGGAAAAATCGGTCGATTGATTTGCGGTTTTCAATAAAATTATTCTTAATGTCGGTATTTTCTTAAAATTAAATTATAAAGATAAATTTCAAAAAATGCCGATAGAGAGCGCTTTAGACATTGGAGTAACGAACAACTATTTTTTGCCATTATTTTTTTCACCTCATTAAATGGTTTCGTAAGCTTAAACTCAAACTTAAATTTTGAGCTCAAAATCTGAAAGTGGGAGTGGTTAAGTAGCACAAACTGAACTGTGTTCAGAGGGTCCAAATTTCATATGATTATAAAAAAACGGAAAAATTGGTTCATTGATTTGCGGTTTTCACTAAAACTATTCTTTATTTCGGTATTTTCTTAAAAATAAATTATAAAGATAAATTTTTAAAAATGCCGATAGAGGGCGCTTTGGACTTTGGAGTAACGAACAACTCTTTTTTGGCGTTATGTTTTGCATCTTATTAAATGCTTTCGTAATCTTAGACTTAAACTTAGATTTTGAGCTCAAAATCTGAATAGGTGGGAGTGGTTAAGTAGACAAACTGAACTGTGTTCAGAGAGTTCAAATTTCAAATGATTATAAAAAACGGAAAAATTTGTCGATTTGTTTGCGGTTTTCGCTAAAACTAATTTTAAAATGAGCATTTTTTTAAAAACAAATGTTAAAGATAAATTTCACAAAAATGCCGATAGAGGGCGCCTTAGACTTTGGAGTAGCGTACAACTATTTTTAACTGTTATTTTTTTAATCTCATTAAATGCTTTCAAATGCATAAACTTAAATTTTAGGCTCAAATTCTGAATCGTTGGAAGTTTTTTAAGTAGCAAAAAATTGAATTGTGTTCGAGGACGGGGGAGGGTTAAATTTCAACTCCTGAAGACACTTCAATTTTCGCTACTTAACTACTCCTAATTATTCAGATTTTGAGCTCAAAATTTAAGTTTAAATCTAAGCTTCCGAAAACATTTAATACGTTTTTGCAAGCATTTAATTAGAACAAAAAAATAATAGTTAAAATTAATTGTTGGTTACTCTGAAGTTTAAGGCACCCTCTAATCGAACTTTTTGAAATTTATCTTTAAAATTTATTTTCAAGAAGATACTGACTTAAAGAATAGTTTTATTTTAAACCGCAAACGAATCGACAAATTTTTCCATTTCTATAATTATTTTAAATTTGAACACCCCCCCCCCCCTTAAACACAGTTCAGTTTGTGCTACTTAACTACTCCCTACTATTCAGATTTTGCTCTCAAAATTTAAGTTTAAGTCTAAGCTTCCGAAAATATTTAATGAGATGCAAAAAATAACTGCAAAAAATAGTTGTTCGTTACTCCAAAGTCTAAAGCGCCCTCTATCGACATTTTTTGAAATTTATCTTTATAATTTATTTTTATGAAAATACCGACATAAAGAATAGTTTTAGTGAAAACCGCAAATCAATGAACCAATTTTTCCGTTTTTTAATAATCATTTGAAATTTGAACCCTCTGAACACAGTTCAGTTTGTGCTACTTAACCACTCCCACTTTCAGATTTTGAGCTCAAAATTTAAGTTTGAGTCTATGTTTACGAAAACATTTAATGAGATGCAAAAAATACCGGTAAAAAATAGTTGTTCGTTACTTCAAAGTCTAAAGCGCCCTCTATCGGCATTTTTTGAAATTTATCTTTATAATTTAATTTTAAGAAAATACCGACATTAAGAATAATTTTATTGAAAACCGCAAATCAATCGACCGATTTTTCCGTTTTTTATGTTTATTTGAAATTTTGGTCCCTAAACTTTAATGGCGGCTATCTCCTTTGGAAAACGTTTTGGACCCTTGGTCTCCTATTTAATATTGTTTGTCTTGATCTATACTATCACCCCTATTTTATTGTAAAAAAATTTTGGAATCACCCTGTATATTTTACTTTCACAGTGTGTTATCTTTCATATTCTTTGAAAAATAAAAAGGTAAATATATATATATATAATATAATATATTTTATTAGGAATGGATAGGGATTTATGGTTTCCTTTTTTTTTAAAATACTACACTTATTTAAATACTGTACCGCTATATTGCGGATGTTACGTTTAAGAAAAAATTGCCATTTCTTGCGGCATGTCACATTAAATGCATAAAGCATAAAAACATATATGTATTTCGGATAGGCTAAACAATTTTCACCTCATATGATTATAATTTTTTTTCTTATTTACAAGTATCTAGAGAAAAACATGACGAATAACAAAGAAACAGGTGAGGTTTTGCACTGCATCAATATTTTTGGCTATACTGCTGTAAGACATATGCTTTGAGGGAGGAATTTGAATGAAAGAAAACCGAATCAAAGTTTTCGAACAAGAATAATAATGAAAATTTTACACAGTCATCCAATACAGACAGTGCGTATTTCGAATTCACGAAGAACGGCATATTTGGTTGGTTCATAGGTGTTTGTTTCGCCGATTATCTACGCGAGGGATATAGGCTGAGGACGTTTGCCATTCATGAATGGGTTTCTCAGGGAACTTAACCAGCATTTACGCAATATCAGAAGAAAACAACAGAAAATTCCGAACAGTTTGGATGACAAGCATGTCATGGTCGGACGAACATCTGTATAAGTACTCCATTTTGTATCAGCATGGAAAACTCAGAGCTGGGTTAGTAGTCAATGATAAAACTATTTATATCTTTACATATTTTTTTTAACTTGCTAACGCGTAACACAAACAAAAGATTCAAAGGTTTCGGAAAATAGAAGTTTTACTGTATTTATAATATTTTTAATGATACATTTTTTACAACGTTTAGTTTCTTTTAGAGATTCTTTTCAATACACTAATGTGTCTGAAAAAAATATATCAACAAAAGATTTTTATTCGTGAATATAACAAAGTCTTCAGAACTTTTTCTTGCCTTCTGAATTCTTTTTTGGAAATTCCTTTGGGAATCTCTTTCGTTTTCCTAGAAAAAGATGTTACAGGAAATGTCTCTTGCAAACACATCAGATAATCTTTAGATAGAAAGTAAACAGGTGATATACTTGTACTTTTTGAAAGCATTTTTATAAAAAATAATTCTTTTAATAGTATTTATACTCCATAATTTAGTTTAAAATATTATAAAATTCAGCTGATTAATTAAAATGAAATTTTTTTTTACTGAAAATAAGATCAGATTATTTGTATTGTGTATCTTATCAAAATTTGTCTTTATGTTCTAATTTGTTTTTTATGTTTATAATATCTGCAATGTAACAATTACGAAAGTAAAGGTGTTTATATACATACTTTTTAAATATAGTTCATTTCTAAATACTTGCATTCAATCTCTTTTTAGGAGAATATATATATAAGGACAAAAGGACAATTACAGCAATAACAAATATTCCATATCATGTACTATTTTAGATTAAAAAAAACTTTTTAGCGATGACTAAAAACGTGTAAAATTATGTTGACATAAATGAGTGAGATTAAAAAATAATCTGGTCAACATGCTTCTGTTCAAGTGATTAGTAAAATGCTAGAAACTTATCTTATTTTAAAAGTGATAACGACCCCCAAATTGCGTGATACATTTAAGTCTTAGATTGGTAATCCTAATTCCTTGTGATGGTGTCTATGATTAATTTATAAAAAAAGCATAAATCATCATATATTTTGTAGCAATTGCTGTCTGGAAGGAGCCTTGTAATGTTTCCAGGGCGTATGCAGAAACATTTTAATGGAATCTGTAATAAAAAGGACGTGCAACGCTAATATTAAGGCATTTATTTAAGAAAGTAGTTGGTAGTGAGAATAACCCTTTTTAAATTTTGGTTTAGTAATGCATGCTTCATCTTTTCTAAATAACATCTTTTGATCTACATTAAATTTAACATTTCTTGAAAAAAAATATATATAACCGTTATCATCTACAACAAATTAAAATAACAATATCACTCTAGCCTGATTCACTTAAATTACCACTAAAATTATTTTTACGGAGAACTATTTTTTAGTGAAATTAAAAGCTTTAATTCATTTGAAAATTCTTCGTTCATTTTTTAAACTATTGTGTAAAATAATATATTTTTATTAAACACGCATAGCGGTTCAAAAACTAAAAACGGTTCAGTTAAATTTTGTCTGTTCATACATAAAAAAATGACTTTCAGTAAAGAACAATTTTTTTCTCTCTTTCTTGATGCCATGCATAGTTTAATGCCTTTTTGATTTGCAATAGTAGATGTTTTTCTAATTTAAAAATATTTTTTCTATAATATCAAAGTAAGGATTTTATTTTATGCTTACCTCCATTTGAAAATATTCGTTTCAGTAGCAATATTTAAATGTTGCAAGTCTTTATTTTATTTCGAACTTTTGTGGGATATTTGAAGAAAACTATTGTTTAAAATGAAACCAAAAGTTTCTAGCTTTTGTATTTTCAAAAATTTATAAGAATAAGAAAAAGGGTAGATTGGTATAGAGCTGGGATAAAATGTAGAATGAATAATACATCTATAATTATCAGAGCATGACAAATGTAGTGCCGGGGTAATCATACTGGTGATTTTTTTTTTGTCAATTTTCCGACAAAATTACTTAATATAGAGTTTTTTTATTCCCTAATGTTTATCTTAGGTTGTTTGATTAAGGAGTCTCAGTAGTCTTGCTTTTTATCTGACGCATTGATTTAGCAACAAGTCACATTTAATATTTTTCTCAGTCCCTGTAAAACATAAGTGCATAAAATTTTTAATACAAACAATTTAATATCTCTTCCATTTAAAGTATTTTTTTTTATATTCTATAATGAAATATTTTTTTATTTAATTCTGATAAAAAAAAATTAAATTATTTTTTTTTTACTTGCATCGACTGCGTGCAAGATTATAGCAAAATTATTGAACAAGATGCATAAGAGAGAGACCCCAAAATTTAGATAATGATGCAAAAGTAATGCACTATAATATTTCATCGATGTCCATCCCTTCCCTTTACCAGTTATGGAATTTGTATCTCTCGTTTAACCGACATTTGCAGAATTCAACAATCTTTATTTCTCTAACATGCTAGCAAATATAGCCTGTATTGTATTACCTTCTGTTTTCTTTCCACCAATATATACAGGGTGTCCTAGAACTTTGTGTACAAACTTTGAGGAGTGGTAGAGAACATCGTTTGGAGCCACAATTACACTGGAAAGCATGGGCGGAAACGTCTTGTTAACCCTTTCACAGCCAGTGAAAATGTACATAAAGCTACAAAATTTTTAATACAAAATGAACATTGACACCAGAATTTTAATATGATTTTTCCAATTATTATGTATGTGAAATGTATTTTTTTCTTCTTTGCAAATATATTTTTCCACGATTTCTGATGTCGTTCATATTTTCCCACATTTAGCAATTTCTAATAGTTACCAAGATACTTTATTTTAAAGAAACATAAATTTAAATTTAATTTAAAATTAAATTACTTCTTGTAGTCTATTTCTATGTAATAAAGGGTTCTACACTGTTTCCGAATTTTATCATAACTGTGTCTTTGTGTCTCTTTGAGCTTTTCACGGACAAAGCACTTCCATTGCTAAAATGTGGAAAAATATGAATGACATTAGAAATTGCGGAAAAATGCATTTGCAAAGAAGAAAAGCCAGACATTTCATAACCATAATAAATGGAAAAATCATATTAAAATTCTTGTGTCAATGTCGTTTTGTAGTAAAAATTTTGTAGTTTCATATACATTTTCACTGGTTGTGAAATGGTTAACTAGACGTTTCCGCCCATGCTTTCGTATGTAATTGTGGTTCCAAACGATGTAATCTACCACCCCTCTATCGTGACGATAACGTTAAGACATCGCTTAAAAAAATAAATAAATATATATATATATATAAATAATGGTACAGCACAACCAAATATATATATATATATATATAAATATATGTATAAAAATTAAAGTAAAATTTTAAATTTATTTTATTTAGTAACTATAAACAAGTAATAATAATAATAATAATAATAATAATAATAATAATAATAATAATAATAATAATAATAATAATAATAATAATAATAATAATAATAATTCTGATTATTAGGAAAAGATAAAAGCTATTTTTTTATTAATAATTAAATCTATAAACTCCATTCCTTTACAACGTTTTGAGGTAATAAAGAATGGATTTGTAAAAGGACCACATGGGACGAGTTGGGAACTTCTCACCATAAAAACTTCAGACAGTGAACAATACTAGAAGGCCATAAAAATAAGCTTGGCGCCAATTTTGACGTAACAAGTGGGTCCAACAATACAAGGATTTACAATCATTTATGACTCTTCATGTTTGGCCGGAGATCCCTCATCCAAGCATCAATGGGAAGGAAATTTGAGCAGACAAAGAGAGAAAGGGGAAATGCGTACAGGGGACGGACTTCCTACTCCGACAGCTCAGGCCAATGAGATGCGGAATTTTACCTACACAATGAAGAACGTTCATACTTAGACCAATAAAAAATAAGAAAAAAAGGATTGGAGAAAAGTAAGCAAAGCAAAAACAGCTCTCTCAGAAAATCTTTCAGACTTGGAAGGATTGACCAGGAAAAAGCAGGGCGTTGTGATGAGGAGCGGATTCCGGAATAGAATTCATTTCGCTTTGATGGGAATGCTTAAGAAAATTTTTGGTGGACTTAATTATCAACATGCAGTTAACGAATGGATAGCAGCCTTGAGCCCATTGGACTGTGTAAGCTCAGCTAGATGTGAAATGAGCAGTGCTTTCCAGCGAAAACAAAACGAATCCTTATATAAAAAAAAAAACTTTGTGAGTCCTGATGGACATTTGTGATGAACTATCCACTTGCATTACGAGAATAGTGCCCCTGTTTTTTTTATGGACATTTCTGATGGAAATTTGTGATGGACTATCCACTTGCATTACGAGAATAGTGCCCTTGTTTTTTTGATGGACATTTCTGATGGACTATCTGCAAACTGACTTACAATGGTTAGAAAATTTCAACTCTTTCCCATGTGATGTTCAATTTTTTTAAACAATTCATTTGCTCATATTTTAGTATAAAATTTATTATTGAAATTTAATTATTAACTTAAAATTAAGCTAAGGAATTTCAAATAAAGATTTAATGCGTAAATTTAGGCTATGCCTTTTTAGTTGTGCTGTGTGAGCAAGCGTAAAGGCTTGTGATTATATAAAATGCAAAAGAAGGAAAAAAATATTAAATTGAGTAATAATTGATAAAAAAATTATGTGCTAATATTTTGAATTATTTTTTTTAGTGTATTTTGAATTATGAAATTGATATGTTTGAAATAAATATCTGTATGTGTATATATCTTTGTTTTCTTTGAAGTTTTTTTTTCTTTAGTTCTCTTTAATTAAATTGATAGATGCAGGTTCTTTAATATTAAAATTAATTTTGAAGACAGTTATTTTAGGTATTTAATTATCTCCTAAAATCCTAAATTGCAAATTTAAACGTTAAATAAGCCGATCCTAAGTTATTGCTAATTTATTTTATTTAGATTATTATTACAAGGTTTTAATTTTATTAACTGGTAATATCCAGCTCATTCCTTCACAACACGGAATGGCATGTTATTATTATTATTTTTTTTTTTTTATACTAACCTCGCCTCAATCACGAACCCTGTATGTGGCGTCATTTTCCTCACCACACCCTCAAAGTTTATACACGAAGTTCTGGGACACCCTGTATGTATACATATATACATTTATTTTCACAGCTTTCATTAGAAAGCCTCAGCATAAATTAGTTCTAAATTATGTTCTATTCTAAACTAAATACTATTTCTAGACAATACTTACTACTATTTTTTCTGAATCATTTCACATTTTGTTTCTCAATTTTGAAAACTAAGTGACGAAGAAGAGTGGTTAAGAAAGATTTAACTAGCAAATGAAATATTTTACTAAGTCTCAGATTTCATGAAATTTCTAAAGTTCTGATAATGATAATATATACCTATGTAGATTAACCCAGATAATGAGATCTTTGTTCC
This sequence comes from Maratus speculifer, assembly GCA_964019185.1. NCBI lineage: Eukaryota > Metazoa > Arthropoda > Arachnida > Araneae > Salticidae > Maratus > Maratus speculifer. The sequence continues at coordinate 391,252,395 of OZ025290.1, forward strand.
ATAGAATTAAAGATTAAATGGAATTTTTAAAAATTCCATGCAAAGCGTAATATGTTCTTTCAAGAATCTTACTTTTCATTTAAGTCTTAAAGCTCATGTAAATAGACAAAAAAATATAACCAATACGGATTTATTACGAGACAAATTCAAATAATGTTCATACCCAGATTATAAAGGTTCCGTTTTTGCTCGGTTGTGTACGGAAGTCTAAAAATGGTTTGACAGACATATATCCACATTGTAGTTATCATCACCATAATTAAAAATAGATAGATAAGAAAAATGAAATTGCTTCTTTTACGAAAGTCCATTTACATATATTATTTATTCTGACGGTGATACACGAGTGGTGATAACTTCATATTTAATAAAAATATTATTCTTTGTAGTTATATCTTTCAACATTTTTTATTCAATTTTCTTATTCAAGAAAATAAATGAATTTATAAGAAATTTTCATTGTTTTCAGAGATTAACATTATGACAGAAATTAGAAGTTTAGCTGAATCAGAATTTACATATTCTATCCGGAATTTATTTCTCTTAAAAACATTATTCACTTTAATAAAAGTAGTGTGTCATATTTTATTCGGTTTTCCTTATTGGTTTTCTTTTACTAAAGAACCTTTCAAAGATAAAACAATCAACACTTTGTTTCTATCATTGGAATTATTCATTGATTTGTTTCTATTTGTTAAATAATATTTATTGTTCTTGCATATAATTTCAGTAAGTTTTTAAGTCATAAAAACACATAATTTTAAAAGGTATTTGGTGATGCATATGTATATATATTTCAAAATAAGTGACATAAATTCAAAACAAAAAAATTTTTTTTTACTAAAAAAACTTATCTATTTAATTTTTAAGTTAAAATCACAATTTTCTGAAAATTGTAATTTTTGAATCTTTTTTGTTTACCACTTTTGAAAAAAGTGTTCATCAAATGTATATATCTGTCTGTCCGTTGTAACTCACATAAATATAGTCCGATTTCTATGTAATTGGTGTTTGTTATTGAAATTTACCATATAATGTGTGATATTGAATGTGAAGACTGTAGAATTTATAGTTCGTTTACAGGTGTATTAAAAAAATGTCATTACCTTACAGACTAGTGAAAACAATCTTTTGCAGTGTATTGTAATGATATGCCACATTATTTCAAACATATTAAAATCGATATATGTCACTGATGTACACTTACAAGAGGCTTAGCATAGAATATGATCTGCGTACAATTTAAGGTTCATCGGTATTAAATTCTAAAAAAAATTTCCTTGCAGCATTCTCAAAAAAGCTATAGCAATGCTGTAAGTGCGGTTTTAGTTTACGAATGATTAAAATATATGGTAACGTTTAACAATCAAAAAATTAAAATAAGAGAGTTTAATTAAACTAATAAATTAATCATAGCTTTGTCGGAATTAATAAAATGAATCCTCATCTAGATCTATAAGCCAGTAATGTTGAATTTTTCTGGAAGTTTAACAGTTTTCTCATTTGCATAAATATATTTTTTGCTTCCAAAAATTTATATCAACTGAAATGCTATTATTTTTCATTTGATCTGTTCAGTTGTGGTATGCATTTTAAAAATTAACTACATTTTTTATATTACATAAATATGAAACTCTACAGTTAATTAAAGGTCTGTATAAAAACACAAGGATATTTTCAACTTTTATGTATTTCCATCAGAATGATATTTTTACATGCTGTATATTATATATAGTTCTACAAGACATATACGTAATTGCACAAAATAACTCTATGTTTCTGATAAAGGTGGTTATTACATAAATTGTTTCTCAAATATGTTCTGTGTTTTCGAAATTGTTTACGTAAACATCGTCTTTAAATCTTTAAATCTATTAAACAGTAAAGTTTTGTATTCTAGATGGTATTCCATAAGCCAGTCTCAATGCAAAATGTTTCTTTATTATTGATAATGCTTCGGCAAAGTGCTATATTTATGATGATATCTGATGCATGGCTGTTTGATTGTATTGGGTTTATTGGCGCAAAATCCCTTAAGGAACTTGGTGCGCCAAAAGAAAGACTAAAAATATCAATGTAAAGTAGTGACATAGTCAACACATCTGGATGGGATGTCCCATCCAGAGAAAGTGAAGCAGTAGATCTGATATTTCTATGATTTTTTAAAATGATATTTTAAAAATAAGAAAAGAAGTTCGATTTATCAATTATTTTTTAATATGTATACCCCTTGAAAAATGGGTCAGAAAAATAATCATATGTGTTTAGTGATATAGCCACTTTTTTAAGAGAAACATTATAACTGTGCGTAGTGTTTCTTATATTTAGGTACCATTATTTCTAATAATATTTTTTGCATTACTCAATTGCAGAATTTATGGAAATATTGATACTTGAAAATAATTATAGCAACAGATCCTACATAGGATATCTTATTCTTTTTACTGCGAAAATGATTCACAATAGTGAATTTCTTTAATAATACTTTTTTTGGATATTATTTTCCATGTGAACTGAGAATTTCTCCCACAGAAATCTCAGACACAAAATCAAAACACCTCGAAACTACTGAAAAATACAAGATGTTTCTTTTAAAATAAGTACTGTTATGTTTAAAATAAGTAAGTTTTCCATAGCTTTATTTGTTTTATGTTTCTTATGTCTGATTTAAAAAAGATTCTACAGAGACCTATGTTGCTTTCAGAAACGTTTTCCAAACATTTCGTCACATTTATACAACTTACTTTCTCCCAGTGTTTATGTTTTCTTCGTAGTTATTTCTTCATTTTAAACACGTAAGTCTGCTTGTGCAATCTTAAAGCATCTCGAACATTTTTTTTCAAGAATTTCGCTGCTCTGTTTTTTACCACTATTCGATGTTTGATTTCTTGAAATTCAAAATATACTTTTTGTCATATCAGCAAGAAAAATTTAAGAAAATTGCATTTCATCACTGAATTTTGGAGCTAATTGTTCTGCCTTATTATTAGCCTTCAGTTTGTAATTTAGTTTAATAGACAGCAAAAGGTTTTTTTGTTTTACTACTCTAAATTAACAGTGTACATAAAAAACAATCAACATCATACTGCATATATAAATTAAAATTAACAAAACGGAGATTTTATTTCGTCTAAATATTTTGCGAGTAGCCTATAAAAATAGAATCACTTTCATGGAACTGTTAAAATAACATTTTTTAAAATTTTAAACTCCGACTAATGTTAATTACGTCTAAATTCACACTCAAATTTTAAATTGATCCATAAAGCTATATTAGGAAAGGTCAATATCAGGTTTATATATTGGGGTAATTCAGAGAGGATCAGAGACATGATCTTTGATATCAGAGTGGAAACCCTGTGATTTTATGTAGAATAAGTTCAACTTAAGCATCTCAAAAAGATTTTTTCTGTGTGCAATACGGAATTTTAAATACTTATATAATATCAAACTGTTTATTGAGTGCAGATATAAATCCGAGAATTTCTGTTTGCAGGATCATGTGTATAGAGATAGTAGAAAATGCACACTGACCAAGGATATAAGATATCTGTTACGTATTAGAATGTACACATATTTTAATCGATACCCTTACTTGAGAATACCTGAAAAAAATATTAAACATAAATACATTATAAATTGAATAATGCGCAATTTGATAATTGTTAGTATCCGCATACAGATGTCATGCTTTCAGATTTCAGGTTCATATTTAGAAACATACTTCAAGGACAAATTTTTCATTCTATGTTAAAATACGCAATCTCATAGTTTACTTGTCTTTTTCTTATTAATTCCAGATATTAATATGAGAAAATACCCGTAAGGCATGGTGACGTCACTGCGACGTCATTGTGACGTCACACTGTGACTTTGTGACCATCGATTGTCGATGTGAAGTCACAGTGACTAAACTGTGAAGCGTTATGGCCGTATTAGAGCTCGTTTGTGCCATCACATTGTGACCACTTTGTGAAGTCACGGTGTGACAAATTTGTCAAAAAATTGTCATTTGTGACTGCTTTGAGATTAACATCGTGACGAAATTGTGACAAAAGCGACGTTGTGACAAAAATGTTTTTTAAAGCAAATAACATGTTTTGAAGAATTTTTCTAATTTTCTAAAGGTTTTTTGGAAAGTCACATCTCAGTCACAATGTAACTGAGTGATTACATTGTGACAATCAATGGTTACCGTGACTTTGTGAACATCGATTGTCGATGTGAAGTCACGTGACATCGATATGAAGTCACAATGACTAAAATGTGAAGTCGTTATGGCCGTTTTAGAGCTCGTTTGTGACGTCACATTGTGAAGTCACGGTGTGACAAATTTGTGAAAAATGTGTCATTTGTGACTACTTTGAGATTAACATCGTGACGAAACTGTGACAAAGCGAAGTTTTGACAAAAGTAAATAACATGTTTTGAAGAATTTTTGTAATTTTCTAAAGATTTTTTGGAAAGTCACATCTCAATCACAATGTGACATCACTGTGTGGTGGCATTTTGGTCACAGATGTGATGTGACCACAGTGACTCACCACTGTGACCATGCATGCTATGAGGGTATATTTCTTTTTTAGTTCTACCCTGTAAAAAAAAATAGAAAAATACACAGAAGTAAAGTTGCCGAAATCTGTATGGTTACAAACATTTTAGCTGTACACAGTACAAGAAAAAATGTAAATCTACAAAACTAATTTTTCTAAAGTTACAGAAATCTGTAACTTTACGAACGAGTTTACTGAAATTACAGTTATCTTACTAAAATTTTATCTGTCACCTGAGTTGCAGTTACATGAAAAATTCTTGGAATCCCAGTTTCTTAAAAAATTCTTAGTAACCTTACAGATTTTTTTTATTTTCAGTGCAAGTCAATATCTGTTACATGAACTTTTGCTGTTGCCGTTACATAAAAAGTTCTAGGAATCACAGTTTCCTCGAAAACTTTTAGTAACATTACAGATTCCTTTTTACAGTGTATGTGATAATAAAAATTGTAAATTTTCATACTAACTCAAAATATGAGCAATCCAGAAATTGAACTGAGAACCTTTGTGTAAGCTTCTAATACTTTTCCAACTAAGCTATATTAGACAAGTCCAATGGACATATTCCAGAACGCAAAAACTTGTTCAATGTCATCTGGTCTTACAGTTACACCTTACAATATACGACAATGACATCTAATCAGAAGTCATCGCCAATATGTTGTCAGAAATTTCGCCAGAATAGTCCAGTAAAGCTTAGTTATATGAACGCTAACAGCTTTTCTGAGTTCGAATCTTGGTCTGGTATCTTTTCAATTTTTTGAAAAAATTATAACACGTATGTTTGGTCTCTTTATAAATCAATTTGATTACTTTAATTATCAAATTTGTGGCTATAATCACAAATTTTGTCCTTGAGATGCTTACCATCTTTGATTATTATCTACAATAAACATCTAAGGTAGGGTTAGAGTTCGAAATCTATCTCTCAATTTTTATGAGTTCCAAATCCTAACTTTTATACGCGATGTAATTGTTAGATGGGATGTACTTTATTTTTTAATCTACATTTATTCTTTTAAATGAAGTCGAAATGTAATTTAATTAATAAAATTCTCATAGATTTTAGAAAAGTAATGTAAAATAATGATTTTTAAATATCTAAATAATTTTGTTGTCTGACTTTTTGACATCAATCATTTATGTTTTTGTCTTGCCTAAAAAATACACAAATTAAAATGCAAAAAATACACTATGTAGTGTTTCCTTTCGCCACACGTTCTAATTACTTCCAAATATTAAACAATTTGTTCTTTTTTAAGTTTTTGTGAAAAAATATTTCTTTAAAAAAACTTTCTATCAAATTGCATCTTAATTATTGTTTTCACAGAATGTTTATGATTAATTATAAAGGTGAGACAAAAAAAGCTTCTTTTAATATAAGAAATCTAAAATCAATAAATAATTTTTAAGCATTAATAATTATGCCATAAAATGCTAATATCCAAACATATTTGAGTTTTCTATGGATTTTTTTTAAAAATACTGCTTCAAATTTATGTAAAGAGACAAATCATGTGTTTAAATATTTACTATTATAGTCCGGGAACCGGCCGTCGATTTGCCTATGTATCGAGTAAAAGGACCGGACATACATCCAAATATAGGTCACAATGTGCATATTAAGAATATCACTGTCTGCCAGGTCCTATCCTGCCGGAACGCAAGGCAGCCGCACTTTTATGACGTCAATTTTTAATGTTTACCTATGTATCGAGTACAAGGACCAGACATACATCAAAACGTAGGTCTCAATGTGCACATTAAGGATATAACTGGCTGCCACAAACATCAAAATGTAGGTTCCAATGTGCACATTAATTATATCACTGGCTGCCAGGTCCTATCCTGCCGGAACCCGGAGGCAGCCTCACTTTTATGACGTCAAGTTTGAGTGTTTACCTATGTATCGAGTAAAAGGACCAGACATGCATCAAAATGTAGGTTTCAATGTGCACATTAAGAATATCACTGGCTGCCACAAACATCAAAATGTAGGTTTCAATGTGCACATTAAGAATATCACTGGCTGCCAGGTCCTATCCTGCCGGAACCCGGTGGCAGCCACACTTTTATGACGTCAATTTTGAGTGTCTGCCTATGTATCGAGTACAAGGACCCGACATACATCAAAATGTAGGTCTCAATGTGCACATTAAGAATATCACTGGCTGCCAGGTCCTATCCTGCCGGAACCGGTGGCAGCCGCACATTTATAACGTGAATTTTGAGTGTTTGCTTATGTATCGAGTACAAGGACCGGACATACATCAAAATGTAGGTTTCAATGTGCACATTAAGAATATCACTGGCTGCCACAAACATCAAAATGTAGGTTTCAATGTGCACATTAAGAATATCACTGGCTGCCAGGTCCTATCCTGCCGGAACCCGGTGGAAGCCACACTTTTATGACGTCAATTTTGAGTGTCTGCCTATGTATCGAGTACGAGGACACGACATACATCAAAATGTAGGTCTCAATGTGCACATTAAGAATATCACTGGTTGCCAGGTCCTATCCTGCCGGAACCCGGTGGCAGCCGCACATTTATAACGTGAATTTTGAGTGTTTGCTTATGTATCGAGTACAAGGACCGGACATACATCAAAATGTAGGTTTCAATGTGCACATTAAGAATATCACTGGCTGCCACAAACATCAAAATGTAGGTTTCAATGTGCACATTAAGTATATCACTGGCTGCCAGGTCCTATCCTGCCGGAACCCGGTGGCATCCACACTTTTATGACGTCAATTTTGAGTGTCTGCCTATGTATCGAGTACGAGGACACGACATACATCAAAATGTAGGTCTCAATGTGCACATTAAGAATATCACTGGTTGCCAGGTCCTAACCTGCCGGAACCCGGCGGCAGCCGCACATTTATAACGTGAATTTTGAGTGTTTACCTATGTATCGAGTACAAGGACCAGACATACATCAAAACGTAGGTCTCAATGTGCACATTAAGAATATAACTGGCTGCCACAAACATCAAAATCTAGGTCTCAATGTGCACATTAAGAATATCACTGGCTGCCAGGTCCTATCCTGACGGAACCCGGTGGCAGCCGCACTTTTATGACGTCAAGTTTGAGTGTTTACCTATGTATCGAGTAAAAGGACTAGACATACATCAAAATGTAGGTTTCAATGTGCACATTAAGAATATCACTGGCTGCCACAAACATCAAAATGTAGGTTTCAATGTGCACATTAAGAATATCACTGGCTGCCAGGTCCTATTCTGCCGGAACCCGGTGGCATCCACACTTTTATGACGTCAATTTTGAGTGTCTGCCTATGTATCGAGTACGAGGACACGACATACATCAAAATGTAGGTCTCAATGTGCACATTAAGAATATCACTGGTTGCCAGGTCCTAACCTGCCGGAACCCGGCGGCAGCCGCACATTTATAACGTGAATTTTGAGTGTTTACCTATGTATCGAGTACAAGGACCAGACATACATCAAAACGTAGGTCTCAATGTGCACATTAAGAATATAACTGGCTGCCACAAACATCAAAATCTAGGTCTCAATGTGCACATTAAGAATATCACTGGCTGCCAGGTCCTATCCTGACGGAACCCGGTGGCAGCCGCACTTTTATGACGTCAAGTTTGAGTGTTTACCTATGTATCGAGTAAAAGGACTAGACATACATCAAAATGTAGGTTTCAATGTGCACATTAAGAATATCACTGGCTGCCACAAACATCAAAATGTAGGTTTCAATGTGCACATTAAGAATATCACTGGCTGCCAGGTCCTATTCTGCCGGAACCCGTTTGCAGCCACACTTTTATGACGTCAATTTTGAGTGTCTGCCTATGTATCGAGTACAAGGACCCGACATACATCAAAATGTAGGTCTCAATGTGCACATTAAGAATATCACTGGCTTCCAGGTCCTATCCTGCCGGAACCCTGTGGCAGCCGCACATTTATAACGTGAATTTTGAGTGTTTGCTTATATATCGAGTACAAAGACCGGACATACATCAAAATGTAGGTCTGAATGTGCACATTAAGAATATCACTGGCTGCCAGGTCCTTTCCTGCCGGAACCCGGTGGCAGCCGCACTTTTATGACATCAATTTTGAGTGTTTGCTTACGTATCGAGTGGAAGGACCGGACATACATCAAAATGTAGGTCTCAATGTGCACATTAATCATATCACTGGCTGCCAGGTCTTCGACAGTTTCCAGGCTGCCGGATCCCGGTGGCAGCCGCACTTTTATGACGTCAATTTTGAGTGTTTGCCTATGTATCGAGTACAAGGCCAAGACATACATCAAAATGTAGTACCGACAGGATTGGACCTCGCAGACGGTGCTATTCATAATGTGCACTTCCATACCAACATTTCGATGCATGAGTCCTTGAGCTCGATACATTGGTAGGCACTCTTAAGAAACATTATAAAAGCCTGCGCAAGGTTCCTACATGGTTGGACCTGGCAGCCAGTAATATTCTTAATATGCACATTGAGACCTACATTTTCATATATGTCGGGTCCTTGTACTCGATACATAGGCAAACATTCAAAATTGACGTCATAAAAGTGCAGCTGCCACCGGGTTCCGGCAGGATAGGACCTGGCTGCCAGTGATATTTTTAATGTGCACATTGAGACCAATATTTTGATTATGTCGGGTCCTTGTACTCGATACATAGGCAGACACTCAAAATTGAAGTCATAAAAGTGTGGCTGCCACCGCGTTCCGGCAGGATAGGACCTGGCAGCCAGTGATATTCTTAATGTGCACATTGAAACCGACATTTGGATGTGTGTGGCAGCGAGTGGTATTCTTAATGTGCACATTGAAACCTACATTTTGATGTATGTCTGGTCCTTTTACTCGATACATAGGTAAACACTCAAACTTGACGTCATAAAAGTGCGGCTGCAACCGGGTTCCGGCAGGATAGGACCTGGCAAACAGTGATATTCTTAATGTGCACATTGAGACCTACATTTTGATGTTTGTGGCAACCAGTTATATTCTTAATGTGCACATTGAGACCTACGTTTTGATGTATGTCTGCTCCTTGTACTCGATACATAGGCAAAAACTCAAAGTTGACGTCATAAATGCGCGGCTGCCACCGGGTTCCGGCAGGATAGGAACTGGCTGCCAGTGATATTCTTAATGTGCACATTGAGACCTACATTTTCATGTATGTCGGGTCCTTGCACTCGATACATAGCAGATACTCAAACTTGACGTCATAAATGTGCGGCTGCCACCGGGTTCCGGCCGGATAGGACCTGGCAGACAGTGATATTCTTAATGTGCACATTGAGACCTACATTTTGATGTATGTCCGGTCCTTTTACTCGATACATAGGTAAATCGACGGTCGACTCCCGGACTATTACTTAATGATTTTTTTAACATTAATTTTAACATTAATTAAAAATATTTAGAAATTATTAAAAAACAGTGCAAAGGAGTAAAGCTTATTTTATTTCCGTAAAAAGCTGTAAATATTTGCGAAATACGGTTATGTGTTAATGTAAAAAAGCAATTGTTTAATTTTTACTTTTAAAATAATTCTGCTATTCTTTTAGAAAATTATGATTAAAAATGAAAGATAAAGTTAATATGAATTCGCAACTAAATATTTAGGAAAATTTAATGAATAAATGTTAACAAGTTTTTAAAAATTTTTAATACAATCCTTAGAAAATATTTTGAAATAAATGATTAAAAACAATCGTATACTTATTATAGTAATATTTAAATTAAAATATTGCAAAATTTGTAAATATTTGTGGAATATTAAATTACATCTTAATCTCTTACTTCTTAGAAAGAAATAATTAATTCCTATGTCTCGAAGACAAAATCCTATTGCATTCTTTTTTTAAAGATACAAGAATTTTGTCTTAAAATTAATTATACCGATAATTATTATATGTTGCTAAAGATAGAGAGTGCTCGTTTCTAAAATAAAAATGCATCACACACATAAACTGATTTGTCAAAAAAATCCAATGCAGAATTTATGACTGATAATAAAAATTTTAGAAGTTTTAAACTATAATGATCTCATTATGGCGTTTCTTAAATTCAGTCATTAAGTACGACTTATATGGATTTTAAATCCTTCGAAAATGTACATGAAGTGTAAGATGTACGAAATATCGGAAGTCCAACACAAGTATTTTATTACAGGAATTTTTAACTTATCTTATACATTTCAGTGATTAAATAAGACAAACAATTCAGTTTTAAAAAATGGTTCATAAATTAATAATCCTGTTGCGAAGAAAATCAGAGATGTTTAATGATTAATACAAAATAAACTATTAAATTGCTCAAATTCAACGCTTAAACATATAGTAAATTAATTAAACAATTTTAATATAATCAGACATATATTTAGTTTTATATTACAGCACTTTTTTTAAAGGTTTTTACTTTTAATATTTTTAATTTTTTTTAACTTAATATATTTAAAAATGTTGATTCAAAATTTAAACTTATATATTTCTGTTTAATTAAATGAAAAAACTTAAATTCTACGAATGTCATTTTGAGCTGTAATATTTTTAAGAAATTATAAATTTTAATTTTTTTTAGAAATTTTATTATGTAATTTTGTTTACAAATGAGGTTAGCCATCACAAAGAATTTCAAAATTTTAATTAAATCAATAAAATTTATTTTAAATGAAAATTTTATTGCAATTGTGTTATGTTTAAATGAGTTATTAAAAGGCAAATAAAGTAAAAAACATAATTTAACTGTATATTATTAAACTAAACGTACTAACATTTTCCCTCAAAACATAGCAGTTAATCTATTTAGAATTAACGACTTCTTGTCGTGATTTAAAAAAATACTGAATTTTCGATTTTTTAAAATATTTTTCTTACACTATTTATTTACGTTATTTTTTATATTATTTCCTAGATTATTTGTTACATTATTTCTTTATATTATTTGTTTACATTGGATCTGAATATTTAGGTTGATGGAATTGGCGGATTTATCGCATAGCCGCCAAGTCCGATGTCAAACAGTCGTTAAATTGTGATTTAACCATAAATATAAATGTAAAATAAATAAATAAATAAATAAACATGTTTTTATGAAAATTCATAAAAATGTAGAAAAGACATGTATTTCGGAAAGGCGCAATCTGTGAACTAGTAGAAGGTTATTTATCCATTTAATTTAAAACAAAATTTTACACAAAACAGAAAATAGAAAACAACATAGAAGAATGTTTCCTTGGATACATATATATCTCGCAGAGACTATTCTCCCTACAGTGTGAATGGATTCAGCTTGGCATTCTGCCAACTAGATTTCATTAAAATGCGGTCTATCCCTGCATCACCCATCCAGTTTGTTTCCCAAATGGTACAATGACACCAGAACATTCTGGTGTAAATATTTTCATTTTATTCTATTTTGCAGTAGAAAATCTGCAATGTTATATTGAGCTTTTTTAAAATACAATGCTTCATACCTTCTTTTTTTATTTTATTCTTATTAAAATCATCCATGTTTTGTAAAATTCTAAAAATGGAATGTTTCTTGATTTAAGATTCTATACATTAAAGGAATAAATTTTGTATAAATGATTTTTATAAGTATTTCTAATTATCACAGAGCTATATTCAAATAATTCATTTGTTTATTTATGTACGTCAGAATAAAATATTTATACTCCAAGTTTCATTGTAAAAAATAGATTGTAGGTAATAGATAAAAACAAAATTATGAAATGTAGTTTAACAGGAAAAAATGAAGATTGCAAATGTAATGCCAAAAAACCTTTTTAATAAATGCACTGCTTTGTAATGTATTAACTAAAAATAAGTTTTGTTACAAGATTATTTTCGGAAAAAATTGTAATCACAGGGAAAAATTTATAGCTGAAAATTTTTTAATATCAGAAAAAGTCAATTTTGGTAGATAAAATTATTTTTCAAAAAGTTATCTTCTAATAGAAGTTATTTTTTTCCACGGGAAACTAAGTCGTTTAATTTTTTTTAAATAAAAGTTATCAACAAAGACCGATAAATCTAAAAGAGCCTACTTTAACTTTTGGAAAGAATATTAAAATATTACTTTTCACTTAAGTTTATTACCTAAAAAATCACTTTCTATTTCATTTGATATTTTAAAAATGTGTTTTCTAAACATTAAATATATCATGATGTTTAAGGTGACATGTATCTTAAACGTAGCGTATTAAACGGAATAAAATGTAAATTTATCCAATTCTTCCAAAAATATCTTTAAATGTAAGACTCGAAAGAGTTTCTATGTAATTTTTCCCCAGGAGATCTTATTTCTGTATTTAATATGCATTACATCTTTTGTAACCTAAAAAAAAAATTAAGAAAAAAAACTAAAATATTTTTTCTTTAATTAAGTGAGAAAAATATTGAAATCAGATGAATAATCGTTTGAGTTATAATGATTTTAAATTATCCCAGTAAAAACATTGTTAATCATTTGAAATTTTTATAAATTTTTGAGCATTTTAGGATGTGATTTGGTTTGTAAATTATTTGGCTAACAATCACGAGTTAAAAGAAAGATTAGAAAGAAAAAATTCAAAATTCAAACTCAATAGATATATATTTTATTTATTCCCAAGAAATAATAAAGTAACACTGATTCTTGAAATGCGTGCATTTCAGTTTGTGTCTAATCTCTTAAATCTTGAAAAAATATTTAGATGGCTATAACTCTGTGACATATGCAGAAATGAAGATGCAATTTTTTGGGTTTAATTCAGGATTGAATAAAGAAAGTTTTCCTCATAGGAATTCTGCCCTACAGGAGCCTTATAAAATTTTAATGTTTGTATTTTTTCAAATAGACCCCCCATGTAGTTGCAACTTATGTCATCATATTTTGTACCTTTTTTATGAAACTTTGCAATTGGAATTGTGGTCAAAGGGCAATACTTAAGGAAATAGCCGCCTATGTTTCGATATTTATGAATCACCATGTATATTTTATTAAAACACCTCTAGAAGATTTTTCTTTCTACGAATTAATTTCTGTGGTTTTTATTTTGTATTACATTATGAACGTCATCATCTTAAACATATAATACCAATACTCTTTTAAATATCATTAATCAAACAAATCACAATAAAATTTGCCATTGGAAGTAAAAGATTTTAGAAATAATACATCATTAGAAAAGTGTTGATAGCGACATATTAAAATAACAAATTATTTAAACAATACATCTTTCCTTAATGTTAGTAATCTAACTTTTAAGACACTGGAATCTTGAAAACTTGTAAAAAGTTATAAAAGATATTATACTTAATTTATAATAAAAGAAATTTGTACTATTTTATATAATGATTTCGACAAGAATGATGTCAAATTAATTACAAATACATCAGCATTCCTAAGGTAATTAAATGAGCTTGTTTCCCATGATTAGAAAGGAATTGCTTACATCTGAAGAGTTCTAACTTGTGTTTGTATGTATAATTAATAAATGCAGGAAAACTAACGCTAATTTCAAACGTACGTATTTGATTAAATAATAATTATTAGCTATGTTGTATTCGCAAAATTGTGTTTTAAACATTCATCTATCTTCCAAATTTAAATTATCCCATAGATAAGTTTATTTTGTAAATTTCTTTTAGCATTATATATTTAATCCAGACTATTCTAACTATTTCTTGTATCTATTGCATTATATCACATCTCGGAATCACAGTGTAAAAATTTGTTTCGATCCATCCTAAAAAAATCTACCATTTTTTTAACACAATGGAATGTAGCTTTGAAATAGAATTTAACTATAATAATGTACACGAAGAAAAGCTTCTACTTATATTCAAATAAAGTTGTTTGTAAATTCTAATGCCAATCGATCATTTCAGAATTTCAGCAACAAATGTACTTTAGACTTGAAAGAGTTAGAATGTTTTCATTAAGCAGCTTTTTTTGTTTAAAAAAGATATGTTATTCAAATTAGTCATTCACTGTCTAATGAAGTATTTTAATACGCTGTGTTAAAGTACAAGAGAGTAGAGATAAATGAGATTTGGATTTGAAATTCTTCTCTAAACTATGGCAGTCTACATAACATAAGTTGGAGATTCTAATTTAAATAAAATTACGTAATAAATCCTCTATTAAATGATATATATATATATATGTGTGTGTGTGTGTGTGTTGGTGTGTGTAATAAAATAAAAAAAAATTGAGCCATTTTGTCCTCTCTGATCTTTTAATTCTAAAATTGTGGAACATATTTTTAATCTTAGTTTAGTAATGTATTGATGTTTTAACAGCTAAAGTCCTTTTTCTTTTTTTATTTAACTTATTAATAATCTATTGCTTGTTTCTCAAAAAGTGCGGGAAACGATTTCGTAATGTTCTTCCTTTTTAGAATATTATCGAGATTTTCAATTTTATTTTATATTGATCACCTGATCTGTGTTAATGTGCAGAGATGTTAACAGGTTAGTCTATTTGCGAGATATGATATAGTTCCTACGGGAATGCCCCGCCTCGTTTACCAATCAGGGGTGATGATCTATGACGTGTCGCCTCGAAGTTAATCCTAATTGGATTTTTAAAATGATTGACGCGGAGTGAGGAGGGGTTAGTTTTTTGTGTAAGTGTTGGATTTTCATTCTGGGTTTTTTGGAGCTCAGAATGCAACTAACTTTCAAACTATTAAGATGTCCGTTTCATTTTCTCCGATAAATTCGAAAATCTGATTATGTAGATGAGATAACGAAGTTTGCAGTGTTCTATGCATGAAAAGGTGACTGCAGGGAAGACTTTAACTTATTTTACGACTTCTAATAAAATTGAATTTAAATACTATTTGATTTGACTTTCTTATGGGGAATTACCCAATTAAATCCATCCACTGCTTGTCAAACTGCCGGAGCAACTGCTCAGCTCGTTCCACTGTTGATTCTTAGTAGTAGTAGAATGTTCTGCATCATACATGGTATGCCACTGGAGCTTGTACATTGTTATGGAACATCGCCGCCGTCGTATCATGACATACATACATATATATATATATATACAAATGTCTTCTGAAGGAGGTAGGCGCCATTAAAGTTTAGGGTCCAAAAATTCATATGATAAATTTTTTTAGAAGCTTAGACATAAACTTAAATTTTGAGCTCAAAATATAAATCGTTGGGAGTGATTAAGTAGCGTAAACTGAACTGTGGGGGAGGTTAAAATTTCAAATTATAATAAAAAACGGAAAAAATTCCTCAATTGATTTGCGAATTTCACTAAAATTATTCTTTATGTAAGTATTATCTTCAAAATAAATTATAAAGATAAAATTCAAAAAATGCCGACAGAAGGCGCTTTAGACTTTAGAGTAACGTACGACTATTTTTTACCGTTAATTTTTGAATCTAATAAAATATTTCTAGAAGCTTAGACATAAATTTAAATTATGTGATGAAAATCTGAATCGTTGGGAGTGGTTAAGTAGCGCAAACTGAACTGTGTTCAATGGGGGTGGGGAGGTTCAAATTTCAAATGATTATAAAAAAACGGAAAAATTGGTCGGTTTTCACTAAAACTATTCTTTATGTTAATATTTCTATGAAAATAAATTTTAAAGATAAATTTAAAAAAATTCCGTTTGAGGGCGCCTTAAACGTTAGTGTAACCAACAACTATTTTAAACCTTTATTTTTTGTATCTAATTAAATACGCTTGGACTTAAATTTTGAGATCAAATTCTAAATCGATGAGAGGATAAGAAGCGCAAACTGAATTGTTTTCAGGAGTTGAAATGTTAATCTCCCCACCACTCGATACACAGTTCAATTTTCCGCTATCTAATTACTCACAACGATGCAAATTTTGAGCTCAAAATTTAAGTTTGAGCTTTTACAAGCATTTAATAAGATACAAAAAATAACGGTTAAAAATAGTAGTTGGTTACTCTAAAGTTTAAGGCGCCCTCTGACGGAATTTTTTGAAAGATACCTTTAAAATGTATTTTCAAGGAAATACTGACATAAATAATAGTTTTAGCGAAAACCGACCAATTTTTTCGTTTTGTATAATCATTTGAAATTTGAACCTTCTCACTCCCTTTGAACACAGTTCACTTTGCGCTACTTAACCACTCCGAATGTTTCAGATTTTCATCTCAAAATCTAAGTTTATTCTAAGCTTCTAAAAAAAAATTATGAAATGCAAAAAATAACGGTAAAAAATTGTTGCACGTTGCTCAAATTTTTAAAGCGACCTCTATCGGCATTTTTTGAATTTTATCTTTAAAATTTATTTTCAAGATAATACTGACATAAAGAATAATTTTAGTGAAAATCGCAAACCAATTGACCAGTTTTTCCGTTTTTTAAAATTATTTGAAATTTGAACCTCCCCCCACAGTTCAGTTTGTGCTACTAACTACTTCCAATGATTTAGATTATGAGCTCAAAATTTAAGTTTATGTCTTAGCTTCTAAAAAAGTTTAATGAGATGCAAAAAAATAACGGTAAAAAATTGTTGTTCTATACTTTAAAGTCTAAAGCGCCCTCTATCGACATTTTTTAAATTTATCTTTATAAATTATTTTCATGATAATAATGACATAAATAATAGTTTTAGGGAAACCCGAAAACGAATCGACCAGTTTTTCTGTTTTTTATAATAATTTGAATTTTTGGACCTTAAACTTTAATGGCGCCTATTTCCTTCGGAAGGCATTTGGGACCCTTAGTTTCCTTTTTAACCCGCGAGTAGTCGCGACTTTTTTCACAACGTCATTAGTCGCGCTCGGTCTTTTCGCCGCTGGCCCCCCCACAAACCAGATATGTGAAATAAGAAATATCTTTCATCCAATATACGAAAATAACATTTTAATGAAGATATAAATTTGCAGTTTTCTTAAATTATCCATTTTATTCATGAGATCTAGAGTAATTGGGAAAAGTAAAAATGAACTGACACTAGTGATTTTTACGTAGACTTTTTCTCTAATTTCAGCTTTGTTTCTAAACATGTACTTGAAAGAAAAACAGAAGTGTCCTGTTACTTCACTAAGGTGGTCGAAAAACTTGCAAAGTCAGCTACATGGTAGATCTACGTTGTATTTGTAATATGATACAAGTTAGGAGAAGATAAGTTATACGGGCAGCAAAAAGACCGACACGCGACTACTGACTGGTTAATATTGTTTTTCTTGATGTGTACTATCACCCCTTAAAGTTTATACCATGAGTTTAGAAACACCCTGTATATATATATAAATATTACGGCATTTATTTTTTCCCACCAAAATTAAGCTTATACTATATTAATTTCCTTTTAGCAATATTCCATACTTATTTCAGCTCATTAAAATTAAATCCTGTAATTAGATCTAATCTATTAATCTCTATAGAAGCGATATACATTTTTAATTCGTCTTAAAAACCATTTATTCCAATACGCGTAAACCTAAAAAATGGCTCTAAATTAAAAATATTTTTAATTAAACTTTATATCTTAAAATTTCTAATAAAACTCACTTTTTCCCTGTTTTTATCAACCATTTTAAAAATTTTATTAAATTTATTCTGAAAAAATATTTTTCAGACTATCATTTTTTTTCTTACCAGTTTTTTTCTTACCATATTCTTGACTAATTGCTTTTATTTTGTATAACATGAGAATATGAGCACTTGAAACAGCATGGATGCAGCATACTAAAATAAACGCTTTCAAACATAATTAAGAAATGTTTATCATTTTCGACAACTGCGAATGTGCGAATAACACAACCATTACTAATCGTAATCTGAATAAATTTTTACATTACACAAACGCCAGGAGAAAATGTCTTGGCATATAATAGATTCCCATGCCGGGCTCAAAACCGTACAGGTAAAAATGACCGCTATATAAAAAGCAATGGTAAAATTTTTAAATGAATGTTGTCAATAATAAAACAGTTATCGCCTTCGGCGAAAAGCTCTCAACTTACAGTAACCCTAAAACAAAGCTGCATAATCAGTAAAAATTAATTTATTTATACAAGACAAATGAAGTGATAGGAAATAAATATAGTAGTTAGTTAAAACAAAAAAATATATATTTTATTCGTTTGATATTTAATCAATTGAAAAGCAAGAAAGATAAATCTAGAAATGAAATAATATTTTAAAACTAATTTATTATTTTGTTTTTTTATGTGCAATTTGGAGACGCACACTCAATAAAAATACAAATTAAAAGATTTTTCTTTTAAAATTAAATTTTAAAAGGGGGGGGGGGACTAACATTTGTAATATTAATAGAAATATATAAAATAGAATATGTGTTACATCACATACGTATCAATAAATTTATTTCTTTTCATTTTTTGTGAAATTATCGTCTATGAAATACATTCGAATTTTAACTACTTTCGATTATAAATAAATTAAATAATAATCTTTTAAATAAAATTGTCGTCTGCAGATGATTCGAGTCTGCTACTTTTAATCTCGACGTTTGGCACAAATTTCTGTTTCCATGAAGAGATCGTGTTGGAGATTATCGAAAGTTCTAGAAACTTTCTTTTAACTAAAGCAAGGTGACCCGGAGATAAGAGGATTATTCGATTAGTCGGTTTTCGAGAGAGACGTTGGAATGCTATGACAGATGGCTGTTCTGCTTAGAATAGAACACTTATCATTTTTAATTGAAGTCATTTAGCTGGGAAATTAGAGCACTTCTCAGATAATATGACTACATAAATAAACTAATTTGAAGCTGTCAAGGTATTTTTTTCTTTGATTAAGCCATGACTCCTGTGCAGTAAAATGGGTAACCCATCTTTTTTTAACAAAACGTAACTATGCTATGATGTTTTCAATGGCTCCCAATCTCAAAATGTCACACATACACATATATATACATATATAACGATAATAAAATTGTTTCTAAATACACATATATTGATGAATTAAAAAATATATATTGAAATATGCTGCTAATACAGCAAATTAGGGTTCCTCTATATGAGAGTTTGTGACATACGGGATATAAAATGTAAGTGATTGAGACGATTTTGTAAAAAATCAATTAACTAATGATCTTGTCTAGCCTCCCATTATCGGCAAGTTCATTCTTCAAGTTTATTCTGTCTCAACTACTGAATTATCAAACTCGTCTAGGCGAATACCGGTCAAGTTCTACCACCTGCTAGGGTAAGTTCTTAAATGTATATGTGCCATAGTTTGCACAAAAACGGCTTTCTAAGCATAGTTTGTGCATGCACCTTGTGAATATGTTGCCACCCTCATATATAGACACCCTAATGTAAATGGATCGTTGCAGATATGATGAATTCTATTAGTCCTTAAAAGACTGTTGCACGATAATAAATATACGAATTATAACAGTGATTGATTTCTCTGAACAGTGTACAGCTCATATTCAAAATATTAGAATAATTGAGAAAAAGTAATAAGAAAAAATTATTTGTCATTTATTTATTTTTTATACAAAGTATATGCAATTAAATTTCTTATAAATTAAATCTGGAATGTTTAGATAAGATTTTAACATTTATAAAATATAAAATACAGCACAATAAATTAGGTATACAGCTTCCTTAAACACACCAGAATATTAGAATAAAATTTAGATTGGTTCAAAATATTAGAATATTTTATTTTACGCAACAATATTACCTTATGAATATGAAGTAAATGGTAGTTAATATTTTGTAGCATCCCCTTTAGTTTTCATAACAGAGTACAATCGATCTTGCATACTATATACAAGGTGTTTACAAACATTTCTATCAATATTAGCCCAAATAGACTTTATACGTGCCACTAACTCAGTTTTACTTGAAGGAGGATTTTCTTGAAGTTTTTTCTTCATTATACACCATAAGTTTTCGATGGGATTAAGATCTGGTGAATTTGGTGGCCAAGGAAGTACTTTAATGTTGCGTTGGCGGAACCAATTCTTAGTTGACACCGAGGTATGCGGGGACGCTAAATCTTGTTGAAAGATGAAATCATCTTCAAATAAATCTTCTGATGATGGAATCATTTAATATCCTAAAATTTCTTGATATATCAGAGAGTTAACCTTTTCGTAGACGATGCATAACTTTCCAGGTCCTTCTGCACTTATACAACCCCAAACCATGACACTAGCAGCAAATTTTACGGAACGTTTAAGGCATTCTTTATCAAATGCTTCTTGCTTCATTCTCCAAACTCGAATACCTTGATTACCATATGAAACACAAAACATACTTTCATCACTAAATAATATATTTTTCCAATCTTCATTGCTCCATAAACGTCTTGATTTACACCAATTCAATCTTATACGCTTTTGTCTTGCAGTCGTGAGAGGTTTTGTTTTCGGTACACGAGATTCAAATTTAAATTTATGGAGACGTCTTAATGTTGTCGATGTAGAAACTTCAACGCCTTCTTCTTTCCATTTTCGGTGCAAGAATCGCACACTTTTAAAATGGTTTTTCTTAACTATACGCTTCAGTTTCCTGTCATCTCTAGCAGATGTTTTTGGTTTTCGGCCACCATTTCGGCGATTATTTTGAAATTTTCCAATTTTCGAATATTGTGTTAGTATTTTACTAACGCTCGATTGCGAACAATGTAAATAATTCGCTATAAAACATTGATTTTTACCGTGCCGATACAAATCAACCATACGAAGTTTAGTAGATTCAGGAATATCACTCACACGGCCCATTTTAAGACGAAAAAGAAACAAACTGCAAAAAAGAATACTGATTTTAAATAAAATAGTCTGAATTTAATCAATGATATGCCACCAGTTAAGAATTGGTAATAATTAAAGGTGAATTAATGTGAAATATTCTAATATTTTGAACCACTTGAATAAATATTCTAATATTTTGACTTTTCAAAATAATTTTTTTTGCAATTAATCTTTTCAAAAATGATATTAAATTTAAGATAACAAGTAAGTTTAATCAACAATAAGTTCTTAATAAAAATATCGTTTGCATATTTTCATTAAAAGACATTAAATTACCAAACGATATTTTCAATTTCTAAAAAAAAGGTAATTATTCTAATATTTTGAATATGAGCTGTAGAACAAATACAATGAAAACTCTAAGCTTTTATAAAATAGTAGGAAGTTTGTTTAAAAGAGAAAGTATTATTTCATTATTTTATCATTGAGGGTAAAATAATATTTCCAAAAGCACAAATGATTCTCTCTTTTAAACTCAAACCATTTTTTAAAATTATTTATGTTGTTATGATTACATAACAGAAAAAATTTAAATTAATAAGTAAACATCTACAATTTTTTCCTGACAGTGAAGAACAAAGAAAATCGAATCCTGTTTAAATTTAAAAATAAACAAAAGCAATAATAGGAAAGATCCTTGAAGAAAAACAAAATAACTGAAAATCTAAATTTTAAACTGCAAGAAAATAAAAACTTTATAGTAATCATTAATACTTCTTTTTATGATATATGTTCAATCATTTTATTTTATTTTATTTTGCATTTTATTTATTTTTTACTTTTTGAAAAATATATTCATTAAAACAAAGATAATGAAATGAAAAAGAAGTATAGAAAATTCAAAGTCGAAATTTTAACTAATTGCTATTGAATTGCAGAAAAGCTGAAAGGAGAAAAAACTTTTTAAAATGAAGAATAAAAACCTTCTGTTATTGAAATTAAAAAATAAAGAAATAGGCAAATAAAAAAAGAAACCTTTGTTTCGCATTTTTTTTTTTACTATTAATGCAAAATAAAATAATTAATTCATATGCAGTGATTTTTCAATTATACGAATTTCTGGCAAGCAAGGAAAAAATCGTATAACAGAGAAAGTCGTATTAAGTGAGAGATTGTCTTATCATAAAATCTTTCAAATTTACATGAATAATTCATTTTACCTATAATTAAAACGATAAGTTATGTGTACGAAGACCACATTTTAAGAAAATTTATAAAACATATTGAAATATAAATCATAAAATATATGTAAAAAATTCATAAAATGGTTAGCTTACAACTATGTTTCTTTTCAATTTACAAATCAGATTTTTTTTAAAGAAACGGTTGTCTGTTGTCGGAAATGTCTTTTCTTATGTGTAAAAAAGCTTTTAAGCTATTTTGAAAAACAATAATTTTGATGGATTTAATTTTTTATGTATTTAAAGTGGAATATCCTCAAATATTTTTTCAGCATTTCTCAGTTTTCGTAACATTTTACATACTGGCAAACACTGGGGAATTCCATACAACCACCCTCTTGTGACAAATTCCATTGTTAATAACATACAAAGATTGATAATAAGTTAAACTTATTAAAGATTAAAAGAAATATTACAATAGCGAAAGGATGAAAGTAAGAAAACATGAGTGGTTTGAACTTTCAAAATTATAAAAACAAATTCTTTAGTGAGATTCTTTAAAATTACTAGAATTGTTTAAAGAATCGTATAAATGAGATAAGCTATTAAATAATTGAGGGAAGATCAGCAGTATTCCCTACAAACCGTGGAGGGGACCTAGAGATTTCGACGTATAACAGAGATAATCGTATAACTGAGAGTCGTATAAGTGAGAAGATGCAGTGAATAGATGTCTTCAAAAAGCTTTAAGTGAAAGTTTCGAAAAATAACTGACAAACAGTAAAAGTAAAGCATGAATTTTTATTAAAAATTCACGTATACCTTGAATCATATTTTGTTTACTAAAATATAAATATGATTAATAATAAAAAACAAAAACTGTATTGAAACAGTGAAAATACTGAGACACAAACTGAGCGAAAATTAATAATTTTACAGAAGATATTTAAACTGTTACCCTTTATCTCAGATACAAAAAAGTATGCGTTTTTTTTTTTTTTTTTTTTTTTTTGTTTTGTTTTTTGTTTTTTGTTTTTTTTCTAATTTGTAGTCACCCTGCTCAAAGTTGGAATACATTTTGTTTTATCTCACGTACAATTTTTTTTTCAAATCTACGATAGGTGTGGATCATTTGCAAAGGCGTGTGTTTTTAGGTGACTCCGAGAACGGAATCAGGGAACCGTGAGGACCAGAGTTAACTTCATAAAACGAAATAAAAACTTAGTCAGAAAAGACAAATTTATTGGAAGTGTGATATGTTGTTTTTCCATTCTTCTGAAACTAGCTGATTAACATTAAAAAAAACGAAAGACAAAAAACAGTAACAAAAGTGACAGATGATTAACATTAATGAAAGACGTTGTAGCGAAATTGTGTTTAACCATAAAAATTCTTTGGAAAATTTCATTTTTATCATCGCCATCTTTTACGAAGTAAGTAGCACTTACATCGTATAAAATTAGCACCAATTGAAATTTCTTCAAGTAAAAGAATTTCAAATCCATAATAGTGCCATCTATCGAAAACACAATCCCATTAATTTTCATTTTGGATTTTGCATAATTTTTGAAAATATAGTTTTCGTGATTTTTCGATTTACCTATATAATTACATGAAATATTTGTTTTGCAAAAGAAAATTTACTTTTTTTAATATCGTAACAATACAGGTAATATAATTAGTACAAATGAGTTGCAACAAAATTATTGAATTAACTACATTCTGAAAAAGTAGGGATTGAATAAGCTGAAAATGGAAATTAAATTAATTTTATAAGAAGAATATCATCATTTTGACTCTATTACAGTTGGACTTATGTTACTCTTTCGTTAAAATTTCGCTGTTTTACCTCGTTAGAATTACGCATAAAGCAAATGCCAACACTCAACTTGTTTAAAAGAGATGGTCTATAATTATTCACAGAAAGTTAGGCAAATTATTAGTATCTATCTCTTTGATTGATTCGCGGGAATATCATATAAATTCTACAGATTCATTCGAATTCTTTAAGATAATGTTAATAATTATTGACAATTAATAATAATAATTATTATTATTATTATTATTATTATTATTATTATTCAAGTGGAACTTTAAAAAACGAAACAAAAGTGGATTTTAATGCTAGAGAAATAAATATAAATTCATGAAAATTTTAATAAAAAAAAGTACTGAAAAACGATTTTACTACGTTTATTTCAAAGCATTCTTTTAAAAATCCATAACAATGGATTTTTCAGTTCATAATTTTATGTACAGTAGTGAAAAACGGAGAGATCACTTTTTAATAGTTACTCGATAAATATTCGCTTAAAAAATTCTAATTGGTTGGAAAAAAATGTCTGCTAGTAATTAATAGTTACAGCATATCATCTATATTTTCAAGATTCTGCAAACTTCCATATTTGAAATGGCAAAACCGATTCTGGATGCATACAATATGAATTGTTTGGATCAAAATATTTCATGTGAAGACTGTGTGAACTTTGTGTGCTTCGTTTTAACTGCATTTCTTGAAACTCTGTGATTTAGTGTATATGCATTGTTAAAAGCAAAGTTATATAGTGTTACGAATTTTGTAAATAGTTAGTGTTTGTACTGTAAAATAATGTAAATAATCTTATTAAGATCCATTCCTTTACTAATATTAGTTTTTGTTACATTGTCTCTGTAATCAAGCAAACTTGTCTATTATTTTCAGTGTATGTCTACGACAGATTGGCGAAATAATAAAGATATCCCCAAGTTGGCGACAAACTTGGCGATTGTTGGCGATGGTAACCCTTCCCTCTCAATGGTAACCCCCCTTTAGATATACTGATACATTGTTTGTTGTTCCGTGGATTTTTCGAGTAGGTTCTAGAAACTTCGGCGCATGCTACGAGCCTATATATAGGAGAGCCGATACGAGCTGTTGTTGTTATTATTTACCAGTCAGGCATTGAGTGAGCTACTAGAGATTGTCCAAGCATGTTTGCTTGATGTATTGAGTTTTATCTACGTTGTTTTGAATGTGATATAGTGTTGAGACATTGTATAAAGAGTCTCTGCGACCTATATTTGTACTTGTTTGATAGATTTGAACAGTTATTTTGGAATATCTGGGAATATTTGTGAGTTTCGAAGACTCTGTTGTTCTGAAGATCTGTAAATAAATTATTTTCTACTTTTCAAAGAAAAAAAAGTTTGAAGTTGTCTAACCATAAGATCGAAAGAACCCTATAAACGCAACAATAGTATATAATCTAAGTACAGCCGGAACCTCATTAAGACGAAATCTGTTAACACAAAATTTAGTTTAAGACGAAGGAAAAGCTTTTTCCCCACCCCGTTATCTCGAAAAACAATAATAATTGCATCGTTTAATACAAACATGAAGATAAACTTTCCAGCTTAAGGCGAAGTAAATATTGAACTTAATATATACATTTTTTTCTCGTTCCAACCTTTGCAAAGAGCAACCTTGAAACAAGTTTATCGCGTTTTCTGAACTAAATGAGGGAGGTTACGCGCATTTATTCTAAAAACTGCAGTGGATGAAGGTGGGAAGGGTAGCGGTAATAAGGAGGGGGGAAGGGAAGAGAAAAAGGTTGCATCATTTCTGATGTTGAAATAGTTTTGTGCGTGATCCATTCTGTTCTAACAAATGGTGATAACTTGATATGAATTAAACTCTTTGCTAGGAATATTTTTATTGAATTCTAGTTGTGAAAATGAATGGGGAAAAGTATCTTAGTTTAAAAACTAAACGGAAAATTTTATATGGTGTTAGTGTTGGGATTTAAAAAAAATCAGAAATTGCATCCAAATACGGAATGCCTGCTAGTATTCTTTCGACAGTTATTAAGAATCGAAAACAAATCGAAACGGCTTGTGCTATTAATCAGTTGGAGCCTGCGAGAAAACGAATGAGAATGCCAAGAATGAAGAAATTGAAGTTGCTTTATTAAGATGGATAATATAGGCTAGAAACCGGAATATAATTTTAATTGTTGCTGTTTTACAGGAAAAAGCAAGTTTTTTTGCAGATGCTCTTGGTGTCGCTGATTTTACGTGCTCAAATGAATGGCTCTCAAGGTTTAAAGAACGCCATGGTATTGTTTCCAAAATGATATTTGGGAAAGAATCTGCAATTAATCAGGATATTGTACATGTATTTTTTTTCTAAAAAATGGCCGTCTATTAAAAAAGATTATGCACCTTGCGATATAATCAATGCAGATGAAACTGCACATTTTTATAAATCACAACCTTCTTCTATATTATCTTTAAAGCAGAAAAATGTCGCGGTGGAAAATGTAATAAGGAAAGAGTCACAATATATGTAGCCTGCCATATGGTTGGTAGTGAAAAACTATCTATCTATGCTATCGGAAAATTTGCAAAACCACGTTGCTTAAAGCATGTAGAGACTCTACCTGTTCAGTACACATCCACCAAAAATGCTTGGATGAATAGGGAAATTTTTGCATAATGGTTATTTGAATTAAGCGCATGTCTTACCCATCAAAAAGAAAGATATGCATCTTGTGCGACAATCGTGCAGTCCACAAAGATATAAAAGGCCTAAAATAAAACAAATGCGTTCCCCTTCCTTTAAATATAACAGCAAAGATTCAACCGTGCGACCGGGACATTTTTCAATGTTTAAAAACTGTCTACAGGAAAGAAGTAATTAAGAAATTTATCGAGTGCTTTGACAACCAAACACCATTTTCTATCGATCTCTTGGAAGCTATGTGTTTCCTAAAACGTGTATGGAACTCTGTTTCTCCCAATGTTATAGAAAACTGTTTCAAGCATGCTGATTTTTCAGAGGAAGATGTTTCACAAATACAAGAATCAAAAATAGACGATGTGATAGAAGAAGTTCGAAAAAGCGGAATAATTTCTTCCCTGGCGTTTGAGGATTACGTTCCAATGCATAGAAATGTTATGACATCCCAACCCACGACAGATAAAGACATTCTGGCCGATTTAACTGAAAAGGAGAATGTACAGGAAGAGCTTAATGCAGAAATGGAAATCCCTTCCGTGTCCTTCAATGACGCGACAGAGGCTTTAAAAAGTGTTCAGTGTTTTCTGTTTCAACAAGAAAATTCCAATTGTTCTTTGGAAAATTTCAAAAGTAAATGTTTTTATAAATAAATATAGAATGAAAAAATGTCATGTGTGTATCTGCATGGGTTTTCTGTTAATATGGTGATGTCACAAATGAACTTTTTTACACAAAAATACAGATTATTATAAAATGACTATAAAATGTGTCTCTGCTAATATTATTTGCAATCTTTGATAAAACGTCAATTATTTTCAAACGTCATTTATTTTTTACTAAAACAATTATACAGGGTGTTTCAGAAAGGACCCCTAATTTTAAAAATCTATAACTCGGAAATGGGGATAGATAGGAACATGAAACCAGTGGTGTGTTTATTAAAAACATCGTAAGAATCCTGTACATAAATCAGAAAATTTAGTTAAATATAGCGCCCACAGATGGCGCTGAGACCGTTAAGACCTTCTAAAGAGAGTTAAGAAGCATTGAACGACCAGCCGTCGAAGTCCCACTCCATATGCCTCAGTTTCCTTCAAGCCTCGGCGACGCGATCATCATTCCAGAACAGGATCTATATCTCAGCGTCTTCTTTATTCTAAAGAAGATAAGTATTAAGGGTAAGGGGGCCTCCGTGGCCGAGTGGTCAAAGCACAGTTCAAAAAAAATAAATAAATAAATAAAGATTATAAATCCGTGTAATTAATGAGTTTATTTCAATATTCAGGAGTCTCCGTGGCCGAGGGGTAAAGACGCTAATCGCTTGCGAGCACAGGAAGCTCTGTATTTAATTCCCGCTGGCCAAAACAGTGATATTCTATAAAAGCGGGGGAGTGATGATGTAGCAAAAAGGTCGAATTTTTTACATTGCAGAGATGTAGATCCTGTTCTGGGACGATGATCGCGTCGCCGAGGCTTGAAGGAGACTGAGGCATATGGAATGGGACGTCGACGGCTGATCGTTCAATGCTTCTTAACGCTCTCAGCGCCATCTATTAGCGCTATTTTTAACTAAATTTTCTGATTTATGTATAAGATTCTTACGATTTTTTTAATAAACACACCACTGGTTTCATGTTTCTATCTATCACCGTTTCCGAGTTATAGATTTTTAAAGTAAGGGGTCCTTTGTGAAACACCCTGTACCTCATTATTTCAAAAGAAATATAATTATGTAATTTTTGTTTTCCAAGTAATTTTCAGCAATGAAACTACGCTTGAAATTTTTTATACGTAATACTCTGAAAATATAAATATTGTTATGAAATATTCTGAATATTATAGAATATTCTATCGGAACTCAACTTACATTGTATTCTAAGTATCGAAACTTTGAAAATAAATTTTATATTTACTTTTTACTTGCTATTCTACTATACTGTAATTTGTTTTTCTTAGTTACATAATATCAAAAATCTACACTTCTTTAAAGTATCTATCATAGTAACACAGAGATTTAAGGAAGAAAAAATAATGATATTTAATAACATCCAAAAATCAAACGTCATTTATTTTTAATAAATCATCGTTTTTTTTTTTTTTTTTTTTTTTTTTTTTATCTAACATCAATTATTATCAAACGTCATTTATTTTTTACTGAAACAATTATACCTCATTATTTCAAAAAGAAATATAAATATGTAATTTTAATTAGTTTTCCAATTAATTTTCGGCAATGAAATTACGCTTGAAATTAATGAATATTTTTGATACGCGATACCCTGGAAATATAAATATTGTTATGAAATTTTAAGGATATTTTAGAGTATTCCATCGGAACTCAATTTACATTGTATTCTATGCATCGAAACTGTGAGATAAACATTTTATTTACTATCTGCTTCCTATTATGCCATACTGAAAACTATTTTTCTTAGCTACATAATATCAAAAATCTACACTTCTTTAAAGTATCCATCATAGTAACACAGAGACTTAAGGAAGAAAAAAAATAATGATATTTTAGTTTTATTCAAAAATCAGTCATTTATTTTTAATTAAAGCAAGCATTGTTTATTTTTTAATCAAGCATCAATCATTATCAAATGTCATTTATTTTAAAACGTCAATTATTAACAAATGTCATTTATTTTTATTAAACGTCTTTTATTTTTTACTGATAGAAATATACATCATTATTTCAGATGTAATAGAAATATTGTTGTGAAATATTATGAATATTTTGAAATATTTTGTCGGAACTCAATTTACATTTTATTCTGTGCATTGAAGTTGTAAAAATGAACTTTATATTTACTTTCTGTTTCTATTCTGCCATACTGAACTCTATTTTTCTTTGTTACATACTATTAAAAATCGATGCTTCTTTCAAGTACATATCAAAACACATAGACCTTTAGTATAAAAATAACGGTATTTTAGTAACATACAAAAGTCAAACGTCATTTATTTTTAATAAAAAGTTATTTATTTTTTAATCAAACGCCAATTATTATCAAACGTTATTTATTTTGAAACGTGATCTATTTTTTAATCAAACGTCAATTATTTTCAAACGTCAGTTTTAATCAAATGTCATTTATTTTTGTAAAACGTCCTTTATTTTTTACTGAAACAAATATACATCATTATTTCAAATGAAATAGAAATATTGTTGTGAAATATTATGAAAATTTTAGAACATTCTATTGGAACTCAATTTGCATTGTATTCCATGCATCGAAACTGAGAAAATAAACTTTATATTTACTTTCTACTTCCTATTCTTCCATACTGAAAACTATTTTTCTTTGTTACATAATATCAAAAATCTATACTTCTTTAAAGTATCCATCATGACAACATAGAGACTTTGGGGGAGGGGGGGGATAGGGGCATTTTTCTAACATACAAAAATCAATGTGCAGATATGAGCTATGCAAAGTATTTCCTATTTTTCAGCATATCTTTTGAAGTAACAAGCAAATTCTCAAGTTTATTTTTTCTTTGAAACGATATTTTACAGAGATACAAGTATTGCCTTAGTTGTATATAAACTATTTTAAGGGGGTAGTAAGGTTTTTTTTTTTTTTTTTTTTTTTTTTTGCATTTTTTTTTATTATTTTATATTAATGTACAACATCTTAAGATTATTCTGTGAAAATTTGAAAGCAATTGAAGTAAAACTGACGGAGATATACACTTGTAAGTCTCCGCCCTCCGATTTCACACTGAGGAATGTGGCCGCAACAATCAGCTACAAAGTAGCTGCTACTGCTTGACCAGGTTTCAAAGACCTGTCCTGGCATACTGCCAAAATAATGGACCTTTCCGAAGGTACACGTACACGTGTGTACACGTGTGCCGTAATTTTGTGTTGTGATTTTGAGTTTTTTAAGCGCAAAATGCCAAAAAAAAGTCTGTGAAACTTTAAACGTGTTTTTCTAAGACTTCGCTTTTTCAAAGCCGGTGAACTCTGTAGCTCAAAATCTACTGAACCGATCTTTTTAAAATTTTACACACTCTTTCTTTATATAAATTACGAGGTAACGCTGTCGAGTTTATTTATTTTTTTTTATTTTAACTTACTTTAAAAAAACAAAATATCAGATTTTTTTGATGAAAAATCGGTATTTTGATTTCCGAGCCTTGTAAAAAATTGAAAAATCAATAATAAAAAAAAAAACTCGACGGCGTTCCCTGAGGAAACTTATTAACTAATTAAATCAATTTGGTTTTTTAATTTCAGTTGATCCAGTCATGAGTTATGCGGTTCACCGCGAATCAACTTTTTTTTGGGACGTCTTCGAAGATTCGCTGTCATTGGCTCATTTTTTAATATTTCTTAATGAAAATTTCACAGAATACTCTTTAAATGACATATAATTATACTATAACTATGCAAATAAATAAATATTAATTGTATCCTTACAAAAAATCATAGAAAATATGCTTTTTTTTCCTCGAATTAACCTTACTACCCCCTTAAGCACGGAAATCTTTAAGATGAAAAACTGTTTATGTAAAATAATAACGCTTGATATATTACTTATATTGTAATTATATTCATACCATTTGTTTTCATTCATCCCATTCGATATATTTCAGCAACCGTTTTATGTAAGCGTGTGAATTTCATGATAATAAACATATTAAGGAAATAATTAGATATGTATTTCAGCGATATTATAAATTCGGCTTAAGCCCTAAGAAGACTAAAGTGATTGTTAAAACTTTTATGTCATTTCGCCGAAATGCAGTTCTCTATTTAGATAGTAACGCTAAATTACAGAATATAAATATACTAAAAATTGTTAAACATATATTTCAGCAATTTTTGAAAAGTCTCCCAAGAGTTGTTATAAGGGGTTGTTGAAAATACTTAGACTTTTGACTATATCTTAACAACCTTTCAGGTAGGAGTGAGAAATTCATGATCATAAACCTATTAAGAAAATAATTAAATAGGTATTTTAGCAATTTTTAAAATTCCACATGCCCATCTAAGACGATTAATGGAGGATTAATACTTTTAATGCATTTCACATTATATCAGCAGCAGTTTTAGATAGAAGCATGGATTTGACGATAACTCATTAATAAAAACATCATCATAAACTCATCATAAAAATCATGCATTTTAAAGATTTTAGAAATTCACACTTTTGAAGGTTTACTGGGGGAGGGGGTCGGAAGCTTTTGGCCATTATGTCTCTCAAAATTTATCTCGATAATTTTGGGATACAATGTCTATGCAATAAAACATACAGGCCGCCCCAAAAACGATTGAAATTTACTTTAGTTTTTACTTATTGGAGATATAGGAAATTTAAAATGCAAAATTATTAAAAATAAGGAAGAATTAAGGTTACGTTGATAAAAAAGTTCTGGCCATTGGTTTTCAGAAAGGTACTTACATAAACAAATTGACTTGAAAATAAATATAACATAATAACTAAATAGTTTACTTAATGTTTTAAAATTTAAAAACTATACAAACATTAAAATAAATTTAAGAAATTCAACGTTTCGATCTCGTCTAAAATCTTCACCAGGAAAACATCTCTTATACTCTCTCCAAACAGAGTAAAACCTCCTTGAGATTCAAAAGTTCATTATAATACTAGTCAACTATTGCTTCAGACAATAATAAACAGAAAAACATTCATTGCCAACACCTAAAAATATTAGAATAAACATTCAAATGATTTAATGAAGAAGAATCACGAACGTGATCTCACGTTGAAAAGTAAAAGAATAATAAAAATATTTGTAAAATATTATTTTAAACCATGCAACCAAAGTTTAGGGATTTCGAATGAAATGATATCGTTACAAACTTCATTTCGTCTAATCATTATTTCAATGGATTCTTTCTGAAAACCATTAATAGCGGTATTACATGGAATTATTAATTTGGCATTATTAAAGTTTATGGAACTATCAGGGTTTTTGAAATAAAATCTATCAAGTGCCGTTGTTCAACGATATTGCAAAATATCTCTTTTATGTTCTTTCAGGCATTTAAGAAATTTTCTTTTCGTATCTCCATTGTAAGAGATTCTTGCATTGATTTCCATAATAATGGTAATTCATAAATTCCGGCATGTTCATGATCCCGGTATAGGATCCAAATTACTCTTTAATATAAAAGTTTAATATAGTTTAAAAGATATGTAGGGGGAATAGTAACAAGTTGATTGTTAAGTCCTTGAACAATTTTCTTTAACTTTACAAAAATGACTGG
This sequence comes from Maratus speculifer, assembly GCA_964019185.1. Lineage (NCBI taxonomy): Eukaryota > Metazoa > Arthropoda > Arachnida > Araneae > Salticidae > Maratus > Maratus speculifer. The sequence continues at coordinate 391,285,559 of OZ025290.1, forward strand.
GACATATGTGAATCGGCAATATTTCGTTTCTGCTGGCTATTAGGGAGGCTGTGAGGGGGGAGACTGCTGCTTGTGGTTAATATCATAAATGTATTTAATGGGAAAATTATGATCTATTGCAATTTGCTTTATAAAATTAAGCTCTTGCTCTAACTGCTTGCCTAAACATATTAGAAAGGCTTTTTGTATTCTGTATTTTCTAAAATATTTTGGCGAGCAGTTAGATCAAGGACTGGATTTTATAAAGCAGATTGCATTAGATCATGTTTTTTTCCATTAAATACATTTATAATATTATTCACTTTCTAATTTAATTGTGTAATTGTCCAGCTTTTTCACTACTCACTTAAAATTTTTATCATGTTTCCTGGATTCTATAACATATATTTTAGAAGAAAAAAATATTTCATGCTTTGATGAGCACAATAGCAAAAATCTCATTCATCTATTAATAATTTTAGCGAGTTGGACTCACAAAACAATCTGTGTTTTAAAAGTTTATTTTCATTGCTTGTATACTGTAACTAAAAACATTTCGCTTTGATTTAACCGTCTTCTAAAAAAATACAATAAATTAACCAATGTAACGTAAAGCTTAACAAAACCTCTAATCTTAAGTTACATTTTCGTGGAATCACACGGATATTCTGGCAACTGTGTTGCATTCTTCTTTTTAGTATTAAAAAACAATTTCGACGCATGTCCTTTTTCTTTCAAATCACGAAAATGTACCGAACAGAATATCCAAATCTCCATCGATTCTTCAGTCAAAAAAAAAAAAAAAAAAAAAAAAAAAAAAAAACTTTTTTAAGAAAAAAAATTGTTTGTAATTACAGAAGACTACCAACAACTTGCTGCCAGTAATTTTTCCGTTTTTAGACAAAACTATTTGAAAGTGTATGTAATTTGAATTTCATGAAATTTAGTATATTTTCTAAACTAAAAATTCGCAAAAGATAGTTTATTGATAGAAAACTCTTAAATTCCAGCTTTGTTCTTTACAAATATTCCACCAAAAAAGAATTCGAGAAGTTTGATGTGCTTTTGCTGTAAAAAATCGATTATCATGGGAAACTCAAACAAAAGTTCATACGAATCTTTTAAATAGAGTCAAAAAGTAGAAAGAAGTACGGAATTAATCTATCAAAAAATTTTCTATGTAATTTTAAAATTTTTCAACGTTAAATTTGTGTATAACTTTTTAGCAATAATGAGATAAAATTTTCAACGAAATGAGATCAAAACATCAAGTAATTGAGAACGAAATTTAAAGTAATTTGTATTCATTTTTAATTATCCTAGAGATAAGCTTTCAACATTTAGTTTTCTACGAAATATATTCAAGAAGATATAACTATTACTGAATAAACGTTGATGTCTCCTAAACAGACACGATCAATGGTCTTTGAAAATCATCAATCGAAGGAACCTCAAGAAAACACGCTGCCATTAAACGTAGAATATTTTGGAAATAATAAATAATTTAGAACATTGTTGGGAATAGCGGCTATAAAAATAATTTATCGAAAGCATCCAAATACGTTTATTAAATAATAAAGAAAAGTAGTTTCATTAATAAACTTTATTATTATATAAATTTTATTCGAAGAAATTTCAAATAGGTTCGTGAGCAGAGAATCATTATTTATACTAAAATTAATCATCCTTCCTGAGAAAATTGAAGAAGTTTGCTTCCCGTTATTACAAAAGGAATTATGGAATACAGGGCTCAAAAATGGTCTGCCAACTGAACATCAATATTTTCTTAGAAAGATTTTCCTTTTATATTTTTCTTGCAAATTGCGCAGAAAACGCCTTCGGTAGTTGGTTTTGGCACAAATACTACAGAAACCTAAAATGAAATTTTCTGTTCAAAATTTTTGGTGTTCAGTTCGCGGACCATATGGGAGTTCTGGGAATATTGTAAGATTTCCCATTTACGTTTGTATGTATAATTAATTAAAGTTCTAGATTAGGTCCAAAATTGGAAGCATTAATATTAATTTTCAATATCGAAACAATGGATTTGAACAAGAATTTTATCTCGATTGCGTTTGGATGGATTTTTCAACAATTTATCTGCAATTTCCGATTTGCTCTCATTTATTTCATATTACATTTTGATTAGTTGATCTCTTAGTTTCCTTCTCGGTACTGAAATTCATATGAGATATTGTTGAGATAAATGAATAAATAAAAAATAAAAGCTTCCTTTTTTATAAAAGTGTTACAAGAAGAAAGATAACATTAATAATATTAATATAATTAATTAAAGGAGTGTCTATTTTATGTGTCTCAATTTCTTAAGAATGCATTTTACCTTGAATTTCATGAAATTTCGGATATTTTATATATATATATACTATAGATTTACAGAAAATAGTTTTGTGAGGGAAATCTCTCAAATTTCAGCATAGCTCTTTACAAATATTGAAAACACCCGGTAGCCCACCTAAAAAGAATGCAAGAAACTTGATGTGCATCTGCTAAAAAAAAAAAAAAATGGCTATCATGGGAAAAGTCTAGCAAGGGTTTAAACAAAATGTTTTACGCAAAGTCAAAATTTTTCAAGAAATACTGAATTCATTAACAAAAATTAAATGTTAGAAATAATTCAAAAAAATTTCTGTGTAATTTTAGAAATTTTAAGATGTACAGTTATGTATAATTTTTGTAACAATGATTATGTAAAATCTTCAACCAAATGAGATAAAAACATCAAGCTATTAAGAACGAAACTATGTGTCATTTGTATTTAATTTTAATTATCCTAGAAATATTCTTTCAACATGCAATTTACTACGACATTTACTGAAGATATTTCTATTATTGAATATACGTTGACGTCTCCTAAACTGACAAGATCAATTGTCTTTGATGATCATTAATCGGAGGAACCTCAAGAAAACCCACTGCCTTTCGACACAGAAGAATAAGGAAATAATAAATCATTTAGAACATTGTTGGGAATAATGCCTATAAAAACAATTTATCGAAAAAACAATATATCGAACAAGTTTCTTAAATAATAAAGCACAGTAGTTTTATTAATGCATCTATAAAGTTTATTATTTATACATAATTTAATTTGAAAAAAATTCAAATGTTAATGAGCAGAGAGATAATCGTAATTTATACTAAAACTAATTTCAAACGTCATTTTGTATGAAGTTTCCGACAAAAGTTCTGCCAAAATAATAACTTAATCATCATTCCTAAGAAAATTAAAGAAGTTTGTTTTCCTTAATTACAAAAGGAATTATTGATATCATAAGATTTCTCATTTACGTTTGTGTGTATAATTGATTAAAGTTCTAGATTAGGTCTAAAACTGGAAACATGAATATTAATTTTCAATATCGAAACAATGGATTAAACATTGAATCTTATCTTGATTGCGTTCAAAAGATAGTTTTCGACATTTTATATGCAGTTTCTAATTTGTTCTTATTTATTTCAGATTGCATTTTGTTTAGTTAATCTTTTAGTTGTCTTCTCGGTTCTGAAATGCATATGAGATATTTTTGAAATGAATGAGTAAATATAATATAAATTATTAATTTTTTTTGTAAAAATGTTACAAGAAAGATAACATTGACGTTACTGATATAATTAGAGGAATGTGTATTTTATGCGTGTTTTTTCTGTGTCTGATTGCCTGTGTTCTGTATTCAGATAAGAACACTAAACGTTGAGCTATAAGGCTTGTGAGAAATGTATCTGTATTTATAAGCTATGCTCATCAAAGATGGCTTTTGAATTTAATTATTAGGTACTTCAATTTATTTTTTAAAAAAATTTTCAACGTTTGTAGGATTTTGTTCATCTGACGAAACTCTATTCGTTTTGTCCTCTGTCTATCCGTCCTTCACAGAATCTTTACACAAAAACTGTATAAGTCAGAGACTTCACATTTTGTGAACGCACAGTTAAATACTTCGCGTCACACGACAAATCATAAAATTTTAAAAACTCTATTTTTTAGTTAAATAATTTTTTTCAATGTCATCCGTTCATTTTTGCACATCAAATTTCAAAAGAGAACCCAACATTATTGTATGGAACCCTCTAAACGCGAGTAATACTCGCACTTGACAGTTTTTTTTTTTTCTTGTCATTTCTAGCTTTGACCATTTATCTACCGACGGTACTCATAAGTACTATTAAAATTACTTATTATAAAATTCTTTTATTACGTCGATTAGTTGTAATATTGTTTAGAATGAGTTACAGATACATTACTTTATTTTGTTCCAAAAGCATTATTGGTTACACTAAACAAAAATATTTTTAAAAGTATGATTTCTTTTGCCTTTGTAACTTTTTAGCTTTTTGCCGCTGAGGGAGGGAAATGAGGATTTTATAATTTGGAAATATTCCTATACTTATGTTGTAAGAACACTAATTAACAATATTTATATTGTAAGCGACACTTTCTCAAGATTAATTATTTTTCTACACCGTGCTTCTGTATGGGGAGATATTATCGTTTCAAAAAATTATAGCTCGATACTATATATGGAAAATTGTGGATTTTTAACTATTTTTACAAAAAAATAGATGAAAGTTTCTTTTATAAACTTTTAACGATATAACAAAATGTGTTTGCATGCATAAAAAATATAATTTTCTCTTTGTTTTACTTTCTGTAATTCAGAAAATGATACTCCATTTTATACCTCATACAAGTAGATAAAAATTGTTCAATAATCTATTTTAATTAGAATTTTAAAGTTGTTGCTACATTTAATGCGAATTTATTTTGAATTAAAATTCTAAGCTCTAGTTTTTGAAAGCTGTATGATAAAAAATTTTTTAGAAAACCTATGCTTATCATTCGAATTTTTAAAATATAGAAATATGACTTTGAATAAAAGAAAAAATATATTATTTGAAAAACTTGAAAAATAATTTTTCTTTTTCAGATATGGTGATATTTTTAGATATTTATTAGAAGAGCTGATAATCTTCAAATACTGCTACAAATAAATAAAAGTGTTTTTATAACCTTCTTAGTTACTTTAAAATTTATCTTTTAAGGCTTACAAAATAGCAGTTTTCATTTAAAGTTTAATTTAGAAAGAAAGTTAATTTTCAATCCTTTTCCAAAATATCGGATTTGCATTCATTTTTTCTACACATATTTTTAGTATTATGTTCATACATTTATATTTATGTTTTTTGTGTGGAAATTACTAGTTTAAATACTTAGTTGAAATTTTATGTACCCTTCTATAGACATATATGCAAAATCCAAAAGAATTAAAATATATTTTAGAACACTAATGAAGATAGAACGATGTCACCTGGCTTGTATATTATGCATGGTGTTACTTAAAGGATTTCTAATTTATAACTCTAATAAATGTAAAGATGAAGTAAGTTTATTAGATATTTAAGATTTGAATAGGTAATGATCGGATACGGGTAGCTTTTTTTTCTCACCCTGATTTCAGGTTGTTAATATAAAAAGAAACTAAAATGAATTTAGATCCCCATTATTTGTAGTGCTATTCTAGTTGAATCATTTTAAAATATGAAAATATTTTGGTTACAATTTTGGGGCATTAAACACTTTTATTTCTTTCATAAATGACCACAGTATCCGGAACCCTTTCTTCTTTTCTGTAGCCCCACCAATGGTCGAGAGGTTCTGACCTCTCAACTGGTAGAAGGCAGATGATGGGTTCAAAACCAATCGCGGTCGTCGGCCTAACCGTTCGGAGTTTTCCGTGGTTTTCTTCGAACCTTGGTTTTCCTTGCGTAAATAAGGGTTAGATTCCCTTAGAAAGACCCCACGGAGGGCATCCCACCCCTTTCTTTAGGGCCTATATCCCACATGTAGATAATCGATCGACATAAATTAATAAATAAATAATCTTCTTTTCTGTAGCATGTTCTGCAACTTTTCTGTAGAAAAATTAAATCGATAGATTATTTAGAGTTACATCAATAAAATTTTAATTTTATTTGAAAATATCAGTTAGACTTTTTTATTTTTAGGTGAAAAATATTTTATTTATGTGACATTTTCTGGACAACCTTTATAAACCAGGAAGCGGTAGTAAAGGCAATCACCTCATTGAGCTTACAAATAAAAATCTAGGATTAGTTAAATCTTCATTCATATATTAAAACCTTTTGCTCAAACTAGTAAAATTTCTAAAAATACGTCATATTTATCATTTTAAAAGATGGACAAGTTGCTTTCTGTGAAATAGTGATGCTTATGGCTCGCGTATGCTAAAATTGCAGCAGGTATCCGGGTACTCCGGGTTGGACACAAGGACAAAGTTTGGTCCTTGACATAAGGTTTAAAGCATAAATGTTTAGAACATTGTATAAAAATACATAAAAGGTGCCTCACTCATAAATTTGTACACTATTTAACAATTACATCGTGAAAAATGTGTTTTATTAAATTTGAGATTCATTTGAGTATTTCTACAGTTTGAGATAATGTCATGCATTCTATTGAAAATAATTTTTTTTTTAATTGCTATACACATAATCTATAAATCATCCGATGTTCATTCGACCTTTTACTATAGCTATGGAGTTTTGAATTTTAAAATAAAGGAATCATTTCAAAATACTTTGTAGGATCAACTGGTGAAAAAAAAACGAACTTCTGATTTATAACTCTTTATACTTCAAACAGATTTTGTTATGGATATTCTCTGTTTAGAATCACCGCACTTTATTTATTTATTGAATACATGCATTTGACTTGTGTGCTTGACATGTGGTGTCCTCTTATAAGTCATTCTCAATATGCAAGAAAGAGATAGCACAAGGAAATTTACAACATCGGAGATTTACAACAGGGAGTTTCACGAAGAATGTGCAACGGAGTCAGCGGTAGTAGAATCCGCTGCCCATCTGCACTCTCAAACAATTGACGGTGTTGTATCTTAACCACTCAGCCACGGTGGGCAGACCCAACGAATTTTCTTGAGAACCTGAAACACAACTACTATACTCAACATTTATGGAAGAATCGTAGATCAGTAGAATATTTCTGCATGCAAAAGCAATCAGATCGCCGAATTTAGGTTTGTAAATTATTCCTTTTTTTCTGAATGTTATACCAACCTGTAATTTACCCTCATTCAGTCCACTCCATAATTTATTCTTAGAAAATTTAAACAATGAAAAATGAACCATGATAAAAAAAGCAAGAATAAAAATAAAGTAGAAGTAAAATGACTATAATGTCTAGCATATTTTTAAAGCTATTTTTTGTTTGTTTGTTTGTTTGTTTCTCAAAAAATAGACAAATCATTATAAATTCAGATTCTGAGAATTAATATAACGCAGTCAACAATGTAACTATTTTTATGCAAATATTGACAAGTTATTTGGATATTTTGTTTTATTAAACTGAAAATAAAGCAACGGCTGAATGAATTTTCATGAGTTTAATAAAGAATAAAATTTTATTTTAAATTTTGTTTCAATCTTATTTCAATTTGAGTAATTTCACTTTAAACAAAAATATGTTAATAAATAAGAGTTTCAAAAATTATTCAAACGGTAAACATCTCCTTGGGATTATTAAATTCTCTGAATTAGGTTCTTTTTCTTTATTACGTAAAATTGATTTAAATCCTAAATAAGAATTTTTTTTCTAAAAGTCCTCTTTTAATTAAATAGTTTTTCAAATTCGTATTTATTTATTTTGCAGGACTGTAATTTTTGAACCATTATCTTTTAATGATAAAAAATATTTTATTAATTAGCTATTGTTTAATCATACATTCCTATTTAGTACTTAAGTACTTGTATTTTTCTATGATGATTAATCATATCATATGAAAACACAATCGTACGATAAAACTTCTTAGATTTTTTGTTTTAATTTTTAATGTAAAATTTATTTTAAAAAAAGTGGAGTAATTTAAAATTGTTATAACTCGAAATATTATTTATTATATATATATGTATACATATATATATATCATTTAGATAAACAGAAATATATAAGTTTTAATTTTGATTAATCATATCATTTGTAAACACAATCGTACGATAAAACTTCTCAGATTTTTGTTTTAATTTTTAATGCAACATTTTAAAAAAGTGGAGTAATTTAAAATTGTTATAACTCGAAGTATTGTTTATTATATATATATATATTGCATTAATATAAACAAAAATGTATAAGTTTTAATTTTCATTCAGCATTTTTAGAAATGTTAATTGAAATAAAAATTAAAGCAATTAAAAATAAAAAAAATTTCAAAAATGATTGAACTTTAAAAAATATACATATTTTTAAAAGTAAGCAAGTTTTCTAAAATTTTCTGAAGCAAAATTAAAGTAAAACAATTGCAAAGGACATTTTTCAAGTTTGGACTAATTATCTCTAATCGTTCTTGATTCGTGACAATTTAAATATGAGAAATGGTGTAAAAAATCTATCAAGAAGAAAAACGCTTTATTGCAAGAAGTCGCTTTCATGAAACCATTGTTTGAAGTTGGATTTTTTAAAACAAACCAGAACGAGAAAATTAACATTTTCTGTTCCAATTAAAATAGAAATATGAATGAAGCGACATTTTAAGGAGAAAAAACTGAGCGAACGTTTCAATGCAATAAATGATTTTTAGAAAATTTGAAGATTTTTATTTTTATTTATTTTTTTTTTTTTACTCAGACCATCTTAAATACTAAACAAAAAGGAGAATGGTTTATCAATTAATTTAAATAGACATGCAATATATATTTAAATGACTTAATATATAAAAAAGTACTTAAAAATGAGAATTTATCAACCCCCAGGTGTTCATAACAGCAACGTAATATAGAACCTATGCTGATGCAAGGTATCTCACTATCATTTCCACATCATTATTTACTTTTTTGTTGGTTTGGTACTTCATAAAATTGCGTTGAAATCAAAATTTAGAACGATTTTTAGAACGATTTTCTTAACAAAACCCCCCGCAATTTAGAACGTTTATTTTTGTTTAAATTTAAAACGTATATACTCCTTCAACCCTCCATCGTTAATGACACTCACACAAAATTTTTGCTATGTTTGAGCAAGAGCTTACATTTTCATTTTGGCACCATTATTTTTTAAATCGTTTCGGTGCTTCTGAGATTATGTAGAAATCCGCATATAGAACATCATTTAGAATGCTTTTTGCACATTTTCACCCCTTATACAATATCGAATCCCTTTTAATATCGATTTTTTCAAGAAATGTGCTTAGAGATTATTTGTATAACTACTACTCCAAATTTCATACTTTTAAGCCCTTAAGTAAAGCAAAAATCGCATTTTTAGAATTTTTTTCTCCTGCAACCCCTTTGGGGTAGTGATATGAACATAAGATGTAACCGATAAATGAATAGGGGTGAAGACCATCATTTTGATACCATTACTTTTAAAGTTAGTTCCCTAGTTCCAGAGATTATCTCCTACAAAGAAACAGACAAACTTTTCCAATCTCTAATATTAGTATGCCAAATTTCATGTTTCTAAGCCCTTCAGTAACACTAAAATCGCATTTTAAAATGTTTTTTGTTAGTCACCTTGTTAGGAGTAGTGATACCAATATAAGATATAGCCTAAGTTGCAGCAAAGACAAACACCACCAGTTTGAGATCATTAGTTTTTTAGTCGGTTCGTTACTTCCCGAGCTTGCTTTAAATTTGCAATTTAGAACGTTTTTAGAAAAATTTCACCCTTTTTAAATTTTGTATTTTTAGGCAGGTGTTCCTAAAGATCCTTTATATATTATAAATAATTAACATGCCAATTTTTGTGTTCCTATACCCTTCAGTAACAGAAAAGTCGCGATTTTAGAATTTGTTCCTGCATCCCCTTTGGAGTATTGATATTGACATGAAATGTAACTTATGATGGGCCGAGGACTGTTACCATCATTTTGACAGCTTTGTTTTTAAAATAGTTTTGTTTCTTACCGAGATTGCTTAAAAATCACAATTTAGAACATTTTTAGAACGCTTTTAGTGCATTTTTGCTCTTAGTAAATTCCGTATTTTTTAAGAAACTTTCTTAAAGATTATTTATATCTTATAATCAACATGCCATATTCCATATTTCTAGGTCCTTTAGTAACATAAAAATTGATTTTTAGAAAGGATTTTTTTATTCATTTTATTTATTATTATTATTATTATTATTATTATTATTATTATTATTATTATTATTATTATTATTATTATTATTATTTGCTTCTGCACCCCCTTTGAACTCGTAGCATAGACATGTGACACATTCTATGTTTGAAACACTATCAGTTTGGTACTGTTATTTTATAATCTGTTCGGTAATTCCAGAGATTGCCCCTTCCAAAGAGTACACTAATCTGGTGGCGAATCTTACTAAAAAGAAATTAAAAAGTATAATTAAATAGAGATATTTGTGGGAAAATAGAGAAGGGGTGGCTTATGATTAAGTAACCTGTTATTTACAGCCAGAAAGATCTCATTGTCGTACTATTGTTTCAGCATTTTTGTAACTTTGATTGCCAGTTATTGGGAAAACTCTGAAATTCTTTTAATTAGGAGGACTGGAGGGTATGACACGCGTACCCTTATGATCAGTTCTTCCTAGCTTTTCATATACCTATTAAAGCAATATATGATAGTTAATGCAATGGGTTCTGTACTGCACTCATATTCGCTTTTAACCCCTTGAGAGGTGGGTCGAGATACTTACCAAAAACATTTAACGAAATTTTTAAATTTTTAACTTTGGCGGCGAAAATTTGAAAAATTCACTTTTCTTACTTTAAAACAAAGTATTTTTCGATTTTTCCAGAGAAAATCCAATATTACACAGGCATTACTGTTTCTCCTCAAAGCATTAAATGCTACATAACTTTAATTTTTACATCATCGAGTATTCTCGATTTTGGTTTTAAAATGTCTTAAGTGAAATAGACTAAGGGGGTTACATTATGCCATTCAAAAGCTCTTTTTTAGTTTGTGACCCCGTACAGCTTATTTAGATATTAATTTGCAATAAATATACCAGTGAAATGAAAGAATTTAAAATAAACTTGATAACAGATATAATTAAATTTTTTAAACATATGCACTGAGACATGGGCACCCACAGGTATAGAACACTTATTTCATCTTAATATGGCTTAATTGGTACACTGTAAAATAAAACCCATTAAATTTACAGCAAAAACTGCTGGCAGTAATGCTGTCAGAAGTTTTTGCCGTAAAAAATGTAGTAAAATTAGATGCGATAAAAAATTACATCTAATTTTACTGCAATTTGTACGACAAAAATTGATGGCGCCATTGCTGCCAGTAGTTTTGCCTTAAATTTAAAGGATTTTTTTTCAGTGTATAAATTTTAGACCCTTGATTTATCAGTTAAAGGAATCTATATTTTACAACAGTACAGCCGTTGATAAATGGATACTTTTAAATCTCACTTACTGACGAAACCCAAAAAGTCTTCCGTGTAGGTAATAGACGGAGTTGTTAGTAAGACGTATTTAAACTGATTTTTCCAGATTTAATCCATGTCAGTGTTATCTATGATATACCAGATAATCCCAATATGCATACATATGATTATTATTTTTTCTTTTATATGACTGATAATATGCAATAATCGATATTTCTTCTGTCAAATATATCTTACTTTAAACTATCCTTTAAGAAAATGTATCTCACAATGATCAACTTTTAAAAAACTATTAAAGAAATATATTTCAATTAATTTTTTAATCCGTTCTTTAGCCAAGATTTGAAACTAAAGCTTCACCTCTATTTTTTGTCTATCATGATACTTTTTTTACACTACACATAATCTCAACATTTATTATGTTATGATAATACATAATTTTCCTTATCAAACAGAACACGCCTTGTTAAAACAAACATTGCTTATAACAACCGCATTTGTAAGAATGGAAGCAAGAAATTCGATTTAATATTCGGTAGCAAGGTATATGGAAATGTATTCAAAGAATACATAATATATATATACAAGTTAAAAATTAAAAATAAAATACAAATATTTTGCTTCCAATATGACTCTATATTTCTCTACATAATCGGTTTAATATTTGCATCCTTTATTGGGAATATATTTATGTAAATTATTTTTTTTATTTGACAAATCTCTATCTGAAATATACTCTATTTTTTCAGCGTACCAAAAGGTAATATTTAAAAAAAATTTTGACCCTTTAAAACTATTATTATTTATAGTTATAGTAGCCTAAAGAAATAAAATGTAACATAACAATGGAAAAAATACTATAAGATTATCTATAAATGCATTTCTAGTTCTTTGCAGGAAATAACATTTCTGTAGACATTTTTCACGATACAATATGCTTTTCTTAGAGGAAATTGCACATTTTCTTTCATTCAAAAAAGAATGTATGTTATGTTTTATTGTGTGTTTTTTTTGTGTGTTTTATTGTGACTTATAGGTTTTTTCCAGTATGAAGCATCATAAGTAAAGTTATCAGATTTCCAGTTTAATTTTAAAAGTCGAGAATATGTCTGTCACATAATTTAAGACGTTTCTTAAAAATACCTTAATTACAAGTAAAGAATGTGTTAATAATTGTTTAAAATAATGTTTTATGTGATTTTTATTTATAACATAATGTACTTACGCATTTGACATTTAGTGTTAGAGTTTATAAAATTTTCAATTTTTATAATAAATTAAAATATTTATAAAAAAATTTTAAAACAATGGGATAAAATAACTGCACCCAAATTAATTAGTTAATTTCGATTAAGCGTGATATTTTATTAAAAGATAGATTCTCTCATTCAAGAATTAAAATTAGGTCTAACGAAAAAATTATGAATTTCACAATTTTTCGTATTTTTTAAAAATTACTGTTAAATCACAAAGAGAAATAAAAATTGTACCTCGTGCATATTATAAAATACTTCGCATCACTACAAATCTTCTATACATGATTTAGAAATTTTAAATGATTAGCGCAACTGAAATTTACTTTCAGTAATAAATATTACCATAAATATTAGTGTGTTCAAATTATTTTGTGCAATTTCGTTTAGTTCCTACAAAGGATCTATAGATTTTTATAAGCAACGTATAATACTAAAAACTAATTCTGCACAAAAATACACAATAGGAAGAAAAGCAGAGTTCTAGACATTACCTACTGATAGAAAGATATTTCTCTGATTTCCTTTAAACAATCTTTTGTTTGAATTCTATGAACATTTCTTCATATACTAAAAATATAGTTAAACTAAAAGAAGGCCCTATTCTTAAGCATTTAACGAATATTTTGTGCTACTCTTTAAAATATTAGTCTATAGATATAATTTTTTTTTTTTTTTTTGAGTATAATATACTTTTTAAGTAAATATTTTTTATAATATATATCAAGTTAAATTCCAAGGCGTAATGGTCCTTTCATTTATTTACTTCAGTTTTGTTCAAGGTTATTATATAGGACCACGGCTAACACCACGCGAGTCAACTAGTATTTTAAATAATTATTTAACCATTTATAAATAACTCTGAAGATCATTTTAGTTAATTAAATATATATATTTTTTTCTTTTAAATATTTTTCACTAGAAACATTTAACAATATAAAAAGAAGCTTTTATCTTTTTCTTAAGAAAAAAGGAAATATCCAGTATTTTTTACATGTTATTTTACTTTTTTTAATGACTGGAATCTTTACTTGAAAAACAATTACAGTTTTGATAATTATATTTTTTCGAGTTTCGACGACCACTACATAATTTTCGTTTTTTTTTTATTTTTTTTTCTTTTTTTTTTTCTTTTTTTTTTAATTATTATTATTAAACAAAGCAAAACGAAAATAACAGGTTTATCTGTTTTCTTTTTTAACTAACAATCTTGCAGGATATTTTAAAAAGTAACCTAATCTCAGACGTATTTTTTAATTACGGCGATATTTTAAAAATGACTTAGAACTCAGTAGTTTTTTTCATAAAAATATACCTATTTTTTATGAATTTAATGAAAATATGAAAATAGAATGATTAATAATAGTGTTAAAATAAATATTTTTTTACATATAAATTTATTAATAAACATATAAAATTAATATGCATAATTATACATATATTTTCAAATAAAATTGGCGGAAAAAATAAAAGTAGTCACAGAACACCCCAGATCCAAACCTAAATGAGTAATCACGAAGACAGAAATTATTTCAAGAACGAATTTATTTATTTTCAATAACTAAAAAAAATTGATGCATGCCCTCTAGTTGGAAAACACAGTTAACGGTAATTAACACAATCTAAAATAATTAATTGAATAAATTTCACTACATTTATGTACATTACACATAAAAATCGCAACTCTAACAATTCGCAAAAACAAAAGGAAAACACACTCTAAATTACGGAAAAATCTGTAAACTCTTATACAAAAATGTAACTTTCAAAATGCTGTTACAGTTCTAACTAAATTCTGCGAATTACAGTTTCCATGGTTTGAACAACATTCAACATAGGTGTCTTCCAAAGGATCTTCCAAACTTCAGATGGTAATTTTCAATTCAAATTCAATTAAACACGACGTTACTAATAACAGAAAAAATCTTTATGACGAAACAAGGTTTTTTGTCGTTCATTACTGCACTGGTTCTCGCTAAATTCACTGGATCCAACTTCTAATACTTTGGTATTAATAAATGCCATCCGGCAAGAACAGTATAATTAGCGTATCACTGCTTAGAATAAAAACGATGACGATCAGACTTAAGGTGGTTCACCCATATTTGGAAAAGTAAAAGCAAATTACCTGTGTATTTTGTTTATGACTGCCAGTTGTCAACACGAATGATAAGTAAAACCAGTGACGAACTAAGCTATTTCACAAGTAAATGTAAGAAACCAGGAAACAAATTCGATTTTCACAAAAAAAATTCAAGGATTCAATTAATCCTAGACTAGCATCATAAAGAGAGCAGCAAACACTATGCTACAAGTTTTTATCAGAAATTGAAAGAAGGCTAAAAAAGCAGAAATTTTATTGTTCTTCTTAAATGCTACACTGTTAAAATTACAGGTGACACATGGCACCTTTTAGGGGTGGAAGACTTGTCTCACTGGTGACACTCCTAAAGGTGCCAAAATGCACTCTTAACTAGGGTGGAAAGATGGCAGAATCCAGAATGTCCCAGTGGTTGAAAGGATGGCACCCCAAGGGAGAATAATGGCACGCCAACTTCAAAATGATCAGCAGCCCTCCCCCCACAAGGGAAGTATTCTCAATACAGGGTTCACAATTGCACTTTTCCCCCCCTCTGTCTAGCAATTGTATTTTATTGTTTTGAATGAATGAAATATGAATGAAATTCTAATCATGAAATACCAGGAGTTAATTCATTTTCAATTGAATTCAGTAGAGAAAATGATCAAAATTAAAGCATTTGATCACATTTGAGTCCTTTTTTATGATTGATGGAATATCATACGAGTATTTACATAGACATTAGAAAGCCAATAGACACCAGATACAGAAATGCCAATTAAGATGTTGGGTTTTGTTTAAGATTTAGAAGTCATTTTAGTTATAACTAAATTTGTTAATAAACATCTTAACTTTTAAATGCCAGTCTATATTGTAAATAGATATGTTCAGCTTAAAAACAATGCAGATTTTTGTTACCTTCAAACTGGTTAATGTAATTATTATCATTTTTACTGTTATTCTTATTTTGAGTTAGATGTAGAGTGCAGAGAAATTTTATTTATCATTTTTATTTTAAATGAAAAAAATGTCTTTAATATATGAGAGTTAAATATATTTATATAGCCCAATCATCTGACATTCTTACATACACTCATTCAGTCACTCCGTGACATGTTTCAGTGATTTTTTTTATTATTAATATGTTATAATACAGGAGATTCTCAAAACATTCTTCAAGATAAAATTATCAAAATATCAATTCAGGAAATGCTATTTATTTGCTTTGTTAATAATTCATAATTTGTAATGAGATATTTTTAAAAAGAAAAATCTCGAAAATAAAAAGTATTTGATTAATAAAAATATCTGCAGAAATCAAGTATTTTATCATATTTACTGTTTCTTATGTATACATATTATCAAATAAACTAATTTAAAAGCGTCAAATATTCAACAAATAATACGTTCAAACGTGTATCCACGCAAATTTGGGGCCTATTTAGGGTTCATGCAAAAAACAAAATATTTAATAAAACAGCCTCCTTCACGGAAATCAATGTAATAAAATGGACACCTCCACAAATATCACTTTGATAAAATGAAATCCCTTCACAAATTTATTTACAATAAACCAGATCTCTTCACAAAATTCCTTTAATAAAATAGGACCTTTCACAAAATTCTATTCCATAAAAACTTACTATTTATTAAATATTAATTATAATATAAATATTATAAAATGATTTATTACACTGTTTGATAATACAACACACATCAATACACTGATGAGTAGAATTTATTGTGTGTTGTAAATATTAATTATTTTGCGACCTTTTAAAATGTACAATTTGTAAATAAATAAGTTTACCAGAGAAAAAAACTTTAGCAAAAGGATTTCAAAAAGTTTTTTTTGATAATTGCTTGGTTCGAATTTGAGTTATTAGATTTTGACTTTCGTTTTAAAATGCTTTATTTTTCTTTTTTCACAAAAATATAATAAACTTTATAAAAATAACCTTTACTTTTCACAAAATGGGCTCTAAGAAAACAAACCCCTGGCGTTATAAGTTAGTAAAAATCAATTCTTGGTCATTTTTTTAATTCTTCTATTGTTTACAAATATTTAGCTTAGATTGCAGAAAAATAAAAAATTAAACTCATTTCTTAAACAACTTGTGTTTATTTTTTTTTATTATAATGCATCATTAAATCTATTTTTGTGCAATAAGCAACAAAAAATTGCGCGAGCTAATGCGAAAAACGTCATTAGATAAAAATATGAATAAAATGAAATTGTTATAAGCTCACCCTTAGATAAACAATAATAAAAAAATAAGCAAATTCCAATTTCACTAGATAGAAATCCCCTTTTTCGACATCAAAATCCTAATGATTGTAAATGTCTTAGTTTGAAAATAAACTAAGCGCCATTTTTGAAATATAATATATATATAACAATAATAAATCATAATGTACAAAATCACTGAAATATATACCATACCTGTATTTCAATAGATATCCTTATTTTTCCAACCTTCTTTACTTATAAGGCATTATTGGCGTTAGTTAGTATTAATAAAACTAAGATTTCGCAAATAGCGCGAGAACGCTAAAAGCAAGTTGCAGCCATTACTATTATAATTGTGCCTTAAGAGGAATCCCTCCTTTGCATCTCAGAGTACTTCAAATTGCTACATCGGGAAAAGTATTAAGATTGAGGACACCATTAGAAAGTTTTAGACCAGAGTTCTATCAAGGCAAATCCCCAAATTCATCAGAGTGTCCTTACAAAAATTACCTACACAAGACAAATGAAAACTTCCAAGCGGAAATAAAAACCTTCACAGACGGCTCCAAGACGGAAGAAGGAACAGGGTTAGCGTTCTGTGCTTACGAAAAATCGACCTTGTGTCATACTTTTCGATCAAAATTAAGACAAGAAAAAAACCGTTTAGCGGTACTGCGTGCAGTTGAGTGGATGGAAAATAGCAAATATGGAAGTGCAACAATATACTGCGATAGCCTCTCAAGCATACAAGCTATTAAAGGCATCACAACAAAAATAGCACTTGTCCAGAACATAATTCAATTACTACAATATACACCTCAAATAATAATACTAAAATGGATAAAATGACACTCCGGAATAGCAGGAAACGAGACAGCGGATCAAATGGCAAAAGAAGCAATCACAAATCCTAACTTACCAGAAATATTTCTACCTTTCCCACCATCTCATCTCAAACGACAACTAAAACTAAAAATACAACAGGAATGGCAGAGAATATGGGACACTGATCATAGGGGAAGATTTACATACTCACTTCTACCTATTGTCTCAGAGGAGACTTTACTATCGCACAGAAATTTCTTCCTGTTTGCCACAAATCACGGGCCTTTTCCAGATTATCTAGTAAAGATCGGTAAAGCTGACTCGGGTTACTGCACGTGTGGAAAACGGGGTAGCCCACTGCACTATGTAACAGAATGTACACTAACTTCCATATACCACATCAGAATCTCCAGAATGATAAGTCTCCCTTCATGATTTAAAATAATAAGAAAACAACCAACACTTTTACAAAAAATCATAAATTGCATAACATTAATTGAAAAAAATCCAGGATTGTTTCAAATGCCTCCTCGGGACCTTTTATATGATAATGATGATGAGTTATGGAACTGACCAAACAAACTTTTACATTAAAAAAGTTGTAGAATTACTGTTATTGTAAATCACTCAACTATTTTATTTTACTATTGTTACCTATGGTTATTTCATTGTTTCATTATCTCAATTATTTTTGTTACCTACCTTTATTTACTGTATAATTGTTCTGTAATTTTTTTTTATAAACATTGCTGGGTGGGGCTTGTTGAGCTTAAACCAATTAGTAGGCCTCCCCACCTGGCTGAATATGAATCTGAATCTGAATCTGTCTCGGTCCGACGCCGAGTTGAAGGGGAAAGACACACATCACAAAGCATGCGTAAATGATTAAGGGGTGAAAATCTCCCAACGGTATGCACTGCGTGAAACCCTTAGTGTGAATCAGCCAGTGAGGGATCAAACGGCACCACAAACACATTTTCAAGCCCATGGTGTCAAATGGTAACACCTGTTCACCCCTGGGTGCCAAATGCAACTGGTTTGTCACCCTTTATTTTTAACAGTGTTCACAATTTCCAGTTAAAGGAGCACTTTATAACGGGTCAATCCATTTCAAGTGGTCCAGCACTGGTCGCTCGACTATTTTTAAAAAATCTGAAATTTTTTGTACAACAACCCTAACATGATGGAAGTTCAAAATGACCATTATTTTAATTCTACTATTTTTTGTTTGTGCATGGCGGCCATCTTTGTTTCATCGTGTGCAGCGATTTTCTCAGAAACTAGGATACACAAAATTGTAAATATCTCGTCTTCTATTTTCCCAATTGAAATGGGGTTTGCAGCATTTTGTTCAGAATAACATAGGCTAAATATACAGTGGAAGAAAAATTTTAAAAAATAAATTTTTACAGGTGAAATATTAGCACAAAATGTACGGGTTTTTCCAAAATCTATCCGTTTGCAAGAGGAAAATTTTCATGCAAGGGAAACTGTCAACCTTACACAATTTTTTCTACAAATAGGTCAAAAGTATGTGTACTCATACACCAAATCCCAGATCTGGGAGTTAATTTCTCTTTGCGAAAAAAATTCCGAAATTCGTCAAAAATTTCAAAAATCGCACTTTTTAGGCTTTGATATCTCTGATGGGGCACGAGATAAAAATCTGAAATTTTGGCCTATGATAGTATTGTGTAGTAGCTTTATGTACAAAATATTTCAAGAAGGAGATTTGAATATAAGCTGAGATATGACATGCAAAATATGCCAAAACAATACTGTCAAACTATTGTAAACCTACTATGTAATTGTTCAACAAGACTGTTAACCTTGCACAATTTTTTCTACAAATAGGTCAAAAGTGCGTGTACTCATACACCAAGTCCCAGATCTGTGAAATGATTTCTCTTTGCGGAAAAGATTCCGAAATTCGTCGAAAATTTCAAAAATCGCACTTTTTAGGCTTTGATATCTCTGGTGGAGCACAAGATAAAAATCTAAAATTCTGGCCTTTGATAGTATTGTGTATTAGTGTTTTGTACAAAAAATTTCAAGAAGGAGATTTGACTACAAGCTGAGATATGACATGGACAATATGTGAAAACAATACTGCCAAATTATTGTAACTTACTATGTAATTGTTCATGCCTCCAAAATTTTAAATTAATTATTTATGGTATAAAGTTAAATGTTAATTACAAATATCTTTTTCAAATGCTTCTGTGTGATTTAAACAATTCAGAATGTATGCTAAGCTAATACACTATTTGTACAGATGAACAAATCTACTAGAAATGCTACTGCAACAATTTTACTCGGAACCCATTTCAGGAAAAGTAAATTACAGACAATGGATTACAACTGATCGAGTTGACATGGCTTCAATTATTAAACCTAGAGAATTTCATTCAAGTTAACAAGGGATGATAAGACTTGGGGGGCTTCAAATAAATTTTTTAGAAAGAACAGCCTGATGGACTGACAACAGTAACTGGTCGAACTCATAACATCTCTCGTAAATATTGTTAAGCTCTTTGTTGAGCATATATAGTATTTTGTAAATTAAATGTTTATTATTTAACTGTTTTCAACAAACGATATTTTCTGTGTAAATATTGTAATAAAAGAGACTAATCTCATTTCTCCTAATGTACTCGTAATAGCATTTTTTAACATTTTTTTAATCACCGTATCTCAGCTTGTAGTCAAATCTCCTTCTTGAAATTTTTTGTACATAATACTACTACACAATACTATCAAAGGCCAGAATTTCAGATTTTTATCTCATGCTCCACCAGAGATATCAAAGCCTAAAAAATGCGATTTTTGAAATTTTCGACGAATTTCGGAATTTTTTTCGGAAAGAGAAATCATTTCCCAGATATGGGACTTGGTGTATGAGTACACATACTTCTGAACTATTTGTAGAAAAAATTGTGCAATGTTGACAGTCTTGTTGAACAATTACATAGTAGGTTTACAATAGTTTGACAGTATTGTTTTCGCATATTTTGCATGTCATATCTCAGATTGTATTCAAATCTCCTTCTTAAAATTTTTTGTACATAACGCTACTACACAATACTATCATAGGCCAAAATTTTAGATTTTTATCTCGTGCCCCACCAGAGATATCAAAGCCTAAAAACGGCGATTTTTGAAATTTTTGACGAATTTCGGAATTTTTTTCGCAAAGAGAAATTAACTCCCAGATCTGGGATTTGGTGTATGAGTACACATACGTTTGACCTATTTGTAGAAAAAATTGTGTAAGGTTGACAATTTCCCTTGCATGAAAATTTTCCTCTTGCAAACGGATAGATTTTGGAAAAAATCGTACATTTTGTGCTAAAATTTCACCTGTAAAAATTTATTTTTCAAAATTTTTCTATCACTGTATATTTAGACAATTTTATTCTGAACAAAATGCTGCAAACCCCATTTCAATTAGGAAAATAGAAGACGAGATATTTACAATTTTGTGTATCCTAGTATCTGAGAAAATCGCTGCACACTATGAAACAAAGATGGCCGCCACGCACAAACAAAAAATAGTAAAATCAAAAGAACGGTCATTTTGAACTTTCGTCATGTTAGGGTTGTTGTACAAAAAATTTCAGATTTTTTAAAAATGGTCGAGCGACCATTTTTATATTTTCTGCACCACTTGAAATGGATTGACCCTAACATAAAAATTTTCAATATTTTTTTCAATACTAATTTGACAAATCTAGAAGACAAATTAGTCCAAAACAGGTCTATGAGTTTCAGTGCTTGTAAATATATAGGTAAATAAAACAAAAATGTAGAGAAGGTAAAGAGAGAGAGACAGAGAAATGATATTAACATGTCTTCTTTAAGAATACAACGCGATACAACACACACATAATAAGTAGCAGTATACTGATATAAATGTAAATACTTACGTAGATGTATCTGATGTAGATTATATGTTAATTTTCAAAATTTTTCAAAGGAAAAAAATTCAGCATTTTTTCTTATTGCCGATTTAGGTAATACATATGTTACGTAATACATATGTTACGTAATACATATGTTACAACATTACCCACTGCCCTCCCTCCCTTTTTGCAATTCAACAGATACCTATCTCACGTTCTAAAAATAGAAAGTCACGTGGTCGGCAAGCTCCAAGTAAGGTCACGTGATCAACAGGCTGAAAAATTGGACGCTAGGTACGTAGGCGTGACGTCATTCTGGACGTTTCAAAGGTCACTTGGACGTTGGGACGTCTTCCAACTAAGGTAATAGTACTATGCTTAATTGGAAGAGAGGTCCAAGCCGCTATCAGATTTTCTATACGTCCAAGATGGCGGACATGATGAGGTGGCCTGGGGTCTCGGAAATTAAATCCAAGATGGCGGACGTCCAAGATGGCTGCCATTTAACATGGGTCGACCAGGGGGTTAAAGAAAAAAAATGGCGGACGTCCAAGATGGCGGATCTGTAAGATGCGCTGGAGTCTAGGATATAAATCCAAAAAGACTGCCATTTAACATGGGTCGACCTGGGGGTATAAGAAACAAAATGGCGGACGTCCAAGATGGCGCCGATAAAAATAGCAATTTGAATGCCAAAATTGCAATTTAAAGTCTGAAAATTAAAATTTTTTGTTAATTAAATAAACAAACAAACAAGGGCATTGACTCTTTTACAATTTTTAAATTAGCAGACTTTTAGAAAAATAGAACCCTTTGCAGGCGCACCCCATCTCCAAGGCTCATTTCGGACGTTTTGGGCTCGGCTCAAATTCGTCTTCGCTGTCGACAACACTAGACTCGGCTGGCCAGAAAGAACAACCAGGCTTAGGATCACACAGGGAAACACTGGAAACTGGGAATGCCTGTTGTTGTTTAAGAATTGTGACTGTTGACAAAAACACTTTTTGTTAAACATTTATGTGCCATTGATTTAACTGGGGACTTTCATCTCTCCTCCAATGTCATTATACTGCACAGAAACACAATAAGTCCAATGAAAATTCCATTGTAATATATTTATTAATTTTGAGCTTACAATTGAAAATTACAAATCGGCTTAAAATAAATGCATGGTTTTTTTTTCTTTTTCGACAAAATAAGTGGATTTTTTTTTTAAATTTACATACACAACCATCGCCCACAGTTTATCGCTACTTTAAGTGAACACCCTGTAGGATATTAAAAATCAAGATCATGACAATCGATTTTTTCATTTAAACTACTACTTTTTTTTTCAAACAGTGTTTTCATTCTTTTATTCTGTACTTATTGTTTAAAAGTTCTATTTCCTTTGCTAGAAACAATAAACAAAGTATAAAAAATAAGCCGTCAGAAATGAAACAAACTTCAGTCCTAATAACAACGATACCAATTCTATTAAATGAATCGTATTAAATAACCGCATACCATTGATATAATGTTGCAACACATCAGAATACGTAAAAGAAATATATATCAATTCCCAATTTATGGTCAAAAATATATCTTGATATCTCAGCATATGAATTTTCCTTTCAAATGTCGCAATAATATAGAAAGCATATCATACGAAAAGCAATTCTGAAATATACTTTGCGATCAATATTCAAGTGTGAAAATATGAATTTTGACTTTGAATATTTCTGTTTTACTAGTATATTGAAAAAAAAAAACCTCTCTTTTCTCTCAACTGTTATCAACGCAAATAGTTTTAAATTTTCGAAAATCTAAAATTTCTAGAGTGAAAGCCATTACAAATACATAAGGAAAAAACCTATGATTATATTTTTTACTTAGAAATTCTTTGAGACATTACTTTTGTTTATCTAGTGGTGAAGTATAGAAGTTTGCAGAAAGAAACGTGAAGTTGCAATGATTATCAGCTTTAGGCATAGTGCAGTATGGAAATTATTGATTATTTATAACACAAGGGGATAAAAGTTACAGAATAAATAAAATATAATATTTTGAAAAATATAGGTACTTGTATAAGACGGGTTTCAAAGAAATATTAGAGAAACATAAGATTTTTTTTTAATTTCGGAAATTTTTTTGCTAGAACTGCGCAACCATTTGCCTCCCACTTATGTCGTTAAATTTTGCAGCGGCGCGGTGAGGAATACTCATCAAAATATTCTATAGTTTAGCATTTTTGAGAAGATTAATTTGATACGGAATGTAATCTAAACATTTTATCATAATGAATATCTTTTATGTATATAACATATTACAATATCAATCTGATTCATGGAAACCATCGAAATGATTTTTTTTTGTTCTTCAATTCCCTTATTAAATAATCGCATAACATTCATATAATGCTGCAATACATCACAATACAGAAATATATATCAACTAGCGGACCCGACAGACGTTGTCCTTGCACCGACTCCAAAAAATCAAATAAATGTACGTAAATATAATAATACACATGATAAATACTAAGCTCGTAATTAAATTTTTATTACAATTATGTAAGGAAATTATTTTTCACTTTGCAGTAGTTTTTGAAGTCGCTTCAATTTTTTATAGAAAAGTTTATTTTTCTCTTCTTAGTTAAAAGTTAACGCATTTCGGAAGTCGGTCAATTAAAATTATATAGCAGAAAAAAAGACATTGTAAACCCTGCACGTATGTCAGGAGTGGGGTTCGAACACACGATCTCTTTCTTCTAGTACCAGTCATTAAATCTGGCGCCTTAGACCGCTAGTCTATTCTGTCCGTACACTATTCAGCAAACTTATTCAACAGTTTTAATTAGTGAAAAATCACTAACTTTATTAGTTTTTGCCTAATTACTAAAAAAGTACTGAATTAATTTCGATGAAATGTGAATCTAAACCATTCTCGACTCCACTGGAACACACACACAAAATTTTATTAAAATCAGTCCAGTCGTTTAGGAGGAGTTCAGTGACATACACACGCACAGAAGATTTATATTACAGGGTGATTAAAATAAACGTGGACAAATTGATATGACAAATCAGGCATACGAGAAGGATAAAAAATCACATAGGAACATAGTGCCACAAACCACTTTTTTAGTCAGAAACACAGGGTGTTTCATGCTAACTCATTTTGGGTTGATGGTAATAAACTTCAGAAAACTGAAGTATATTATATTAAAAAATTTAACAGACATTCTCACCTTTGTTTTAAATGCGATAACACCAAACAAAAGGGATGCAAGTTAGCATTATGCACACCAGCAATACGAACTTGGCATCTCACATTTTGAACTATGATAATCAGTTTATACGGTATCATCGATTGCTTGAGCAATGCGTTTTTCCAAATCTTTTCGTAACGTTATCACATTTCACACAAAATAAGGTACATATCGTTGCATTTTCATTATAATATTTTCATTTTCTTCGAAATTATTACTTTCAAATCGGGTGTAGCTAGAATGAAACACCCTGTATTTGTGACTCAATAAGTAGTTTGTGACCCTATGTTCCTATGTGATTTTTTATCCTTGTTGTATGCTTGATTTGTCATATCATTTTGTCCACGTTATTTTGAATCACCCTGTATATCAATTCCCAATTTATGGTCAAAATATATCTTGATATCTCAGCATATTAATTTTCCTTTCAAATGTCGCAATAATATACAAAGAATATCATACGAAAAGCAATTATGAAATATATTTTGCAATCGATATTCAAATTCAGTAGTACTTACAAAATCCATTTACTCGATTTGTCAAGAAACGAAAAGAATCTGTAACAAATGTTTTAACAACAAGTATATTTAAACGATACCATACCAATCACTCTTTATCGCTGTAGCAAATATTTTTCGAACAACTTACAACAGAAAATAAGAAATTTCTTTAAGATTTACATATTTTACCTTACATAATTTATAAAATTACTCTTGTATTTAAAAAAACATGTATTTGATACATATAATTTATTTCAACAATATCCATAATAAGTATAGCGGTACTCAAATAACTCACATAAGAAAACACTACATTTAATGTGCCAAACAAATGCAATTCTTAGTAACTGCAAAAATGTTTTTACAGAAAAAACTGAATTATAATGCCAGTTTTCTTAACAAACCATATAAATTTTCGGAATAATAGTTTCTGTCTCAATAAAGCGTCGCTAAAAATAATTATGATAAACAAATGATTTCACGCTTCGTTTCCAATACATAAGTGAATTTCCTTATGCATGTTTATCTAGTATATTTTGAATAAAATCAATCAAATGACTTTTACGAGCATTCAGTATGTTTGTTTGAGTCTTAATGTGACCAGATTCATTTATTTCCAGTTATAATTTCGTGCATCATAAATTTTTGCGAAATTTCATATGAATTATGTTATTTTAATAAAAAAAACTTTTACGATAGCACATGCATATTATGCTTGCAGTTTATTAAAAAATAGTGTCATTTATTGCTTCGAAATGACTTGCAGAGAAAAGTACTATGCGTCATTGATATAACGGCATGATATACCAAATAAACTCAATGCCAGTTGTAAATAATTTTATCATAAAACTTATAGCAGAAAAAAAATCCTTAAAACATTACACAGTTTATTTTTCGAATTCGCATATTTAAATAAAATACTTTTCAATTTGTTTGAAAAACAAATCTTTGATACATACAATTTTTAAAAACATATCCATATTTATTACCACAAAAGTACTAAAAATAACACTATATTTAATCAATCAAACATGTAAAAATAATTCTTAGGCTATTTCTATGAAAGCTTGTAGTGTAAGTCACATATTAGGATTTTATATTACCAGTTCTACGCTGTACTGGGTACAGCGAGGGCTGTACTCAGTTTTGAATGTGCAATATCTCTTTTGTGCTCTATAATCTCTTTGAAAAATTCCGTTTAGTTTCACCAGTGTACACTAATCTTTCGTTATTTGCGAGGATAATTTGAATTTCATAAACTCCTGCTATTTTAAGATTATGAATTTTATTAAAATTGTTAATAAGAAGGTGTATTAGATAAGAAATTCTTGAAGAACCTGTTTTAACTTTTCATACATAATCGGAACAAAATGCATAATTCTGTGTTTAATATGTAAATTATTGACAAAACGCTGGGCTGAAGAAGTGGGAGTATTAAAGTGTTGAATAATCTTGTGAATATGTGAATCCTTAAAACCATAATCTAAGGCAAATTTTTAAATAAAATTCATTTCATTGTTAAGTTGGCCATCTGAACAAATTCTATATGCATGTCTTATGAAAAACTGAGTATGAGTACAGTCCTCACAAGATCATATTTTTCAAATGAGGGGAGTAAAATTAATTTTCATGAAGCTAAGATCATATTTCCATGCAAGAATCAATACATTAATAAAATTTTAGAGTCCATTACAATCGCTAAGCTCGGGCAACGTGCTTGTAACGATCATTTGTCAAATACCATTCATAAAATCTGACATATTATGCAATAATTAATTAAAAAGCAGGTCTACACACTCTCAACTTAAGTATGATCGTGGATTTTTGGACATACGTGCACTGTTAAAAAAATTCTGAAATTCACGAACATTTTTTTCCTGAATTTCACAGAAAAGGTCACTTTTCACAACAAAGGGGCATTTTCCGTTACAAATCAAAAATTCCAAAATATTTCCTGAAAATAACGAAACGGATGGAAATAAAAACAAAAAACGGAGACACGCCGTTGTGTGGCGGGCTCCATGGCAGAGTTGGCAAGGCACCACACTGCTAATCACCTGCGAACGCAGATTATGGGTTCGGGTCCCATTGGCGCCATGGAATAATGAAAACATAAAAAATCCCTTTTAAATTACATTTTTTCTGTTTATTTTTCTTTTATTTCTTATTAAAAAATCTTTTAATTTATTAGCCAAAATAAATAAATAAATAAATAGTGTACGACAATTTCAAAAAATTGTCTATAATTTTTTTTGTAAAAAAATTTTAATAAAAACTTTTTTATTCATAAAAAAACAAAAAAAACAGTTGTTTTAAACAGTGATTTTTTTAAATTTAAATTAGTTAAAAAATTAAAATCCATTTAAAAAAATAATAAATATTATGCATCAGTCTAAATTAAAATAAAATAAACCGTTTACAAATATTCTAAGGAATATATTTGAAAGGAAATCTTTAACAAGAACAACAGATTTTTTCACTAACTCATAAAAGACATACTTTGTACAATCCAGCATCAGCAGCTTTGGCTCAGTTCGTAAGGATTTGTTCCGCAATCTAAAAGTCCCAAGTTTGATCCTCAGGACGGCGTGAACTAAATTATACAAAATAATAATTAAGTAAATAACATAGCAGCTTAAAATTACTCGGTAATTTCGAATTCTTTGACGATTTATTAATTTAAAAAATCATATTAAATTATTATTATTAAAAATCAAACTTTATAACGGAAAGTTACTCATTCTTCAAACGGAGTTTTCCCTTCTTGTATTTCCCACAACGGAAAATCTACTAACGGAACGGTAAAAGGTCGGCTACTTTGCTGCCGGTAGTTTCACCTGGAATTCCCAGATTTATTTTTAACAGTGTGTTTATATTTTGAAACTTTAAATTGAATTTAACATCTTTCTATTTTATCCTCACAACATTCGCAGTAGAAACGATTAAAAAGGTAGATAATTTTTAAGTGTATTTTAAATATATTTTTCGAAGTGTACCATTTAGCAATCTGTATTTATTTTAGTACATATTTTTAGTATAAATTATGGTGCAATTTCTCCAATTCATAATTACAAAGATTAATTTATCTCCAATTGTAATTTTGTGCATTGTATAAATTTACATAAATAATATTATTTTAATAATATTTTTACGATAAAACACATATGTTATGCTTGCAATTTACTACAAAAAGTCTCATTTATTTCTTCAAAATGACTTACAGAGTACTTACAGAGGAAAGCACTACACTGTTAAAAATAAATCTGTGAATTCCAGGTGAAACTACCGGCAGCAATGTAGCCGAACTTTTACCGTTCCGTTAGTAGATTTTCCGTTGTGGGAAATACAAGAAGGGAAAACTCCGGTGTAAGAATCAGTAACTTTCCGTTACAAAGTTTGATTTATAATAGTAATAATTTAATATAATTTTTAAAAATGATTTACCGATTAATCTTCAAAGAATTCGAAATCACCGAGGGATTTTAAGCTGCTGTGTTATTTTACTTAGTTGTTATTTTGGATAATTTAGTTTACGCCGTCCTCAGGACCGAACTCGGGACCTTCAGATTGCGAAACAAATTCTTACGTACTGAGCCAAAGTTGCTGATGCTAGACGGTACAAAGTATGTCTTTTATGAGTTAGTGGGAAAATCTGTTGTGCTTTTTAAAGATTTCCTTTCAAATATATTCCTTAGAATGTTTGTAAACGGATTATTTTAGACTGATGCATAATACTTATTATTTTTTTAAATCATTTTTATTTTTTAAATAGTTTAAATTAAAAAAAATCACTGTTTGAAACTACTGCTTTTTTTCAATAAAATTTTTTTATTAGCAATTTTTTTACAATATATATATATATATATATATATAGACTTTTTTTTTTTTTTTGAAATTATCGTACACTATTTATTTCTTTATTTTTCGGCTAATAAATTAAAAGATTTTTAATAAGAAAAAAAGAGAAAAATAAACAGAAAAATGTAATTTAAAAGGAATTTTTATGTTTTATTATTCCATGCCGCCAATGGAAACTCGAACCCACAATCTGCACTCGCAAGCGATTAGCGGTGTGGTGCCTTGACCACTCGGC
Source organism: Maratus speculifer (assembly GCA_964019185.1). NCBI lineage: Eukaryota > Metazoa > Arthropoda > Arachnida > Araneae > Salticidae > Maratus > Maratus speculifer. Next base: position 391,315,096 of record OZ025290.1, read on the forward strand.
CATGGAGCTCCCCACACAAGGGAGTGTCTCCGTTTTTTGTTTTTATTTCCATCCGTTTCGTTTTTTTCAGGAAATATGATGGAACTTTGTGATTTGTAACGGAAAGTAACCTTTAGTTGTTAAAAGGGAGCTATTCTGTGAAATTCAGGAAAAAAATGTTCGTGAATTTCAGAATTTTTTTAACAGTGTACTATATGTAATTGACATAAGGGTATGATATACCACTAAACTCCATACTAGATAATTTGGTCGCAAAAACTGTAGCAGAATAACCACTTCCTTTAATATATATAATTGTTTTTTTTTTCGAATTTGTGCAATTAAAAATATTATTTCTAAATTTGTTGGAAAAATAAAAATTTTTATACATGTAAATTATTCAAATAAATATATATTAATTACCCTAAAAGTACTTAAATAAAAAATACTATATTTAACCGATCAAACAAGCAAAAATAATTCTTGGTAACTGTTTAATTGTAACGAGAAGTAGCATTAATTCTTGTTTTCTTAACAAATGGTGTACATAAACGAAATAATAGCTTCTATCGGAATTATGCAATGGCTCAAAATAAATAATCAGGATAAATGTAATAAAACTTTCACGCTTCGTTCAAACCTATTTGTGGTTTTCGATTATTTAATAATTACTAAAATATAATATCAGATGGTCTGGATGAATGATGCTCAAAATTTTGTTGAGACTTGCATCTTTGTGCAAGTTTATTTAATATATACTGAGTAAAAATCCTTAAATGACTTCAGTGAATGTTCATTATCGCTTTTTTGAGTCTTGGTATAATCAGATTAATATATTTCCAGTTGTAATTTCGTGCATCATAGAATTTTTAGAAAAATTATTTTAATAGTTAACATTTTTTGATGGCATATACATGTTATGTTTGCAATTTATTATTAAAAAAATCTCATTTACATAATCGAAATTACTTTAAAAAAAAAAAACAGTATATGTAATTGACATAAATGCATGATATACTCTATAAACTCCATACCAGTTAATTTGGACGTAAAACTTATAGCAGAAACACCTTTTCCTTTAAAATATGCAAATCTTATTTTACGGATTCACATACTTTGGATACATTCGGACAATTACTTTTCAATTTGCTTGAAAAAGAAGCCTTTTATGCATGTAAATTATTCAAATAAATACATATTAATTACCCTAAAAATATTTAAATAAAAAAAAAACACTATATTTAACCGATCAAACGAGCAAAAATAATTCTTAGTAACTGCATTATTGTAACAAAAAATAGCATTAATTCTTATTTTCTTAAGAAATAGTGTTCGTAAAACGGAATAATATGTTCGATCTGAATTACGCAATGGCTCAAAATAAATAATCAGGATAAATGAAATAAAACTTTCACGCTTCGTTTCAAACCTATTAGTGGTTTTCGATATGAATGTTCATTTAATAAGTACTAAAAATAATATCAGACGGTCTGAATGAATAATGAAGAAAATTCTATTGTGACTTGACGCAACTTTACGCTTGTTTTTATAATATACACTGAGTAAAAATAATCAAATTACTTCGGCGAACTTTTAGTATCGCCTTTTTTTATGTGACTAGATTATTTTAATTACAGTTATAATTGCGTGCATCAGAAACGTTTAGGAAAATCTCTGTATATATTACGCTATCGTATGTGGCACAAAAATCATGATCATTTGTTAATTGTTTAATGGCAACGTCCAAATGAAACGCATCTTATTCTTTACTGTGCAAAAGTTCTTTGGTAAGATTTAGGCTCTGGTAAAATGGATTTATTTAAAGCAGTTTATTAATAAGTAAATAACAATTTCCAGGTTACCATATGAAACACATATAATTGCCGTTTTGTTGCAATCACGCCAATGTAACGCGTATATGACACCTGTGACTATTTCTCTAGCAGAATCTTCTAATTTGGCAAAGAAGTGAGCAATTAAAATGAATTATGAAAAAAAGAAATATGATTTAATGCTTAGTATACGTTCAAGGGAGATCAAACTGGCCACCAAGGGCGGCGTGTTTATATGAATAATGTTATTTTAACATATAACATTTTACGATATCAAATTCATGTTATGCTTGCAATTTATTACAAAAAAGGTCTCATTAATTAAAAGGACGAAATTACTTAGAGATGTAAGCTCTAATTTTTCGAATTCGCATAATTAAAACAATTTTTTTTCAATTTGTTCGCATGTAATTTATTAAAATAAATCCCTATTAATTACTCTAAAAGTACTTACATCAAAAACACCATGTTTAATCGATCAAACAATGAAAAATACTTCTCAGTAACTGTTTTATTGTAACAAAAAATAGCATTAATTCTTGTATTCCGTATATTGTTTGTTAATATGTATTTTATCTTTCCTGAGAAAAACCGTTTAACTCACCGAGGCGTTTGTGTTTTATTCTCCTTGCTTATTATTGCTAATACGTTAACTAATGCGGAGATTTTTGAACATATGCAATCTTCCGTTATTGAGATCAATGCCAATTGTCTCATTGAGATCCGAGAGATACAATGTCAGGTTCAACAAAATTACAATAAATTTAAAATTTAAATAACAAAAAATTTTTGCAAACTTCTATAGAATGTATTTCCCTAAAATATAAGTATAATTCCATGATACAATTTTGATGTAGCTCTTTTATCATCAAGTAAGTGCTAAATGGTGTAATCCATCTCAACAGTAACCGCAAATGTAAGTTGTAGCTTTAGAAAGATTTTATTTTCGAAACATAGCAAATACATTATTATTATATTTTAAATACTGTTGAATAATAATAATACTAAATTGATATATGTTCACTGAAAAGCAAGTTCACGATGTGTGGCAAAAACTAAACTAAAATTAATTTTCTTGGTTTATGGAAAAATAACGTCCGAACAAAGGTTTTTTTTTCCCTCGATGTTTAGCATTTAATAAAATAAAATATAATTTTGATAGATTCTCTGGGCAGCTATCTTTACGAATTGTTACCTTCATGGTTTAATAATGCCAATTGTTTTCAATGAACGAATCTTATTGTTTGTTTATTTTGATGGAATGAAATATTGCTCTATCAGCCTAATTGCAACTGAACTTATCTTAAAATATATCCCTACTTGATTACATTTTTTTCGCTCAAACATTAGTTACTTTTGAATGATCTTTAGGAAAATGTAACTTTTATGTGGTACAAAACTATTAAAAATAAAGGTGACAAACCGGTTGCATTTGGCGCCCATTGGTGAAAATGTGTTACTATTTGACACCCGCGGGCTTGAAAATGTGTTTTGTGTACCATTGAGTGTTTCACGCTAATTAGGGTGCCGCGCAATGCATACCGTTGGACAATTTTCACCCCTTAGTCATTTGCGCATGCTCTGTTACATGTATCCTTGCCCTTCAACTCGCTATCAGTGGTGGAACAACAGAGCAATTTTTTCCTATGATAACTATCACCGCTATACGCTATCCCAATTTCGTTTAGAACTTCGCTCGGCTAACTTTTGGCGAGCTTTTTTATATAAAGCAACCTTTGAATTTCAGGATATTTGAACATTTCAGGGAGGCTTTGCAGATGAGCTTGATGGCCGAGTGGTTAGAGCACTGAGCTTGTAATCAGACCTTGTGGGTTCGAATCCAACGAGGGCCAAAAGTCGGTTTGTATATATTTTTAATTTTTTATTATTGGGCACTCTGGATTAAGGGTGCCATCTTTTCACCCCAATTAAAGATGTCATTTTGGCTCTTTTAGGGGTGTCACCAGTGAGACAAGCCTTTCACCCTTAAAAGGTGCAATGTGTCACCGCTAGTTTTAACAGTGAATTCTAATGTAAACAAATAATTTTTAGTAAAAATTACAAATTAGTATATGAAAAGCGATGCAAATCAGTCATATTTGTTTATTACACTCACATGATTTATGTTTTTTTTATTTATTACTTAGGATGTAAAACGTGTGTTTTAAATGTATAGCATATATGTTTTTTATTTATGTGTTTTAAATGAAAGTTATATATTTTGAATGAAGGATGGAGATGGAAAAATATTTGGCAATTAATCATCTGCGCTCGACTTACATGAAAGTACTAACGTGGCTGCTTGACATATAATAAAAGGGAAACGGTCTGCCCGTAACTGTTCACTACAGTGACATGAGTTGGGCTTAACTTTATTTTAATAAATAACATTTTACGATGGCACATACATATTATGCTTGCAATTTATTTCAAAAAAGGTCCCATTTATTGCTTCGACATGACTTACAGAGGAAAATACTACTTAATATAAAGGCATAATTTACCTAATAAACTCCATACCAGTTGTAATTAATTTGATCGTAAAACTTATAGTAGAAAAACCATCCCCTTTAAAATAAACAAATCTTATTTTTAAGATTCGCATTACTAAAACAATTATTTTTCAATTTGTTTGAAAAAGAGACCATTTATACACGTAATTTGTTCAAATAAATACATATTAATTACCTAAAGTGCCTAAATAGAAATACACTATATTTAATCGATTAAACAAACACAAATAATTCTTAGTAGCTGTTTAATTGTAACAAAAAAGTATTAATTCTTGTTTTCTTAACGAATAATGTACGTAAACGGAATAATAGGTTCTGTCTGAATCACACATTGGCTAAAAATAAATATTCAGGATAAACGAAAAAAAAAATTTTTTTTTGATACTTTACTTCTAATATATTAGTGGTTTTCAATATGAATGAATTCTGCTTAAAATTCAAATGAGACTTAATGCAACAAGATGAATTTATTTACAATTATTACTTAAAGTGTCACTAATTTTTTATACTTTGAAATGTAAATAATACAATTTATAAAATAAAATATTGCTATTGTTTATATGTTTAATCAGTTTAATTTATCATAACGTCCTTATTCAATGTTTAAATTGTATTTAGAGACATAACACTACATTTAGTCAGACAACAAGCGAAATTTGGTATCAATATTTCGTGAATTATATATTCACAAAGATTTAATTCCCTTTATCTTTTTCAAAGATGCCAACTGTAGACGGTAGAACATCACATCAAAGAGTTAATAGAATTTGCATGTAAGATGTCAATATTTCATCCTTTCAACTATGCTAAGCACATTGAAAAAAAATCTATAATTATACAGATGTAAAGTTGCGATATACTGTATGTTTGCTAAAACTTTAAGTTTACTCATACATTTCTAAAAAAAGATATAATAATGGAATCTACTAAAATTAGATATGTTTCTAAAACTTTGTTTGTAACCCTAATTGCATAACGTAAACAATTCTAAGAATCTCAGTTCAAAGCATCCTACACTGTAACAAAAAATCTGTAAATTTACACACCTTTTTCTACGTGGTACTTCTAGTATTTTTTATGCAACTGTAACAGCAAAAGTTCATGTAACTCAATTTGTTACATGAAGTTTTGTTGTTACATTGCATAAATACTATAGGAATCCCAGTTTCGTCGAAAAAGTTGACTAACTTTGCAAGATTTATTTTTTTCCAGTGTAAGAATTTACCTAAAATATTCTTAGTAACCTTGCATATTTTTTGATTTAGAGTGCAGACATATATCTGTTACACAAAAATTGCTGTTGCCGTTGTATAAAAAGTTTTTCAAATCCCAGTTTCCTGGAAAAAATGTAGTAATTTACAGATTTTTTTACAGTGCGTGTTATTGAATGTAATATTCACTCTTAAATCAATGTTTGGATTTTTAATATATATATATATACATATATTTATTTATTTATTCAAATCTTCTGTTCTCATTAATCATGCGTATAACCACAAAATTAGAAATTACATAATGTCACAAATAAATTCTGTGTTATCATGAGAAATAAATTTTTATAGTTGCGTTTGGAATGATGATTTTTATATAATTAATTTGAAAGCCTTTTTGTCAAAAGCAGACACATAAAACGCTACTTCATAATAGATTTATGAAAAGGAAAGATTTAGTTGCTTATTAATGTGTGATACTTTACACATTTATAGCGTCCTTATAGCTTCTATATATTAATAGTTCTGAAATATTAATAATTTAGATAAAATCTTGATTTTATATTTAATTCCAAAGAACTATAATAATGATATATTATTTCCTAAATATTTAACTTTAAACAGAAACGAGGATCCCTTTCTTAATTGACCTTTAAAAGAGTATTCTTCTTAACAATTTAGTATATTGATATGTAAGCAGTAGTACAAAAAATTATTAAGGCAATTTTTGGAGTTGGAATAACGAGTTTTTCGTATAACAATCTAAATTGCGTTTTAATGAAACGCTAATGAAACCTTTTTCTGGCATGGTGAATAATAAAAAAAGATATTTATTAATATGCACGGTGTTCCAACAAAATTCAAATGCTTTTTGATTTTATTTTACCTATGCAAATGTAAGAAATGTAAAGAAACGTAAAGAAATGAAAACAGCAAAAGTGTTGAAAAATGGGGAGGAATTAAGTTTTTCTTAAACTAAAAATTATAAATCCAGTTGCTCCTTTTTTATAGGACATTGAAAAATAGAAATGACTCATAAAACTCACCCTTGAAAAACAGTGACATTACATTACAGCGACATGCATTTTTTTCTAATTAAAATGTAATTTTGATAATGTTTGTCTGCAAGAATGGACCTAACTGAATACATTTACAAAAGTTCGGATGCTAATACGAGTGAACATTAGATTTTGGAAACAAAATTGACAGAATCTCAAGAGTGACATTGTAAGATCGAGGCTTAGTTTCCTCATGTAACCTTATTTCTTTTATTTGAAGAAAAACATTCTCAGTGAAGTACCGCAGCTAAGTTTATATAAAATAAAATAAAATAAAATAGAAAAAATTGAATGAATTAAAATTTAATAATGTAATATAATATGAAATAAAATAAAAATGTGTACATTGTTAATCAATTTTTCTCATTGTATAATTCATGATACATATTTTTGTGTTATTTAATTTATTGCTTTTATGAGACTTCATTTGTAGTAAAATGGTTTTTATATATAAATATTAAAAAATGAAATATTATAAATATTCATTTAATGACCTTATTCGTAATACGATTATTAGTTTCCAGTTGTGTAGTTTAATTATAAATATCATGCAGATAATTTGGTCAATTATTTTGAACAACTTCATGTAAATTGAAAAGGAAAACATAAGAGAATAAATTAAGTATCTTAAATTAATAAGTATAAATTTAGTTCTCTTTTTGTATCTTATATAGTTTTAATGAATAAAAATACAGAAATTTTATTTTCATTAACAACAATTAAATTAATTGTATGTATTTTATGTTCGTCTCCAACCTTTAACTATAAATATATTGGATAATATTCATTTTAGGTAGCTTTCATTACAAAAAGTAAAAAGCTACCTATTGCAGCCGTCCGCAGGAAAGCACTTCCAGAAAATGTTGGTATATTTTCACCGATCATAACCCCCAGTCCCCAAAACCACTCTCCATTCAAATGTTGACATATATATATATATATAACCATATATATAGAAATGAAACTTGGTATGTACATAGTATATACAAATATCTCGACCGAGTTCGTTGGCGAGCATCATCCGCCATCTTGTTTCAAAATGGCGGCCGTTCAAATGTTTTTTAAAAATTTAAAATTTAAAATTAAATGCAAAAAAATTAAAAGTTGAAATTTATTTTTATTTTATGTGTTAGATCGTAAAACACCGATTTTAGAACAGTTTTTACTTTGTCTATATCTTAAAAAATGATTCAGTTATAGCACTTTGAATTTTTCTTATGGCTGACATTTTGAAACGATCTGATTTTTGTCACGCGATAACACTCGTATTTATGAATATATTTGGATGTAACTTGGTGTGTACATAGTACATAATAAAGCCTGGACCGAGTTCATTCACCAGTTCCATCCGTCATCTTGTTTCAAAATAACGGCCATTTAAATTAAAAAGAAATAAAATTTGAAATTAGGTACAAAAAAGTGAGAAATTGAAAAAGATTTTTCTTTTATGCATTTGACCTTGATACAAAGATTTCAAAGCATTTTTTGTCTTGTTTGTATCTTAAAAAATGTCTGAGTTATAGTACTTTTAATTTCTAGTGTTGCCCACATTTTGAAATGATCTGGATTTCGTCACGTGATAACACGCGTATTTATACACTGATTTCGCTGAAACTTGGTGCGTAAATAGGACATACTGATGCCTGGACCGAGTTTGTTGGCCAGTTCCAACCGCCGTCTTGTTTCAAAATGTCGGCCATTTAAATTTGTGAAAAATCTTTAAAATGTATAATGATTCATAAACAAAAAATTTGAAATCGAAAAAAGGTTCTTTCTAAACTACTTATCTTAATAATGAATTCCGGAGATTTTTTGCTTTGTCTCTACCTTGAAAAACGTCTGGGATATAGCAGTTTGAATTTCTAATGTGGGTGACATTTTTTTAAAAAAGTCAATTTGACAGCACTCGTATATATTAATCGATTTCGATGTGAGTGCGCATGCTCACATGAATTAAGATTTCGATCAATCTCATTGGTTTTTTTTTATCCATCATGCTGCATTAAAATGGATATCGTGGAATTTGGCGACCCTATAAATCGCTTAAAAAAACCAGATTGAATAAAAGTTGACTAATTTCTATAAATTCCTATTAATATTCAGCATTGACAAAAACTAGTATTCAATCTTACATAATCAGTTCCATTATTTTGAACTTCATATATTTGATTGATAGAAATTAATTTAAAATAAATAAATAAGTATATGTAAGCTACCTCTTCCTCCAGGCACTGCCGGAAGGACTTTTCTCATGTCGATGTTGTATTTCTATATTGTGAAAAATGTGAGTACAGTTTGTTTTTTCTCTTCTAAATTAATTTTATTTTTTTTTAATTTTCTTTCTTCATCTGTTAAATTGTTTAAATACATGATGTTGAAAAGAAAGAAGCTTATTTTTGCTGTATGCTGTATGAAATAATGCATTTTTAACAACACCTGATATTCTCGTGAAATAGAGATTAAATAATATTTATTTTGCTGTTTGTCGTTTTTATCTCCCTTCATTTCATTTTTCTACTACTTTTTTTTTACATTTTTGATTGTTTAATCTTTATCTCAATTTTGTTTGGCATTGAAATGTTTAGGATTGTCAAAATTATGAGATTTCCTAGTGGGTTCAACTTAAATATTAACTTTACATTAATATATGTTTTATTATAAAAATTATTGTACAATATTATTACATGCAATCTTCATTTAGAATTTTGATTATACTATTATATAAACTTGTAAGATAAATTTTGAACGAAATGTAATACACACACATACATAAAAAGAGGGGGGTGGAGATTTTTAATGCTTTGCACAGAAAAAAATAAAGCCTAAGATAGGTTAAAAATACCCGGATTGGATGGAAATATTCTTAGGTATAAAGTAAACTTAAATAAAGAAATCTTAAATATTCATTGTGGATAAATATAGAAACATACAAAAATGGGTTATTAATAGTGCCCAAAATTGCTACACAGTGGTTTCCAAAATAGACATATAAACTCAAATTCGATAACCTCATATCTAAGAATCTTCTACCTACTTCGGATGTTTTCTACTCGTTTTAAATCTTATTTTTTTCAGTGTGTAATTCTTAAAAGTTAAAATTTTTGTGAAGAAAACACACGCGATAAATAGATGTTATTTCATAAATTAAAATCACATATCCTTTTAAGAGAAACAAAGCTTTAACTATTTTAGCTTCAAATGTGATTTCCTAATTTAAAAAAATGTAAAAAAAAATGTCACTCTGCTATTAATAATATGACTAATGTTTTTTTAGAAAATCGAAACTTCCCCAAATAAAAAGATATAATTCTGTTTCATCTTCATTTTTAACCACTAAAATTAATATTTTATCAAAAAATAATTCAAGGTTATTTTTAATTTTTTTTACTTTCGTTAATTTATTTGTAACTTACAAAATTATGAAAGCATGTAAAAAATGAACGAAAAAACATGAAAATATATTTATTAAATGAAAAACAAAAATTTTGGACTACTTTTTATATGTGTATTAGATTTTATAAAGAATAAAAAAATCATTTTAAAATAGGATGATTTATTTTTTCTCAGAATATATATATTTTTGAAATATTTTTATATTAAGTGAAGAAGAACTAGTTTAGAAAAATAATATTTCTGAAAACGAAATGTTGAATAAATTAAAAATACTGCCATGAGTTATTTATGTTAAGCGAAAAAGAGTATTTTGAAACTGTATATCATCTCCTCACAATAAATTTTAATGTTGTTGCCACGAGATAAGTGAAAGAAACTGCGTTATATATTATTTCGACAATAGATAATTGAAATAAATCGAAAAGCAGAGTATTTTAAAATTGTCTAGCCAAACTTTAAAAGGGATTTTATTAATATCAGGAAAGATGTTTTCTGTGTTAAAATCTACTTGAGCAACCTTTAGTAATTTTTTGTGTAAAGAATTACTTTTTTAAAAGTTAAGGTAATACTTTTTGATTTCGGACAAGTAAAATTAAGCTTTCTGTCAACAAAAAATAGCATAATCTATAGATAAACAGTTTTTGGCAAAGCCTGTACTTCCTCGCACCTAAAGGCTAGCATACTTAAATGTGACGTGATTAAAATAGTTAGTACTGGATGAAAAACAATAAATGTTCTTCTGCTGTGAGTCAATATAACGGGAAATGCCACTTTCAATATCTTATATATACATATATATATAAACTCGATTTACGTCGTCAGATTCCGCCATATGAATAATCTGCGAAAACTGATGTAAATTTCCCAAGTGGGAGAAAAAAATCCGGCCCAGAAATGTATTGGCTGAACGGCCTATACATCCAGCCAATACAACCCTGGTTCGAATCTTGGCTCGGACTTTTTTCCCCCGTCGTGCATTTGATTGCTTTAATTATTTTTTAAATAAGTATGGCGGAAGTCAGTTTATTCCATAAAATACTGCTACTGATTTACTTAGGCGTCAATCTTTACTATTTAAATGCGTCATTTTTTGTGATAAACGGATTGACAAAAAACTTTTAATCATGTTACATCTATAATACTGAAAGTATGATAATATATTTTATCTTATTTGGTTTTTATATGTTTAAATTATTTAAAACATATTTAAAAATACAAATAACTAACCAAAAAAGTTTTTTTTCCATGAAGAAAGTAACAGAAACAAATGTTTCTATTCATGTTTAAAACAGCAAAAATTATAAAAACATTTTAAAGCAATTCGGTAATATCTAAAACTGTATTTTAGTAAGAAAATAAACGTTTTTAAGACCTGGTATTAATTGTACTATCAGTAAACTATTGTTTATACAAAAATACCTTAAAATTATCCCTGCAACTTCAATAATGTGTGAAAATATATGTAAAATGGAATTTATTTTATTAAAACAATTAATTAATATGCTTTTAAATAGATATTATATCGACTTCTAGACAAAATCTGTAATTTTTTAGCCATGAAATGTTTTTGAGTTCACTTCCGTATTCTTTTAAAACTGAAACTGAATTTTTCACAATCAAAGCAGAAACATATGTTCTATTTAAAATATTTTCGCATTCAATGAAAAATGATGAAGAGCGAATATAACGAAAGCTATCTTCAGTCTCAAAATATAAATTTAAAGCGTACAATACTTTTTATGGATACTAACTTTTTCTTTTTTAATACATTGTATTTAAAGAACGGTAATTTTTCTCTTTTTAAATTTATAAAAGTAAAATGAAACTGAATGATCCAGCTTTATTGCATCGAATAAAAAAGTATACATCTCTATTCTTTTCAATTTCCCTTATTGATTTTACATTACTCTTATAAAATGCACTAGAAATGTTTTTCTTTAATAATATTTTTATTTCGATCAAAAGAGGTAAAATTAGGAAATAACGAAACTCGAATTGACATATAACGAATTTTGATTATTCTAGGAAACTATGCAGAAATTAAGAAACAATTTGAATGACTCTTTTGATATTAAATTTATTACTGCAGAACCTATAATTACAAATATAAATAAAACACAATTTTTAAGAATAAAAGAACAAATTTAAATTAGCGTGTTTCTTTTTCACTTTTTCTCGAAAGAAGTTAATTTTTTTTTTGTCAAAGCTTAACGTAGTCTGTTAAAAATGTGCGTAACTTTCCTTAAATACTGTAAGGACTCTACACATCAATAAGACGTATTTCGTTAATCTTCATTATCTCATGATGTACATTTTACATTCGTACACTGTAATTTCGGATGTTTAAAGTTCGATTGCCAAAGCACAGACTTTTAAATGCATCATTACAAATGCTAAAAATAATTTTTGTAACTGGCTTCAATGGTTTGGTTTATTTTTTTCGGCCGATTATCTACTCGAGGGATATAGGCCCTGGGAGGAATACCCTTCATTGAGGTCTTTCTAAAGGAACCAAACCCGTATCTACACAAGTTTCGAAGAAAACCACGAAAACTCCGAACAATTAGGCCGACGGCTGCGATTGGGTTCGAACACAGCACCTGCCGTCTACCAGTTGAGAGGTCCGAATCTCTCGGTCACTGGTGGGGAACTGGTTTCAAAGAGTTAATTTTTTAGCCAGTTACAAAAATTGTTATGTGTTAAAATATTCTAGCTGGAAAACTATGTTCGTTTTTCTATTATTTATCATAACATTAATCGACTATAAGTCTATATTTGAATACGTTGTCAATTATTATTCCAGTCGGTCCCACTAAAAAGAGCAATGACTTAAAATTCAACCATGTTAACTTTTAAACTAAATATACGTAAAAGACATAATTTTTTAACGTAAAAATACACAGTCCAGTCACATTAATGTGACCACCACGTACTTTCTACGTCGACGTTAAATAACCAATCACAGGAGGCAGGTGGCAGCACAGTGCAGTTGAGGGTATATAAAGGGTGTGTGAGGGCTTCGGAGAACATTTCAATCGTTGGCGTAATGCAGAAACGAAGCGATTTATCCGACTTCCAAAAGGACATGATCATTGGCTTTCGGACCAAGAGTGGAAGCATTTCCGAAACGGCTGAGTTTGTGAACTGTTCGCGTGCCGTCGTGGTAAAAGTGTACCGTTCATGGCAAAATGGGACTGTCCAAAATCAGCGACGTGGCAAATGTGGTGCACCACGGACCATAGATGACAGAGGCGAACGACGGTTGCGGAGATGCGTTCGGGAAGATAGACGGGCTACCGTTGAGCAACTGACCACCCAAATGAACCAAGGGGTTACCAAAAGTCTCTCCCAAACTACTATTCAGCGAACATTGCTGCATCTGGGCCTCCGAAGCAGACGCCTGGTTCGTGCACCTATGCTGACTGCTGTTCACCGACGACGAAGGCTGGAATTTGCACGCCAATACCGCAGCTGTACATCCACTGAGTGGCGACAGGTAGCGTTTTCCGATGAATCGCGCTTTATGCTCCGTCGGACAGATGGACGTTGGCGTATAAGGCGTGAAACCTCTGAAAGCAAACATCCTGCAACTATTGCCGGAACGGTTCAAGCTGGAGGCGGGAGCATTATAGTCTGGGGAATGTTTTCCTGGCATTCTCTGGGTTCACTCATCATTGTGGAAAGCACGATGGATCAATACAAGTACGCATCTGTCCTTGCGGACCATGTTCACCCCTACATGCGCATTGTTTTTCCTCAGGATGATGGCATCTACCAGCAGGACAATGCGAAGTGCCATACAGCTGCCAGTATACGTGCGTGGTTCGAAGAGCACCAGGATGAGTTTACCGTCCTCCCCTGGCTAGCAAACTCACCTGATTTAAACCCAATCGAGAATCTGTGGGACCATCTCGATCGGGTTGTTCGCGCCATGGATCCTCAACCCCGTAATCTAGCGCAGCTAGCCACGGCATTAGAGTCGGCATGGCTCAATATCCCAGTGAACACCTTTAGGAACCTTATTGACTCTCTTCCTACACGTCTCGCAGCAGTCCGCTCTGCGAAAGGAGGATATTCAGGCTTTTGACAGGTGGTCACATTAATGTGACTGGACTGTGTATAAATGACAGTTCTAAAATTCATTTTGATGATTAAGTGTGTAAATAGGCGAAAGTTGCTGCAACATTGTACAATATATGTTTAATACACGATGCGGCTTATGCAAGACTTTTGTCCATTCTATTGAAATGCATCTTAACAGGATTCCACAGTATATTGAAAGAAGAACAAAATGTATTACATTGTGATAAACGAGTGAATATGATTCATCTGACTAATGTGAAAAAAACAGAGATGAATGCGAAAAAATTCTAAAAATTTGAATTAATAAAATTGCAAAAAATTCAAAATTACTTTGTGAACTCCGAATGAACTGTATTGAAAGAAGAACAAAATCTTTTACATTCGGAAAAAGCCGGATTCTATTTACTAAAGTGAAAAAATGGCACAAATTTTCAGATGAATGTTGAAAATCTTTTACTAAATTAAATTATAAAAATCTAATTATGAAATCCAAAAGTCAGCTTCGACGTGTATAACGTCAGATACACAGGTACCTTTTTCCCAAATATCCGCGTGCAGGGTTTTTTTTCAACACATTGAATGCGACGGTGACAGACAATGAACATTCCACTTCTGCAGCATCAATCCCCGGTGACTGAGAGTGTAAAACATTAATTTAAACCAAAAAAAATATTTGATTTAAAGAATTGCTAAGAAAGTATAATCATGTAATAAATAAAAGTTAAGTGAATTTTAAATAAAATTTCAGTAACTACTGAAAACAGTACATATTTATTAGTTTCATACCATATTTTAGACTGTCGATCATCGGTGACTGACGGGAAAGCTCAGTGTCGATCACCGATGACTGATGTGACTCTCAATGAATACAGAATACAATCAATTTGGCACACACCCACACAAATGCACATTTTTTTTTATTATCATCTAATAACTAGTTTAGTCATGTCATAATTATTTTCAATTGACTACACGGTTTTCATGTGTATCGCTACAAAGTTTAAAAAATATAAATAAAAACAAATAAATACATAAAACCTTGTTGTATGAAACAAGTAGTTTGTATTTACAGTTATTTTTTCATGTTTAAATATATTTCTGCATAATAGTTCTACAATGTTTGCACACAACTTTTGTTAAGTTACAGAAATTGAAAGTATTTTGAGCTTAAATATAGTTAATTTAAAACATAAATAGTTAGAAATGTGCTTACAAAATATAATACTACCTTGCATTCATTTCAAAGATACCAAATTTTATTTCTGACTTTATTCAAAATACTCTGTTGTCCCGCTTTTCTCTTTCAAAACTGCAATTAAAAATATGTTTCACTTTGAATTCTCTATGTTTTTCTGATATTGCAACTCATTTTTCGTGCTTAGATTATTGCTTTTTTAATGTAAAAAGTACTGGGAAATAAATGAAGTTTAGATTTAATACACACTAGTATATTTGTTATCCTAGCAAATTTTTATTTTTTATTCGATATTAATACATAAAAAGTGTTTTTTTCCCTTTTTGCTCAATAAATTTTTCTATTGTAATTTTCAAGACTTTTTAAATTAAAAGAGGATTTTGTTTCCTTTTCATTCCTTATATTTTTGAAGGAATTAAAAAAATAATCTTTTTATTTATTTTACTAATTATATGGCATTAAAAAATACTTATTCGAAAGCAAAAAATGTCTGACCATAATAAAAGAGAAAAATCTTGTTGTTAGAAATTTATTATTTTATTTTAAATAATAAAATTTTGAAGGGTTTTTTTTTTTTTTTTTGGTAAAAAAACTAAAAATCAACTTTTGTCTGAAAATGTCTCTTTTTAACGTATTTAACATAGTTTCAAGTATAGAAGGCTGTAAGGATAAGTAGTTCGTATACGTCTTAAATCCTCACATTGATCATAAATAAAGTTTTAAAAGGGTTAAGTTTTACTCGGCATTAATTCCGAAATTTTTGCTTAACGTCTTAAAAACTGACGTTAAAATAATGCTGCAATTACTCGATTCTTACTTTTGCAGCAACAAAATGCCGTCATAGATGGCAAAAAAAGCTATTTTTCTGGAGAATGTATTTTAGGAGACTAATAATTTAGGTCCATTGATATTGATGTAAAATTACTAATTTCTTTAAAATATTAATTTAGGTATCAATAAATTAAATTCACGCAATAGCAAATTTGAGAATTTTAAACAATTTATGAGCTCCAAATCCTCATTTTTTATCATTTTAAAAAACTTAAGTTGGTTAGCTATATATCATATATATATATATATATATATATATTTCACATTGCACTCTCGGAAAAAAACTGTAAATTTATGAGCATTGGCTCTTCAGTTTTCGAGTCAACAGTCTTATTTGATTAAAAACTCTCTGATCTCTTAAATAAGTGGTCTTATTCCTTAGATGCCTAGAAAATTTATCGCAATCCACATATTCTTACAGTTCTAGTTCATCTGTTAGCAAAAATGCGGTACGATTCCATACATTATCCTCCGTTAGGGTTTAACCCTACATTTTCGTCATGTTTCAAAAATAATGTCACTTAACTGCGACCGTAACATATTTTTTTAACCGGTCATAAAAGCGATTCTGTGATGATTATCTAGCGTACTATGCGCTGTGGAATATTAAGTAAAGTGTTATTGCGTTTTAAAGTGCATTATAACTTGTTTTACGGGCTGCACAAAATAACAAACATAGTTTTTTTTTGGGGGGGGGGGAGGGGTTACGACAGAAATTTCTGCCTATAATTTTACAGGGATATTTTTAACAGTGTGTCTTAAAGACTTCTGGTAAACTTAGATGACGATAACATTTATTTTTGAAGAAATAATTATCAGTGCTGCCTTTTCCTGATTTTTGTTCGAAAGGGAAAATCATTCAGCTGCATAGAAATAAAGTAATAATGTAAAAAGAAAACACTTGAAATCTAAACAGATGCTAACAAAAAAATTTCATGTATCCAAGCCCTGTGTGAAATTAATTAATCAATGTTTTAGTAGAAGTATGGAAAAGTTTTCTACAATTATGAAACTAATATCAGTTTTATCTTTTTTTTTTTTTTCAACACTTTTGAAAAAGAACACCACCCATAAAGAACTGCACTTATATCATATCGCTTTTCTCCATCATATTCAATTCAAGAGGTCAAATAAGAGGCCAACTAAGTAAAATGTAATCTGAAATACTTAAGAAAAAAGAGGAAATTGCGAATGAAATTTCGAAAATGGTATCTTTTGAATACAACGAAGATAAGATTTAATGTTAAATCAATTGCTTAGATATTGAAAATTAATAATAATGTTTGCATTTAAGTTCTAATCTGGAACTTTGATTAACTATACATACAAACGTAAGTTACAAATCTTTTGATATCGGTAAATCCTATTGTAATTATGGGAAACAAACTTCTTTAATTTCTTTAGGAAATATGATTGTGGTATCATTAATTTGGCGGCGTTCTTGTCAAAATTTTCATATAAAATGCGTGTTTGAAATAAGTTTTATGATAAGTAAAGATGTATCTGTTTATTAAAACTAAAAATTTAATCTAATTAAAATTGATATAAGTATATTATTATTAAAACTACTATGAACTAATGTTACAGAAAAAATATTTCAAATATTCCTATAAATTTTTTTATGTGCATTATTCTCAATGTTGTTCTAAATGTCTAATACTCCCAAAATCTTCTACTTTAAACCACAAAGGGTTGATTAATGATCTTCAATGACTATCGATCTTGTGAGTTTTGGAGACGTCAAAATATATTCAATCATACAAATATTTTGTTCAGGCGATTTTGTGCAAATTGAAGTTGTTGAAAAATTATCTGTGGAATAATTCAAAATGCATGCAAATAACATAATCTTTTGATCTCTAATGCTAGAAGCTTTGATTTTATTTGCATGAAGTTTTATTCTTATCATGGCGTAGAAAAAAATAACAAACAAAATTTAAAATTCATTAAATTTAAAACTATACGGATTTTGTGAATAATTTTAACAGTTCATTTCTGTTAATAAATTCCATTTTAAAACGTTGAGAGTAATCCCTAATTGTGAAGCAAAATTGTTTTAGGTTTTTGTATCATGTAATTATCCAGGTGATTTTTCCTTAATGATAATTCTATAAGCAAAAAGTTCTAAAATAACTAATTAAATTATGACACAAAATTCGTATTGTAAATTTGTAATTAGTAAATACATAGTAATGAAACCTCACTGGATATCTAATTACAAAAAGTCTAAAGAAAATATCTATCAATTCTTTTTTATCACCTACATTTTGGGTGAATGGGTCAGAACCATTCCTTTTGGTAATGTACCTAAAGCCCAAATGTAAAATAAATTTATTTTCGGTTGCTACATTAAAGACTCTGAATAAACAGCGAAATATTTGAAAGAAGTATTAAAGAAAAATTTATTTAGCAATGATTAGATCATGAACCTTTTTTAGAGTACATTTTTCTGTCGTGGCTGAATTAAAGGTCTTTATCCAGTGGCCAGGTGCAAAAATTGATAGGTTGGTTGGTTGGTTGTATTGTGACGGTCTATTATCAGCAACAGGGATATAGGCCCTAGGAAAGGGCCCTTCGTGAGTGTCTTTCTAAGGGAACCTAACCCGGATTTATGCAAGGAAATCAAAGATTCGAAGAAAACCACGAAAAACACCAAAAGATTAGGCCGACGGCCACGATTAGTCCCGAACCCAGTACCTGCTGTCTATCAGTTTCAAGATCAGAATCTCTCCACCACTGGTGGTGTCCAGGTGCAAAGAACTAACAGTGCTATAGTTAACAATAATTCGCCTTATTTAATGTCATAAATTTTGGAAAGCATTATGTTTTGGTCCCATCATTTCGGCCGCGAAACATTTCGGTCCCGAGACATTTCGATCCCAAGCCACTTCGGTCCAGAGACATTTCGGTCCCGAGCCATTTCGGTTTCTAAATATTTTGGTCCCTAGCCATTTCGACCCCAAGACATTTCGGTCTCTATCCATTTCGATCTCAAGTCATTTTGGTCTCTATCCATTTCGATCTCAACTCATTTCGGAACCTTCTAATGGAAGCTGAAATTTTGTGCACGTGAAATATGTGACACAATTTTATAGGGAAAACTGTATAGTTTTTTAACCGAAAGCTATAAAATTTTAGTTTAATGCGCTTATAAGAGGTACAAGAAGTATATAATATTTATTATAGGATAAATGAAATTGTATATTTTTAAAATTTCAGTTACTATTATGCTATTAATTTCGTTAAGGTGTATTAGGGTTCTCAAAATAACTGTGTTGTTTATTTATTTATTACTTAGTTTATAAAAAAATGTCATGTTCTTCAAATATATTTAATTAATACATTGCTTTTTGCGATTTGTAAGCTATAATTTTGCTTAAAAAATAAAATCTGTATATAGGTAATAATGTTACCTAACACTATTAAAAAATATTTTATGCATTTGTACAAAGTTACATTATTATTATTATTGTTATGTTTTAATTACTATTATTTAAGCTTGATGTTTTTGTATGATTTTTCAAGAAAATTTTATTTTATTTTTTAGAAATATTAAATAAAAATTTTTGAATAAAAACTTTAAGTGATTTTGCTATTGTCTCTTTTTGCTATTAACTAATTCTCAAAATAGATAGTAATTTTAATATAAAAATTACATTAATTTTTCATTAAATATATATTTTTTTATTTAATGTGTCCTTAATTTATTAAATTAATAACATAATCAATATGCATTACGAATTTTACTTTAAAATAAACTCAATACATAATCCATTTAGTATTCAATACATTCTTATATTTTATAGTAATTATAAGCTGAAATTTATCAGTTAAAAATTGAAAATAAAGCTATTTAAAATAAAAATTACATTATTACATAAACTTAAAATATAATCATCTTATTACAAAGGAATAGGCTTGTCTTCATGGGATCAATAATAATAATAATTATTATTATTATTAATATTTTAAAAATGGTAGGGACGGTTTTCTGAAAACAAAAGAATTTTATAGCACGTCTAGTCACGAAATCACTCTTGTTTTCCCAATATTTATAATGTAAAATAACTTATAAAAATAAATTTATAAGATGAAACTTTGTATTATAAAAATAATAAGAAAAATTAAACCTTTTTATTTCAATAAATATATCTCACTTCTCAATTATTAAAAGTGATAGTGTAGAGGGGTGATTTGAGTAAATATGTACATATAATTGCTTATAAGTCTTAAATTGAATTATTAAAGACTGTTATTATTAAACTAATTGGAGGAAGAAGAAAAAATGAAGCACAGGTTTTTTTATTATTTAATTAATGGTAATTGTAAGGTTAAAAAAGTACAAAAACAATAAAAAAAATATTTATAGCAGCTATAGAGTATATAGAATACTAATACTAGTAATAAATAATAAAACTTAAAACAATCATTATATTAAATAATAATAATATTAAAAGAAAAAAAGAATTCTCACTAAAATTATATCACACTCTTTAATCAAACACAATTTTCATCTCGCTGTGATTTTATTATCACCAGTTATAGAAGTTTAAATTTATCGCACTGTTATATTTAGCATTTTATATTTTGCGGGGAGGGGTAACGACGGGGAGAATGAAAAAAAAAAACATTTAAGGCCCGAATAATGCTGAAAGTACTGCATTTGGCAGTCGATAATTATAATCCGAGTTATAAGGTTGCAGACAAAGAAATAGCAAGGGACCGAAATGGAAAGGAGCCGAAATTGCCAGGGATCAAATTGTCTCAGGACCAAAATGTCTCGGGACTAAATTTTACATTCCATACATCCTTACAACGAAAAAGCATCCTTCCAAAAGGACATTTTATTTCGTTACACACATTCTTTTGGTTTCAAGATTTTTAGACCTAAAAGACTTGTTATACTTGAGAAAACAATATTCAGAATTCTGTGTATAAAGATTAAAAATTTTACATCGACGCCTATAAAGTCGAATGTTTGCACCTGAGTCGGACGGTGATGGCGACAATCAATCACTTTTCTACAAGCATGTGTTAAGAAAGTTCTTTGTACCTAGATTGGTTGAATTCTGTTTTCAAGAATATTCTACAGACACTGATTGTTTGAATCATACATATCGCCTCCTTTTGGGAATTTCTAGAAAATTCTTTCAGCTTCATAAAACCAGTTTTTTGACAAAAATTCGCCAAAATTTTGTTTTATATCGCTTAATTTGGCACGTTTCTTTCACTCAGTGCAAGATCATTTTTTTTATTGTTAATCTTGAAAGGCTATTTGCCACCACAATTAGCAAGTGTTGCCAATATTTCGTCAGATATCTCCAAATTTTGCAAAATGTTACCTTTTTCCGGCTGCGTTTACTGCAAGCTGTTCAAAACTTAGTAACTGTTTAAAACTCCATTCCTCTTAAAATGCATTGACCCGTTAAAACTCCACAATGGCCACTAATCGAATTTTTTGGAACTGAGATCCAGCCAAAAAAATCTAATAGGATATAAAATTTAGACGAAATTATTAGAGCCGTTTTTTAGATACAATTGTCATTTATGCAAACACATACATACACATGGTAAGTCAAAATTTGCTAGAACTATAATGTATCATATAGGGTTTGTGAATCTTTTGAAAAAAATTAATAAAATAATAAACACAAGCTAACAACTGCTACGGCTCCATATATATGTATATAATATATATATATATATATATATAATGTCCCTTAGCAACATTTACCGCTGTCTGAAAATTTCCTTTACTTAGTCATTACTCAGTCATTAGATAGCACTCATACAATCTTCGATAAAAAAGTTACTTCAATTTTTTGCTGTTTCGAAGTGAGTTAATTACAGGGAGTTACTGCAATTACTTAATATAAAATTTATGTAAAAAACGGTATTTTAAAGCAGTTTACATCATATACTCTTTGGAAAATATCTGTTGTGTTTAGAAAATGATAGAAGCATTTATATTCTAGATATCGGCATACAGGTATTTGTAATTCAAATATTTTAACATACATAAAAATTTCAAACACATACATAGAAACTGTACATTAATTTTTAAGAGATATAAATGTTTTATCATATTTAGTCATCATATGACAAATATCGCAATTTTTTCTGTGTTAAAATTTTTTTTAAATAATTAAGCTTGTCTTTAGATCAAATATTTATCACGAAAAATATTAAATATAGGCATTATTACTCTCAATCAGCTTTGAAAACCATAACACATAGAATATATCAAACAGGTGAATAATCTGAATCTAATAATATATAAATATTATGCCTTATTATTTTAGAATTTTTATTTTTCTTTTTAACTATTTTCATACATAAAGTATTTTAAATAAAATTATGGGAAAAATTATGGGAATACTTGCCCCCAAAAAAGTATAATTTCAAAGAAAAAATAAACTTCAGAATTCACTTGTTACTCCAAAAGATATCCTTAGAAATACGAAATAGTTTGCATTACCTCTATCTGCACATTGATTTTTTCATATTTAAATATATTTCTGCAAAATAGTACAACACTGTTAACACTCAACTTTTGTTAAGTTACAGAAATTGAAATTATTTTGAGCTTAAATATAGTTAATTTATAGCATGAATAGTTAGAAATGGGCATACAAAATATAATATTAACTTACATTTATTTCAAAGACGCAAAATTTTCTTTTTCACTTCATTCAAAACTTTCTGTTGTATTCCCGCTTTTCTCTTTCAAAACTGCAATCAAATAAATGTTTCACTTTGTATTCGCTATGTATTTCAGTTATCGCAACTCATTTTTCGTGCTTGAATTTTTACTTTTTTAATGTAAAAAGTACTAGGAAATA
This sequence comes from Maratus speculifer, assembly GCA_964019185.1. Classification (NCBI taxonomy): domain Eukaryota; kingdom Metazoa; phylum Arthropoda; class Arachnida; order Araneae; family Salticidae; genus Maratus; species Maratus speculifer. The sequence continues at coordinate 391,338,033 of OZ025290.1, forward strand.
AGTTTAGATTTAATACACACTAGTATATTTGGTTTCTAGCAAATTTTTATTTTCTATTCAATGCTTATTCATTAAAAGTGTTTTATTTTTCTTGCTCAATAAATTTTTCTGTTGTAATTTTCAAGACTTTTTAAATTAAACGAGGATTTCGATTCCTTTTCATTTCTTCTATTTTTAAAGGAATTTTAAATAATTCATCTTTTTATTTATTTTACTAATTCTATGACATTCAAAAATACTTATTCGAAAGTAAAAAAATGTCTGATCATATAAAAGAGAAAAATCTTGTTTTTAGAAATTTATTCTTTTTCTTTAAATAATGACATTTCGAAGTAATTTCTTTTTTATGTACAATAACAAAAATCAACTTTTGTCTGAAAATGTCTCTATTTAACGTATCTTACATAATTTCAAACATAGAATGCTGTAAGGATTAGTTGTTCGTATACATCTTAAATCCTCACATTGATTGTAAATAACGTTTTAGGAGGGTTAAGTTTTACTCGGATTGAATCCGAAAATTTTGCTTAAGCCCTTAAGAACTAACGTTAAAATAAACTTTTGCACCAACAAAATCTGATAATAGATAACAAAAAAGCTCTCTTTCAGGAAATTGTACTTTAGAAGACTGGTAATTAAGGTTCATCATTATTGATGCAAAAAAACTACTTTAAAATATTAATTTAGTTGTCAATAATAAAATTCATGCAAAAGTAGATTTGAGAGTTTTAAACATGTTAATGAGCTCCAAATCCGCATTTTGTAATTATTTTAAAGAGCTTAAGATGGTTAATTATGAAATTTTGTTGCTTTTTTACCACATTGCACTCTCAGAAAGAACTGTAAAATTATGAGCATTTGTCAATTAGTTTTAACAGCTTTTTGTAAACTTAGATATATATATATATATATATATATATATATATATATATATATTTTTAAAGCAAAAACCCTTTAGTTAGATAGAAGTAAAGTGATAATTAAAAAAAATCAAAAAATTTAGTTTTTATGAAGAAAAGAATAGAAGTCCACATTTTTACTACTCAGGACTGAAGAAGTTAACTCGAAACATAAACCTATGCCAACAAAAAAATTTCGTAGACCCAAGTCCTGTGTAAAATTAATTAATCAATATTTTAATAAAATTATAGAAACGTTTTCTTTAATTATAAATCTAATATCGGTTTTATCTTTTGTGTAACATTTTTAAAAAAGAAGATCACCCATAAAAATATTTCCCACTTTATCCTAAGTAGACATCACATTCAAATCAAAAACAAAAGGTCAAATAAGATGCCACCTAACCAAAATATAATCTAAAATAGTCACGATAAAAGAAGAAATTTCGAAAATGAATCTTTTAAATACAATGGAGATAAGATTCAATGTTTAATCAACTGCTTAGATATTGAAAATTAATAATAGAATTTGCGTTTCAAATCTAATCTGGAGCTTTAATTAATTATACATACAAACGCAAATTAGAAATCTTTTGATATCAATAATTCCTTTTGTAATTATGGGAAACAAACCTCTTTAATTTCCTTAGGAAATGTGATTATATTATCATTAATTTGGTGGTGCTCTTGTTAAAAACTTCATATAAAATGCGTGTTTAGAATTTTGTTTGGTGATAAATAAAGATGTATCTATTTATTAGCTTTGAAATTTTATCCTAATTAAAATTTATGTAAGTATATCATTATTTAGACTACTATGAACTTATATTTTAGAAAAAAATTTCGAATATTCCGATAAATTGTTTTATGTGCATTATTCCCAATGTTGTTTTAAATGATTTATTACTTACGAAATCTTCTACTTCAAATGGCAGAGGATTTTCTTGTGGTTCCATCGATTAATGATCTTCAAAGACTATTGATCTTGTCAGTTTAGGAGACATCAGCGTTTATTTAGTCATAGACATATTTTCTTCAGGCGATATTGTGCAAATTGAAGTTGTTGAAAAATTATTTGTAGAATAATTCTAATAGCATGCAAATGAAACAATGTTTTGATCACAATTGCTTGAAGTTTTGATTCTGTTTGCAGGAAATTTTGATCTCATCATAGCGTAACGAAAATAGCAAGCAAAATTTAAAATTACTAAAACTATACCGAAGATTTAACTGTTTATTTCAGTTAATAAATTCCGTTTTAAAATGCTGAAAGTAATCTCCTAGAGGGAAGCAAAATTGTTTTATGTTTTATTGATGTGTAATTATCCAGGTTGTCTTTTAAGGATAATCCTGTAAGCAAACATTTCTAAAAAACCTAAAATTAAAATATGACAAGAAACTCAAGAAATTGGTCCATTGATAAATACATAATAATAAAACCATTCTTGATACTTAATGACAAAATTTTCAAGAAAATTGATATCGATTCTTTCCAAATGCTTACAACATATTTAATAGTAAACAAAATGAAAGTCAAAACAATTGAAACGTATTAAATAAAAGATAGATTCAGTTTTGGGAAAATTTTATTTAAAAATAGTGTTTTAATTTATAAGATAGATTAGTATTTAAAATTGTTTCAATGTAATTGTGTTTGTAAAACATAAATATTCGAAATATTACATTCCACCTTCCTTGGAGTACATTTTCCTCATATATCGTGACTGGAGTAGAGATCTTTATCCAGAGGCAGGATGCAAAGAATGAGTACTGTTATAGAAAACAATAGTTCGACTTATGTAATATCATAAATTTTAATTATGATGAATACAAAACGAAAATTGATATGATATAAAATTAAGCAAAAAGTTTAAATACCCAATCGAAGACTACTGCATATCATAACGCTAGACTGTCAAAACACAGAGTAAGAGACAAATTATTCCTTTTTTATTTTAAACTAGTGCTCGCGATGGGATACGTATAGCAGCGATACGTTTTGACGATAAACGTATATCTGTATAATACAGCTCATATTCAAAATATTAGAATAATTGAGAAAAAGTAATAAGAAAAAAATATTTGTCATTTATTTATTTTTTATACTAAGTAAATGAAATTAAATTTCTTATAAATTAAATCTGGAATGTTTAGATAAGATTTTAACATTTATAAAATATAAAATACAGCACAATAAATTAGGTATACAGCTTCCTTAAACACACCAGAATATTAGAATAAAATTTAGATTGGTTCAAAATATTAGAATATTTTATTTTACGCAACAATATTACCTTATGAATATGAAGTAAATGGTAGTTAATATTTTGTAGCATCCCCTTTAGCTTTCATAACAGCGTACAATCGATCTTGCATACTATATACAAGGTGTTTACAAACATTTCTATCAATATTAGCCCAAATAGACTTTATACGTGCCACTAACTCAGTTTTACATGAAGGAGGATTTTCTTGAAGTTTTTTCTTCATTATACACCATAAGTTTTCGATGGGATTAAGATCTGGTGAATTTGGTGGCCAAGGAAGTACCTTAATGTTGCGTTGGCGGAACCAATTCTTAGTTGACACCGAGGTATGCGGAGACGCTAAATCTTGTTGAAAGATGAAATCATCTTCAAATAAATCTTCTGTTGATGGAATCATGTAATATTCTAAAATTTCTTGATATATCAGAGAGTTAACCTTTTCGTAGACGATGCATAACTTTCCAGGTCCTTCTGCACTCATACAACCCCAAACCATGACACTAGCAGCAAATTTTACGGAACGTTTAAGGCATTCTTTATCAAATGCTTCTTGCTTCATTCTCCAAACTCGAATACCTTGATTACCATATGAAACACAAAACATACTTTCATCACTAAATAATATATTTTTCCAATCTTCATTGCTCCATAAACGTCTTGATTTACATCAATTCAATCTTATACGCTTTTGTCTTGCAGTCATGAGAGGTTTTGTTTTCGGTACACGAGATTCAAATTTAAATTTATGGAGACGTCTTAATGTTGTCGATGTAGAAACTTCAACTCCTTCTTCTTTCCCTTTACGGTGAAAGAATCGCACACTTTTAGAACGGTTTTTCTTAACTATACGCTTCAGTTTCCTGTCATCTCTAGCAGATGTTTTTGGTTTTCGGCCACCATTTCGGCGATTATTTTGAAATTTTCCAATTTTTGAATATTGTGTTAGTATTTTACTAACGCTCGATTGCGAACAATGTAAATAATTCGCTATAAAACATTGATTTTTACCGTGCCGATACAAATCAACCATACGAAGTTTAGTAGATTCAGGAATATCACTCACACGGCCCATTTTAAGACGAAAAAGAAACAAACTGCAAAAAAGAATACTGATTTTAAATAAAATAGTCTGAATTTAATCAATGATGCCACCAGTTAAGAATTGGTAATAATTAAAGGAGAATTAATGTGAAATATTCTAATATTTTGAACCACTTGAATAAATATTCTAATATTTTGACTTTTCAAAATAATTTTTTTTGCAATTAATCTTTTCAAAAATGATATTAAATTTAAGATAACATGTAAGTTTAATCAACAATAAGTTCTTAATAAAAATACTGTTTGCATATTTTCATTAAAAGACATTAAATTACCAAACGATATTTTCAATTTCTAAAAAAAAGGTAATTATTCTAATATTTTGAATATGAGCTGTACGTATCTCTGCTATGCGGATACCTTAAAATGTATGTTTAAACGTATCCGGATACGTATAAGGGCATATCGGCTAAACGTATATTTAAGAATACGCATATTTAATGTATACGTATATTCTACGTATCGTATATAATTTAACCTTCCTACCTTGAATGGGTCTAATCGGCCCATAACTATAATATGTTTTATACGATTCGAACCAGAACTTTTTTCATAAAGAAAGTTAAATAACGGATTTAGAGAAATAAGTCAATTAAATATATTAAAATATTTTAAATAAAGGTTCGGTGTGAAATGTTTTTATCAAGATTTAGTAAAATTTGAACAGGATACGAAGGTTAAATAGTGGACTTCATCAGTCTTATGTCACTGAATGAAGAATAATTTGGAAATCGGAAGCGTTACGACAGGAACCCGCATAGTATGTCTTATACATGCGAAGTCGAGCAATGAAAAGCGTATATTTTTTAAAACAACTTGCAAAAAAATAACAAAAAATCAGACTCCTGAACTTGCCAATCTCGTTTCACTAACAGTGAAAGCAGGGAGCATTTGGATAATATTTATCGGAAATCTACCGAAAGGAGAAATATTCTCATTCCTATATTTGCCTTATTTGCCAGAAAATTAAGGATAAAATATTGTTTTCCATTTAGAAGATTCCTCCAAATTTAATTTCTTTTGCTTTTAAAAGAAAGCAGGAGGAGTCAATAATGGAGATTTCACGGTAGTTATAAGCTTAATTTTTTTAAAATATATATTTATTTTCAAAGCAAAAATTATATAGCTGTTTTAGAGATAGAAGTAAACTAATAGTATAAGTGTGAAACAAATGAAATGGAAAAATTTGCAAAGTTGTGAAGCGTAATATTTTTTGCATTAACGATGCATAAAAAATAGTATTGAAATCCGTTAAATAAAAAAATATATATAACATTTATTGCATTTTAGAACGCATTAAATTTATTTAAATTACAATTGAACATATATGAGCTTGTCGCTTTTTATGTATTTCTTAACAGGTGCGTTTGTAGAAGTTTCTATACAAAATCAACTTTATACGACAGACATGCCTCTCTATTTCAATAAAATTATAGCAAGTTGGAGATTTTACTTTTGAGTTCAGTAAGCAGTATTTTGGCTCCTGTTGACACAAAATGTCGAAGAGCTTAAAAAAAAATTCCATATGTCCATAAGTGCCACCATCTTTGGTAATTTTTTGAAAAAAAATATATATAATAACTAGTGAAAATCGGCAATGCTCTCATATGCCCCATTTTCACATGTGCCCCAGTCTCCCCCGTATGTGTTTCGTAATTATGTGTATTAAGTCTTGAGATAGAGTGCTCACAAAATTCATGTCACATACAGACAGACAAAGTCACAGACTCACAAACTCACAGGCAGATATTTTGTAAAAACATGTTTTTCGGCCTCTCTTAACCTTAAAACGTGTAAAACCGTCGAAAGTTTTCCCGAATCCAATACTTTCTCCTTGTAAAGATACAAGAAAATATTAAAAACTAATGCGCTACATATCTTCGAAAAATTAGTTTGATTCTAGTCAATACTAATGTAAGACACTTTATAATAAATAGCTAAGTTTTTTGGGGAAAAAACCAAAATCTAAACTGAGAAACGTATTCAGATTTTTTTAATACCTGCATAACAAGTATTAAGTAAACACATCGTAGTTCCTTGAACTATGGGGATACTCATGCCGGATATTTCCCTATTTTTCTAATCCACAGAAAAACATTGAAACATCAAATTTCATACCTTTAACGAAAAACGTTTAAACGTTCATACGTTTATCTGCTTGGATAAGAACCGTATGTTCGATGTACCGTATATGCTGCTTTGAGCAATATGTATAACCGCCGATGCCGTATTATACGTATAGCAAATCCGTATTTCGTATAATACGTATTATACGTATACTCGTATAAACGTATAATCGAGAGCACTATTTTAAACAAACAGAGATGACCGCTATATGCTCAGTAAAATAAACTCTAGGTTCAACTCAATATACCGTAGGTTTTCGTTGATTATATCAAAAATTTTATTTTATAATTATACTTTTTACAGAAATAATCAGTATGAAAACTATGTTTCCAAATTTTACATTGCACGCATATTTATAATGAAAAGGCAGCCCACCAAAAGAACATTTTTATTTTGATGCACACATTCTTTTGGTATCAGGACCATTTAGGCATGAACGACTTTTTGTACTTGAGAAAGCAACATGCAGCATTCTGCGAATAAAGACTGACACAATTACATTCATATCTGTGAAGTCGAATGTTTATTCTTAATCCGGACGGTGATGTTGAGAATCTTTAATTTGGCTCCAAGAATATGTTAAGAAAGTTCTATGCATTCAGATTGATTTTTTTCTGTTTTCACGAATATTCTGCAGATTCTGACATGAATCATGCATATCGGCTCATTTTGGGAACTTAATAATAAGTTCTTTTAGATTGTGAAAGCCAGTTTTTTCTTAAAATTCCGCCATGTATCGCCAAATCGGATGAGTTTCTTCACTTGGTACCAAGTGATGTTTTGAAATTGAAATAGTTGAAAACGATTTTTCAGCCAAAATTAGCTAATCTTTTACCAAATATCTCCAAATTTGGTAAAATGTTATAAATTTTTCGACTTCATTTACTGCAAAACTGATCATTTCAGCGGTTTAAGTGCATAGTTTGATTGTTTGACTTTTAATATTTTAATAATTTAGCTATCGAATTTAAGCTGGAAATAAACATTGAGATTCTTATATTAAATTATGTCTGTAGTATTTGTTGGATTTATCTTTCGTAATCGTCTAAACACGATAGAGGTAAAATTGAAAAAAAAATTCAAGCATTACATTATTTTAAAATGAATAAAAATTGAGTAAATTGTTATATGGCTTTCATACAAAATGCGACACAGTTTTCAAACAAGTTACATCTTAAGATATTTTTTCCCATATTCGACAGTGTAAAAATTTTATATGTGCGGTCTGAAAAAAATTTCTGAAAAAATGTAATTAACATGTTTTAAATTGATATCATAATATCGGTTTCCGTAAAATATCTATAATTTTATAGTCGTGAAATGTTTGTGAGTTCACCTTCATATATTTTTTAAAAAATTGAGCCTAATTTTTATGGATTATCATTATTGTCAATTTAATTAAAATATTTTTCTCTTTAACCTAAGCATTAATAATAACGATTCCTTTTTAATACTTTAAATATGTTTTCAAATTTAATCTTAAATTTTATGTAGATTGAGATATTTAATTTTTATAAAAGTGCAAGCATTTGTTTTAAAGCGAGTAATTCTTATTATTAAAACATAAAACACTCAAAGCAGAAAGTATGTTCTAATTAAAATATTTTCTTAGTCAATAAAAAATGATGAGAAACGTATATAACGAAAATTATATTCAGATAATTCTCTTAAAATACGAATTTAAATCATAATAAATTTTAGGGAAAACGTACAACACTTTTTATAGATATTGACTTTTATTTTTTAATACATTGTATTTGAAAAACGATATTATATCACTTTTTAAATTTATAAAAAAAAAAAAAAAAAAAAAAAAAAAAAAAAAAAAAAAAAAACAGGAAATTGAATTATCCACCTTTATTGCATTGAATGAAAAAGAATATATCTGTATCCTTTAAATTCCACTTATTGATTCTACATTACCTCAACTACTATGGACTAGAAATGTTTTTCGTCAATAATATATTATTCGATCATAAGCGGTAAAATTTAGAAATAATGAAACTCGAAACGACATAAAACTTATTTTGATTATTTTAGGAGAAGAAATTAAGAAATAATTTGAATGATTCTTCTGGAATGAAATTATTACTTCAGAACCTATAAATATAAATATAAATGAAAAATCATTTTTAAGAATAAAAACACAAATTTAAATTTGCGTGTCTTTTTACATTTCTTTTCGAAAGTAGTTAAATGTTTTTTACGAAAACTGAACTTAATCTGTGAACAATTGTGTATGTATTTCATTAAACATTGTAAGGACTTTAAATAGAAATAAAAAACATTTTGTTGTTTTTCAATATTTTATGATGTGCATTGTACATTCATCTGCAATTTCGGACATTTATAATTCGATTACCAAATCACAGACATTTAAATTCACTCCACTATCAGTTATTATTCCAGACGGTCCCATGAAAAAAAGCAACATTTTAACGTAAAAAGGCTTTTGATATTAAACATATAAATGACAGCTCTAAAGTTCATTTAGATAGTAAATATGGCTAAGTAAGCAAAGTTCCAGCAACATTGCACAAATCATGTTTAATATGTGATCTGATTTAATACAAGATTTTTTTCTATTCCCCTGAAACGTGTGTTAACTGGGTTTTTACATTATATTGAAAGAAGAATAAAATTTATTATATTGTGATAGATTATTGATAATGATCCCTTTCACTAATGTATAAAAAACACGATAAGTGCTAAAAATAATTTTTTAACTATTTTTAAATCTAAAAATTGCATTAATAAAATTGCAGAAAATTCAAAAATCACTTTGTGAATTCCGAATTAACTGTAATGAAAGACGAAAAAAAATTATTATTTTCGGTTAAAAGATTGAAATTGGACAGTATTTATTAATGTGGATGTGGGAAAAATACTTCAAAATTAAGAAAAAAGTTTAAAATTTCTGAAAAAATTCTAATCATAAAATATAAAAATCCATTCAATGTGCATAACTTCAAAAACACAGGCATTTTTCTGACAATTCTCTGAGTGCAGGGTTTTCTGAAAATAAAGAACACAGACATTTCAACACAAGCACACACAAACGGACAAATTTCTTTTTTTTATTATCATTTGATAACTAGTTTATACGTGTCTCAATTATTTTCAATTGACTACAGGGTTTCATTTGCATTTTTTGCATCTATTTTCTATACTTCTTCTCTTTTCAATACTTTGTGTTTGTAGTAATTATTTTTATTATTATTTTACATTTAAATACATTTCCGTAAATTAGTTTTAAATAATATGTTAAATGTTAGTAATATCAATAGTAGTTGTATTACAATAATAGTTGTATGACATATTTAAAATAATGTGTCATACAACTTTTGTTTACAGAAACTAAAAGTTTTTTTACCTTATATATAGTTAATTTATAGTATGAATAGTTAAAAATGTGCATACTAAATAAACTTTTCTACAAAAAATTGAACCGACTTCAAAAACTACTACAAAGTGAAAAATATTTTTTTTACATAATAGTAATAAAAAATTAAATTAAGAGCATAGTATTTACCATGCGTATTGTTATATTTGTGTACATTCATTGGATTTTTTGGATTCGGTGCCAGTCAAGCCTTTATTCTTTTAGGCTTTGCAATGGATACTTAATTTAATTTTTGAAATTGGCCTTTATTCTTTTAGGCTTCGCATTGGATACTTAATTTAATTTTTGAAATTGGCTTGGCTGGCACCGACTCCAAAAAATCAAATTAATGTACATAAATATAACAATACGCATGGTAAATACTATGCTCTTAATTTAATTTTTTATTGCTATTATGTAAAAAAAAACATTTTTCACTTTGTAGTAGTTTTTGAAGTCGGTTCAATTTTTTGTAGAAAAGTTTATTTTTTCTAGACTCTCAAAAGGAAAAAAAATCCCTCTCGGCTTGGCCTATAGGCGGAGGTAGATTTCGAAGAGTGCTCATTTCAACAACAAAAAATAAAATATGATGAGTGATAAATCCAGTTTAACAATTTTCTTTGGCCGCTTTTGAAAAATTTTTAATTTATTTTTATGTAAGAACTGGTTTTTATCAAAATCATCTTAAGCAAAATTCGGCTCAAATGTCCATTTTGACAACATATTTTGAAATATATTCTGACTTTATTATTAAAAAAATCAACCAATACGCAAATTATATAGTTCCTAAATAACAAAAAACTGTCAATTGAATGCTTTTGAGAGCAAAATCGAATTTAAAAATGAGTCATAAAATAGCCAATTTGTTGTTTGAATACATCCTGAATTCTTAAATCATGATCGCTTTGGGAAATTTTGTGCGAAGAGCTCACTTTGACAGCTTTAAAAAAATGTATATTTAACCTTTATTAAAAAAAAAACTGACCAATACGGCATATTACACAATTCCTTAATAACAAATAACTGTCGATGGAATGCGTTTGAAAGCAAAATTGAATTTAAAAATCAGTCATAAAATAACCAATTTGTTTTAATACATCCTCAATTCTTAAATCATGATCGCTTTGGGAAATTTTGTGCTAAATGCCTACTTTGACAGCTTTAAAAAAATATATTTAGCCGTTATCAAATAAACTTTTTTACCAAATAAACTTTTTTTGGAGTAATCGGTGAACATACATAAAAAAATACATACGCGTCGAATTGTTAATCTCCTCCTCGTTTTTTGAAGTCGATTAATAATTATTAGTATTTAATTTGTAAAATATACATATAAAAAATTATAATACGGAAAAAAAATATTGTACACACGGAGTGCGGTTCGATTCCACGCTTTCTTTCGAGAGCCAGAGTTTAAATGAGGCGCCTTAGACCGCGCGGCCATCCCGATTGTATTCCGTTTGGCGAACTTATTCAAGATCCATGTTACTTTTAATTTGCAAGACATCATTAATTTTATTAGTTTTTGTCTAATTACTAAAAAAGTACTTAACCAACTTCGATGAAATGGAAATGATACCGATTCCAGAGCAACCTCTTTCATTTAACACAAATACTAGTTTAATTGGTTGGATAGTTTCAGTGTAATCGGTGAATATACATAAGAAAAAAATACATACGCGTCGGATTGATGATAATATCCTCTCTTTTCTTTAAGTCGGTTAAAAAAATTTAATACGGAAAAAAATACGGTATATTATACACGTATGTCAGCAGTGGGGTTCGAGCCCACGATCTCTTTCGAGAACCAAAGCTTAAATGCCTTAGACCGCTCGGCTATCTTGACTGCAATCTAATCGGCGAATTTTTTCAACGTCATGTTACTTTTCCCAAGTCTATTATTTTAGTACTTCTCACTGATAAAAAGATCTCTGATATTCTGTGCTAATGGTTAAATACAAAATATGTTTAACAGCATAATTAGTATTTAATTTGTAAAATATATATATATAAATTATAATATGGAAAAGGTCATTGTATACACATAGGTCAATAGTGGGGTTCGAACTCACGATTCCTTTCGAGAACCAGAGCTTAAAGCTGGCGCCTTAGACCGCTCGGCCATGTTGTCTGCGATACGCGTAGCGAACTTATTCAACACTTTTGAATTGCGAGAAATCACTAACTTTATTAGTTTTTTCCTAATTACTAAAAAAGTACTGAACCAATTTTGATGAAACGGAAGTGGTACCAATTCGAAAGCATTTTCTTTCGTTTAAAACAAAAATAACAGAAATCGGTTGCATAGTTTCGGAGTAATCGGTGAACATACATAAAAAAATACATACGCGTCGAATTGATAACCTCTTCTCCTTTTTGGAAGTCGATTAATAAAATACTGATTTTTATTTATTTCATACTCGGTTAATTTTGTTTCCCAGTTTATTTAAAATGGTATGTTATTTCCACTTTCCTCTTTCAAAACTGCAATTAAATAAATGTTCCACTTTGTATTCGCTAAGTTTTTCAGTTAATACAACTCACTTTTTATGCTTGAATTATTACTTCTTTACTGTCCAAAAATACGGGGAAATAAAGTAAGATTAGATTTAAAGCACAGAAGTATATTCAGTTTTTTAGAAAATTTTAATTTTGTATTCAATATTTATACATTGAAAGAGTTTTTTTTTTTTTTTTTTTTTTTTTTTTTTTTTTTTTTTTTTTTGCTCATTGAATTTTTTCTATTGTAATATCCGAGATTTTTTAAATTAAAAAATGATTTTGTTTCTTTCTTATCACTTATATTCTTAAAGAAATTCTTAGAAGTTTATTTCTTTATTTAGTTTAGTAATTCTATGCCATTAAAAAATATTCATTTAAAAGCGAAAATTATTTAAAAGCCTCCCTGATAAAAGAGAAAATCTTTTTTATTATAATTTGATTCTTTTTGTTTAAACAATGAAATTTTGAAATAATTTTTTTCTGTACAAAAACAAAGAATAAATTTTTATCATAAAATGTATTTTCTAGCGTATATTACATTTATAGCGTATAATATATAGTTTTAAGTATAGAAGGCTGTAAGAACTAGCAGTTAGCATACTCCTTAATCCTGACAGTGATAGTAATTAGAGTTTTGGAGGATTGAATTTTATTCGATATGATCAAGATATTTTTGCTTAACCTCTTAACCCTTTAACGATCAAAGCATTTTCATTGCTAAGATGTCGAAATAAATGAATGACACCGGTAATTAAGAACAAATATATTTTTAAATAAGAAAACGTGATTTTTCACATACATAATAAAAAAGATATTTTTAGATAAAAATACCAGTGTCAGTGTTGCATATCGGAATTAAAATTTTGTGGTTTCGTGGCGAAACCAATGAACATTAAAGGGTTAAGAAGTAACATTAAAACAATGCTACATTCACTCATTTATTACTTTGGCACTAACAAAAAGTCATCAAAGATGACAAAAAAATCTGAGAATTATATTTTAGGAAACTGATAATTTAGGTTCACTAATATTATTGTAAAATATTAATTTAGCATTTTTAAAATATTAATTTAGCTCCTTTAAAATATTAATTTAGCTATCAGAATACGAATTATTATAATCAGCTATCAGAATCCTAAATTCACACAACAGCAGATTAAATAATTTTAAACAAGTTAATGATTCCCAATTCCTCATTTTTTAAAATAACTTTTAAGAGCTTAAGTTAGATAATTATGAAATTTTCTTACTTTCTTGTACCCATTGAGGTCTCAGAAAAAATGTGTCTGATTCACTAAATAGGCCAAATTATCCCTTAGATACTTCCACATACATTTACCGCAACTTTAATCCATATATTTTTACAGTTCTATCCCATCTGTTAGCAAAATTACTGTACGACCGCATACATTATCCTCCGCTGGGGTGTAACCCTTCATTTTAGTCGTGTTTCAAAAAATAATGTCACTTATCCACGACTGTAACATATTTTTTAACTCTTAAAAAATAACGATTTTGTGATGATTATCTAACGGGATACGTGCTACTGGACAGTAATAGCGTTTTATTGTGTTTTAAAGGACATTATGTCCTGTTTTACGGGAAGCAAAAAATAATGAATTGGAATTATTTATTTATTTATTTATTTATATTTTTTTATTTCTTTATTACTTTATTTTACGGGATATGACTGGAATCTCTGCTCCAGGCCTCTACGCGTAGTTTTGGAGGGATGTTTTTAACAGTGTATCTTAGAAACATTTAGTAATCTCAGATGACGGTAACTTTTTTTAATGAGAAAATAATCATCAGTGCCGCTGTTTGCTTATTTTTGTTCTAAAGCACAAAAACATTCAGCTATATAGCAGAAAAGTAAAAATGTAAAAAAATCTAATAGTTTTGTTTTTATGAAAGTAAAGCGCAGTGGCGTAGTCGTAAAAAACTGAGGGAAAGAATGAAAACAAAGGATACATTCTAGATTATATGCATTATAACTTTCTTGAGAAACAGAGGATATACTGTGTTCCTTAAAAAAATACAGGTGTACGGCGTATACCCCTATATGCCCTCCACTGCATTTCTGGTAAAGAAGTCCACATATGTGTACTTGAGGTCTGAAGAAGTTACTCCAAAACCAAGTCCTGTGTATATTTAATTAATCATTATTTTAATATTGTTATGTAAAAAAATTCTGTAATCAAAAATGTAATATAAGTTTTATTATTTTTTATTTTTTTATTTATTTAATTTTTTTAACAAAATTTATAAAAGAAAACCATTTATAAAGTTTGCTTACATCATATTTCTCCCTTTATCCTCAGTAGACATTATATTTAATTCAATAAGTCAAATAAGAGGCCAACTAATCAAAATGTAATCTGAAATAATTAAGAAAAAAGAGTAAATTTCGAAAATAGAATCTTTTGAATACAACGAAGTCAAGAATCAATGTTTAATCAACTACTTTGATACTGAAAATTAATATTAATGTTTACGTTTTAGTTCTAATCTGGTGCTTTAATTAATTATACACACAAACATAAATTGGAAATCTTTTGATATCAGTAATTCCTTTTGTAATTATGGGAAGCAAACTTCTTTAATTTCCCTAGGAAAAATAATTATGTGATTATTAATTTAGCGGCGTTCTTGTCAAAATCTTCATATAAAGTGTGTGTTTGAAATCAGTTTTGTGATAAATAAAGATGTATCTGTTTATTACCGCTGAAATTTTAGACTAATTAAAATTTATATATCTATATTAAAACTACTATGAACTAACATTAGAGAAAGATATTTCGAATTTTCCAATAAATTGTTTTGTGTGCATTATTCCCAACGTTGTTCTAAAGGATTTATTACTTCCAAAATCTTCTACTTCAAATGGCAGAGGGTTTGCTTGTGATCCCATCGATTAATAATCATCAAAGCCTATTGATCTTCTCAGTTTAGGAGACCTCAACTTTTATTCAATTATAGAAATATATTCATCGAGCGATTTTGTGCAAATTAAAGTTGTTGAAATATTATTTGTAGAATAATTTAAAAAGCATGCAAATGACACAATGTTTTGTTCTCAAATTGCTTTGAGATATCATTTTGATTGCATGAAGTTTTGATCATATCATAGTGTAAAGAAAATAACAAACAATTTTAAAAATCATTAAACCTTAATCTATACAAAAGATTTTTTGAAAAATCTTAACAGTTGATTTCCATTAATACATTTTATTTTAAAAAGTTGAAATCAATCTACAATAGTGAAGGAAAATTGTTTTATGTTTTAGTAATATGTAACTATCCAACTAGGTTTATCAAGAATAATCCTGTAAGCAAATATCTCTAAAATGATTAATTAAAATATGACAAAAATTTCATAGTGTTAATTGGTAATTAATAAATACATAGTAATAAAATCTTACTGGATATCTGATTACAAAAATTTCAAGAAAATATGTATCCATTCTTTCCCAATAGCATCTATTTCGGGGTTTTTTCAGAACAATTCTGCCTGAAAATGCACTTTAAGCTAAATGGAAATGAAACTTAATGAAACTAAATGAAACTTTATATATCTAGTTGCTATTTTAATGACTGTGAATAAACATTCAAATATCTGAAAGCAGTATTAAAGAAAAATTTATTTAGCAATGCCTGCAAAAAAATTAATAATGAACAAAGTATTAGTCAAGATAATTAGAGCATATTAAGGAAATCATGAAAAATTACGATAAATTAAGTTCTGAGAAAATTTTATTAAAATAATAAATTTATAAGATCGATAATTATTTCAAATCGTTTCAAGATAGCTTTTTTTAAATTTAAAATATAAAAATCTGAAATGTTTTGTTTCACCTTCTTTAAAGTACATTTTTCTCATATTTTTTGGCTGGACAAGGAGTCTTTATATAGTGCAAAGAACTTGCACTGTTATAAAAAACCGCCTTATTTAATGTCATAAATATTGGTAACGTAGAATACAAGATGGAAACTGGTGTGACAAATAATTTTCAGGCAGAAAGCTTGAATAAACCAACAAAGGCTGCTGGTGAGTTATCACAGTTAATTAATTTAACTACATAATGTAAAATTTATGTAAGCAATCATACTTTAAAGCTGTTTAAAACATTAAATTGCAAACAAAGATGGACGCCATGTACACAGTTCCAGGTATGTGCTAGTTATAAATGAATAAAATGTAATCCTTCATTAATATTTACCTTATAAATATTAGTTGCAGCTGTATAGCACTTTATCGCAAGCTAGTCACGAAGTGTAATTTAATGCTTGAATTAAAAATAGTTGATGCGATATGGCATTGTAATCTTTTTGGAAGATGATAGAAGCGTTTCAAATTTAGATATTTACATACAAGTTTTTGTAACCCAAATATTAACTTATGTAGAAATTTTGAAAAAATAATAAATAATGTTTAAGAGATATAAAATATTAATCATGTTTAGCCTTCACATGACAAACATCGCATTTTTATCGCTGTTAAAAGTTTTCTAGATTTTCTTTAGATCAAATTTTTATCTCGAAAAAATTTAAGTGCATGCATTATTGATAACAATCTGATTTCAGAATCAATCTGATACATCGGAACATATCGGGACATATCGGAAACAATCTGATTACAGATTACCCAACAGGTTAATAACCTAATTTTATTTACAAAATATATATCATACCTTACTATTTTAGATTATTGATTCTCCCTTTTGCGATTTTCATAGGTAAAATGGTTTAAATGAAATTATGAGATTACGTGACCTTTAAAAATATCCTTTCACAGTTAAAATAAACTTGAGACTTTGCTTGTTACTCCAAAAAATATGTTTAGAAATATGAAATAGTTTGCATAACCTATATATGCATATTAATTTTTGCATGCTACTAAAATAGAATGATTTTTCACAAGTCTCTGTGTTATCATAAATGGATTGAGAAGTATAGTTTTTTGATATTCTGCCACAATGGGAAATAGTATGGCAGAATAGGAAGCAGAAAGTAAATATAAATTTTATTTTTACAGTTTTCATGCCTATAATACAATGTAAATTGAGTGCTGATAGTGTATTTTAAATTATTCATAAATTTTCACAAACCTAATTCTATTTCACTTGAAATAGCGATATATACTTGTTCTAGTAAAAAATAAGGGGTGTTTTATAAGTATGTATCAAACACAGCATTTTAATTTAGCTTAAAAATATGAAATTCGTCGTTATAAAGTAAAGCAGGTTATTTTGTTTTATATTTTTGAAGTGATAGTTTTATGAATGCAAATTAAAATAGAAATTGACATAAGTTTAATACCGGGATTTTTAGCTTGAGTAATGACATTTGTTTTATGAAGAATTCTACCGACGACGTAAAGCAGCGAAATTTCAACATTAAAAACACTAGTATATGCATGTAAATTTGATAAATTTATATGTTGGATTAATCATTCGATAACAATTCAAGTTCCACTCTTAGCTTACATAATACCAATTCTTTTAGAATGTATTTAATTGAATAATTTCGTGGCAATGCATCTGTGCTAGTTTCTTTACCTATATTGATACAAGATTTATTAAATATAACAAAATTGTCTTTTGGATTACAAATAATTTTTATCTAATTACATCAAAATTTATTCTTTCAATTAATATTTTTCAGTTTTTATTTTATTTTTTAATTTCTACTTTAAAAAATTTAGAAATATAATGCTATGCAATTAATTTCTTTTTTGCATTAACAGTACAAAAAATATAAATAAATAAACGAAAGGATCTTATTTCTTTTTATTTTATTTCAGTAACAGAAGATTTTTTTTTCGCACTTCTTAGAAAGTGTCTTTCATTTCTAATTTTCTTCTGTGAAAAAGTAGTTAATTAAAATTTGTATTTTGAATGTAATGTTTTTTTCTAGTATTGAATATCTTTTTTAATGAATAGATTTTTAAAGACACTAAAATACAAGAAAATAAATTAACTTTACGTACACCATAACAAGAAGTGAATACGGTTTTGTTGTTGTTGTTGTTGTTGTTTTTTAACCTTGCTAGTATTTAAAATTTAGACTTTGCAGCAGTTTTGTTTTACTTCACGGATTTTTCCTATTAAAATTACTTGGATGTTTAAATAAACAGTGATTTCGATTTTCTTTATTCTTCTGAATAAAAAAAACTGCAGATACTTACTAACTTTTTAAAGCTGTTACTGTTAAACAATCAATACAATAAAAATAAATTTTTAAAAAATGGTATGACTTTATAAAAGAGAAACATTTTTGCTTTTAAGAATTATTTTTTTTCCAACTATAAAACAATGAAATATTTTTTTCAAATAAATAATCTATCATTTTATAAAATTTTACTGTTTTTACTGCTTTTGATGAAAATTGTTTAGAGTAAGAAACCTTTGATGGTGCACAGTTCGTTCATTTCTTTATTGAGCCGTGGCACTTTAAACACTGTCAGAAATATACCTAAGTTAATATTATAATAATAGCATTGTAAGAAAGTAGAAGTGTACAAAGATTCAATTTTAGTTCATGAAAATCTCATATAGTCCGATTTGGCTATGATATGAATTTTGAAATCATCGCTTAGCTGATGATATTGTACATCATTTCTGTACTGAGCTCTTTATGGTAAGATGCCTAGATAGGAAAGTGGTAACATATCCACAGGCCGCATGCTCAAATATGTTTAGACAGACTTCAAGTCTAACTTATGGCATACACACATGTAAAAACTTCGCTACATTCGCTTAGACGAGTTCGATAAATCAATTAAGACCTGTAAACAATAATTAGCTTAGCGGTAATGGCAGCCTCGCCAATATGCCTTGCAATTTTATTTTAACCAGAATCGTATGTGCAATAACATTTTGAGTCCGGTATGTCACATGTCTCATATAGAGGTAGTCTTATTTCAACAGTGCTGAACTTTAAATTTTAATGATTTGAATCATATCGATATGTCCATTTAGCAAATAAATTTTGTTAATGCTTTAAATCTTCTGAACGCTGCACTTGGAGCTTAGAATTGAATATATTTACATATGATGGTTGTTAAAATTGTAACATCATGAAGAAATGGCCCTTTTAAGCTGAAAATTTCAGAAAATGCAAAATATAATACATTATACAAATAATTTCAGTTTCAAAGTCACGACATACGCGTGGGCTGAGCACCTCCCTCTGGACTTCTGATATCGTATAAATGGAGGGCTATAGTGAGACGGTAAAATTTTCTATACTTATCATCATGTAATAAACGTAAGGTGAGACATAATTTTGCCTGTTCAACGAAAGAGGGCGGCATTTCAATATCTGACGAGTCTGAACGGGGAAAAAATCATTGATCTTCTTGAAAGGGGATTTTCCTGTCGTAACATAACAGCATTAGTGCAGTGTTACAGCAGTAGAATGATCTGAGTTTTGAAGCAATGGACCAACAATGTTAGGACAATTCAGAAACATGGAATTGGACTCCGAAAGGCGACATCAACGAGCAATGACACAAAGCTCGCATGGCGCTGACGAATCTTACAGTTTCAACCAAACAGCTGGCAGCATATTAGACACGTCTACAAGTCAACCACTGTCTGATTTGTTAATTCTTCGACGTCAGCTAGAGACTATTCTTAGTAGTTCTGCTATTCTTAGAAGTTATTGCACCTTGGGATGGGTGCAATAATTTCTTTATAAAAAATTAGCCTCGCGCAAAACCATCAAGGTTTTGCGGGCGTAGTGCTCTCGTGAACAAAGAGACTGCATTTTCGATTGATTTATTCTTACTAATATCGCTTTAATTTATGAAATTATGGTTATTTCATTCGTGTTAGATGCTATGCCGGTGAACGCTACCTTCTGGATTGCATTATCAACTGTCATAGTGGACGAATGGTCTATGGTGACTCTCATAGTCTCCATGACTGCAATTCCACATCATGGACGCAACAGGTACATCAGTGAACTGTTGGAACCCAAAGTCTTTCCTTTCCTATAAGGCATTCCTGGCAGGGATGTAATGGAGGGTATATGTTGGTATACACTATATACGTTCTGGAATTTTTAAAGGAACTCCGTATGCCCTCTGTTTCTCAGAAAGCAATCGTATGCAGACTCTAGTGTTTACCCTTTTCCTCGAGTGTATACTCTCTGCTTAGAGCGTATATCCTCTGCTATTTTTACGACTACACTCCTGATTCCTGAAACTATCTTTCAACAGGATAATGTCAACCACATGTTGCAAAGAATGTTGAAGACTTCTCGTCAGCAACATACATACAGATTCTTCCGTGGCCTGCGTATTCGCCAATATGTCGCGAATATGCGAAGTTTCTTTAATGTACGTCTCGCTTATGACACGACTTTATGCCCTTTAGCTTCTGTAGATATTAAGAATAACATCAACTCTCACCCGAGGTTCAATTTAAATTTTCGAACAGATCAAACGGCATAAACTTCCTCTATTTTGAATTTTAATTTTGAAACATCCTATCAAATATAAATGAATGAACTAAACGTATAAGTTTTATATATTTTAACACACATGATGACAATGTCAGATTCTCAAAACAGCTTGGATTTTATATTTTTATTGCATAATGTATATATTTTAATAAAAGACCAGGTAATTTTATATATGATTTTTTTTTTTTCGAAATAATTAAATGACTAGTCAAAATAAGGTGAATTAAAGATTCAAGAAACTTGATATAGTTTATATAGTTTTAACTTAGTAAAACAAATCATATATGAAATGTTACAATTGCTTTACCGCACTTTTTAGTTGTTATTACATATTTCTATTCTATCTTCAATAAAAAAACACTATTGATTTCGTGAAATTTTTCTACTGCCTAACTTGGATATTTAACAGTTTTGAAACGTAATTGAATATTTTTAGATAAACGTCTATATGTCAAACTGCCGTTTGTATTCTTATGTATATATCTGAGTCTTTCGTGAATTTTGTTATATCTGGAACTCTCTGATTGACAAGGAAAAGTAGTCTGTAGAGCATAATGTCTCTCCCGATCGCTTTTATTAATTTTTTTTAAATAACAGAATTTATCCAGAGCTGAAGCCGCCAGAATCGCGACAGTGGGTGGTATATGTGTAAAAGCCCATATCAAGGCCGCACTCGATAACGTAACAATCATATAATGTGTTAAACGTTAAGTGATTGTCACATTTAGAATATGCCAATATTGACATTCAATTTTATAGTGTGACGGTAGTGTTTTTTTTTCTTTTTTTTTTGTCGAAAAGATATTCAAATAGCATCAAATTGCGTAAAAGTAACATCCTTATAATTCTAAAAGTATAGGTGGTTTTGGTATTTTAATTGCCAATATAACCAGTACATTTTTCGTATTATGTCTGTAATTATGTTCCCTTTCATTTCAGTGTGATGGAATATTTTTACCTAATTAAAAAAATCGTATGATATATCTACATGATAAATCTAACTTATCTTAAAGAAAAACAAACGCATACAATTTTAATTAGTTTTTATTTGAAAAATTACTATTCGATAAAATTAAATAAATAATCATTTTAATTGTGATATCTTCAATAATTTAACTTTCTTTGACTTTTTGCAATGATATTTTTTTCTAAATTAAGAATAATAGTTGGCGTATTTAAAAATTTCAATATTCAAAACAGTATTTTATAATATTGGGTTCAAAAACTTTCATGTATCTTGTAAAAAATTAAATGATAAAAATGAAAATCAAAATGTTATTTACAAACATATATATTAATTAAGCCCTTAATAATTTGAAGGTAATTTTTAACTTGATAATTGCTTGAAAGGAAATCAACAAAATGGTTTTAAATCTCATAAATTGCTATATTAATTTGGAGCAGATTATAGTGATTTAAGTTAATTTAATGAAATTACAGAAAATTACAGTGATTAAAATTTAAGTTTTATCATTTTCTTCTTAATATTAACTTTCGATTTCAATATTTGAAAACATTTAACCACACATTAATTATGTGGGATGGAATGATTTATTTTACGAGTAAATAACTGGCAAACAATATTTAAATAGAAATTTCTTAACGAGTTAATTCGAAATATTAAAATTAAAGTTATTACTATTTACTTTGGTTTCTAATGACCATGCATTATATTACAATATAATAAGCCTAAATTAGATATTTATAGCTATACTAGCGGCCTTCGCTCGCAACGCTGGTCGGTTTAGACAGACAGATGGGCATTTATTATTAAGATAATTTAACGGTAGATTTTAATCATTCATTACGAAAATATTTTAATTGTTTTTCTCGTTACTTTAAAAGTTACTTTACTTAAACTCGTCGTTATAAAAAATTAAATCGAGAATTTATTTTAATTTTAATTATAGATTTTCATTATAATTTTAAAAAAGACAAGCATTTCAGAATCATTTTAAAAATAAAAATTACCTTTCTTTACATGAACACTTAAGTGTACTTTACAAAAGTTTAAAATTTATTATTAAAGTAAAAAATTCTTTACTCTTTTAGACTATTTTTTTCCTAATTTTAATAATTTTAATCTTTGAGATTATGATTATTTAATAGTAAATAAATAATCATTTATTAATAATAAACCGTTAAAGACATTATTTGTCATTTGACATAATTTTTCAAACAGAAAACTTAAAAAATCAATTACATACGAATGTAATTATTAACGCTTAAAAAATTCTTTATGGATTTTAGATCCGTTATATTAAAAAGAGTTTATTTACGTAAACCATATAATTAACTACAAACTTTCTGTAAACAACAATAATTAAGAAACGATTTGTCGGAAAGACGTTTTCAAAAGAAGTTTTTTTTCACAAAAAGGGACAGTTTTTTTTCACAAAAAGTTTTTTTTCACAAAAAAAGGGCTCATTTTTAATGTTTAGAAGTAATTAGCTGGTATGACGAAATAATATATACTGCATAGAATATTTTTTTCTGTATTCATTTGTGCATTTTTTATCTAAGACAAAAAACATAAACGACTGATACTGAAAAGATAGACAACAAAATTATTTTGAATTTTCTAAATGATTATTTGGTATTATATTTGTAAAAGCTGTGAAATTTTTATTACTTATATTCCTTGTCGACTTCATTTACAGAAATAAGATTAATATAAAAATAATTCCTTTCTTCCAATAAGACAGCTGTATGTGAATTAGGATTTGAAATTAATTAGAGTTTGTTAGGATTTCGAATTAGTTTACAAACTCCAACCTGACATTCACTGTTATTGAAGATATACTTGTTTAGTGCTCTTACATTTCAGCTGGCTTTAATTTAGATCAATGTTTATAAATAAATGTTTTAAGGGGTTTGTAATTTTAGATCCATATTTTTTGCATAAATTATTAAATGCCAGAACAACAATTTCAGTAAAGATATTTCAGTAATTTATGCCACTTACAATGTAATTTTGTTTGAAAAAAATATAAAGAATAAGTATTTTTAATATTATCTTAGCTTCTGCACTGAAGAAAATAACCTAAAATACGAATATATTTACTTGAGTTAAAGTGACTTGATTGACAGACAAATTGAATGCATAAATAATTTACATCTCTGTTTAAAGGTGTTAAATAAAAAATGATCTAAAATTACAATTTAAAAAATATATGAATATAATTTAAAAATTAAATGAATGCATTGTGTTTAACAAAAAAAAAAAGTTTCATGTATTCCAGGAACGTTTTTCGTTTGTATTTCACTTACATTTTTTTTTTTTAGAAAATATTTCGTTTTTGTATCAAATTACATCCTTTAAAATTGTGTAATTTTATAAAGTAAAAAAATACTGAAATTACACGCGAGAACAATAAATATTATTTTATAAATAAAATCAAAATGTTGAATAATTCGACTAATAGAAAGTTTTGATTGCTTTATCTTTCAAGAGTTCTTAAATATAAGAAAAAACAATGAATTAAAATATAATATGAAAAATAAAATATGACGAACTAATTTTATTAAAAACAATAATATTTTTTAAGAAAAAGAAAAAAAACTCTGGATAGAAAATAGTAATTCTGATTCAGCTAAACTTTAAACTTTGACATAAAAAATAATCTAGGAAAACAACGAAAGATTCCCTTATATTTAATTAATATTTTTCTTCAATTTTAAAATTTTTTGAAGGAAATTTAATAAAAAATGTTGAAAATGAATGGTAAAAATATCAAGGTAAAATATTTTTATTTAATATAAAATTAGTATCTTTCGTAAAGAATCGTCAAAAAAAAAAAAAAAAAACTAATAACTGTAAATTGACTTTTGTAAAAGGGAGTAAATTCTTTTTTCATTCTTTTTATTTTCCTTATGATGGTGATATGACTCTATTTATAAGTACCATTAAAATAACTTATTATAAAATTCTTTTAATACGTCAGTTAGCTGTAATACTGTTTAGAATGAGTTACAGATACATTACTTTACCTTGTTCTGAAAGAATTATTGGTTATACAAAGCAAAAATATATTTAAAAGGATGATTTATTTTACCTTTGCATCTTTTCAGCTTCCTTGGGGCTGTGGGAGGGGGAGGGGGTGGGGATTTTTCAATTTGGAATGATTTCTATATTTATATTGTAAAAACGTCATATTTGTACATTTTATATTTCTGCAAAATACTCAGAAAATAATTAAAAACAAAATATTTGAGTGCGGTTATATAAATTGTACAAAATCTCTGTAAATCCAAATTTAATTAATCCTTCTAAATCCTCCAAGCCTTCTAAAATCCTTCAAATATTTATTAACTGATTATGTAAATCTTTTAATTTTGTTTAAACAATTTGCATAAAATGCTTTAGAATGTAAAATCTTCATGAATTCATAATGCGGTAGATAAACAAATAATTATAATATTTTATGTAACATCCAGCTTCTTATGAAATTGTGATGATGATCTAATGTATATCTTGCAATAATAATAATATATATATATATATATACAGGGTGATTCCAAATTTTTTTTACAATAAAAGAGGGGTGATAGTACACATCAAGACCAACAATATTAAATAGGAGACCAAGGGTCTAAAACGTTTTCCTAAGGAGATAGCCGCCATTAAAGTTTAGGGGCCGAAATTTCAAATAAACATAAAGAATGGAAAAATCGGTCGATTGATTTGCGGTTTTCACTAAAATTATTCTTTATGTCGGCATTTTCTTGAAATTAAATTATAAAGATAAATTTTCAAAATATGCCGATAGAGTTCGCTTTAGACTTTGGAGTAACGAACAACTATTTTTTGCCGGTATATTTCGCATCTCATTAAATGTTTTCGTAAGTTTACACTCAAACTTAAATTTTGAGCTAAAAATCTGTAGTTGGGAGTGGTTAAGTAACACAAACTGAGCTGTGTTCAGAGAGTTCAAATTTTAAATGATTAAAAAAAAAACGGAAAAATTGATCGATTAATTTGCGGTTTTCACTAAAACTATTCTTTATTTAGGCATTTTCGTGAAAATAAATTATAAAGATAAATTTCAAAAAATGCCGATAGAGGGCGCTTTAGACTTTGGAGTAAAGAAAAACTATTTTTTTGCCGTTATTGTTTGCATCTCTTTAAATGATTTAGGAAGGTTAGACTTAAACCTAAATTTTGAGATGAAAATCTGAATAGTAGGGAGCGGTTAAGTAGCACAAACTGAACTGTGTTCAAGGGGGACGGGGAGATTCAAATTTAAAGTAATTATAGAAAATGGAAAAATTGGTGGATTCGTTTGCGGTTTAAAATAAAACTATTCTTTAAGTCAGTATCTTCTTGAAAATAATTTTTTAAGATAAATCTCAAAAAATTCCGTCAGAGGGCGCCTTAAACTTCAGAGTAACCAACAATTCATTTTAACCATGATTTTTTAGTTCTAATTAAATGCTTGCAAAAGCATTTTAAATGTCCTCGGAAGCTTAGATTTAAACTTAAATTTTGAGCTCAAATCCTGAATCGTTATGAGGAGTTAAGAAGCGCAAAATGAATTGTGTTTAGGAGTTAAAATTTAACCCTCTTTCCTCCTCGAGCACAATTCAATTTTTCGCTACTTAAACACTCCCAACGATTCAGAATTTCAGCCCAAAATTTAAGTCTAGGCATTTGAAAGCATTTAATGAGATTAAAAAAATAACAGTTAAAAATAGTTGTACGCTACTCCAAAGTCTAAGGCGCCCTCTATCGGCATTTTGTAAAATTCATCTTTAAAATTTTTTTTTATGAAAACACTGATTGATCAAGAAAACTGCTGATTTAAAAATTAGTTTTAGCAAAAACTGCAAACGAATCGACCAATTTTTCCGTTTTTTACAATTATTTGAAATTTGAACCCTCTGAAGACAGCTAAGTTTGTCTACTTAACCACTCCCAGCTATTCAGATTTTGAGCTCAAAATTTAAGTTCAAGTCTAAGCTTACGAAAGCATTTAATAAGATGCAAAAAATAACGCCAAAAAAGAGTGTTTCGTAACTCCAAAGTTTAAAGCGCCCTCTATCGGCATTTTTGAAATTTATCTTTATAATTTATTTTCACGAAAATACCTAAATAAAGAATAGTTTTAGTGAAAACCGCAAATCAATCGACCAATTTTTCCGTTTTTTATAATCATTTGAAATTTGAATCCTCTGAACACAGTTCAGTTTGTGTTACTTAACCACTCCCAACTACAGATTTTGAGCTCAAAATTTAAGTTTGAGTCTAAGCTTACGAAAACATTTAATGAGACGCAAAAAATACCACCAAAAAATAGTTGTTCGTTACTCCAAAGTCTAAAACGCCCTCTATCGGCATTTTTTGAAATTTCTCTTTATAATTTAATTTCAAGAAAATGCCGACATAAAGAATAATTTTAGTGAAATCCGCAAATCAATCGCCCGATTTTTCCGTTTTTTATGTTTATTTGAAATTTTTGTCCCTAAACTTTAATGGCGGCTTTTTCCTTAGGAAAACGTTTTGGACCCTTGGTCTCCTATTTAATATTGTTTGTCTTGATGTGTACTATCACCCCTCCTTAATTGTAAAAAAAATTCGGAATCACCCTGTATATATACATATGCACATATATATCATGAAAGAATTTTTATTCTTGGATATAACAAAGCGTTCAGTATATTTTTCTTGTTTTGTGAAACCTTTTTGTGAAATTCCTTTGAGAATTTCTTTCGTTTTCTGAAAAAAAAAGAAGTTACAGGAAAGTCTCTTGCGAACACATCAGATAATCTTTAGGCAGGAAGTAAACAGGAGTTCTCCTTGTATTTCGTAAAAGATTTTTGAAGGCATTTTTATAAAATAATACTTTTTCCATTTTATTTGCTTTAAAATAGTATTTCAGCTCATCAATATTAAAAATATTCGAAGGGAAAATAAGATGAGATGTTTTATTGCGTATATAACTAAAAGATTGTGTGTTATTCTAACTTCTCTATAAAAGTCTGTAATGTAACAATTAGTAGCGCCAAGTTGAAGCGTTATAATGGACTATTTTGAATACTTGCACCCAGAAAAAGGAATTGATTAAAACTACAAAACATGTTTTGTTGAGTACATTTTGGTTATTTTAAGCGAATTTTTTAGTTAAAAATAGGTTTTACTGCTCAGACAAAAAATATTGCTAACACTCTGATAAAATATTTAAAAAATTTCACCAATTTTATTCGAGTCTTACTAAAGTCTCGTATTTTCAATTTGTAATTCAAAAAAAAAAAATGTTGTTTTGCAAAATTTAAATGGTGTGCAGTAGCCATAACCCTCTCACGTAATTTTGTTTAATTGAGATATATAACTATAAAGGATTAACATAATTTTTGGATAGTAAAGATCTTTCAAATTGAGACATATTAATGACGTTATTATTCCGTTATTATACAATTCGGTTAAGAATTGTGGACGGAAAATTGAAAAAAAAAAATCAAAAAAAAATTTTTTTTTGTTTGTTTG
Organism: Maratus speculifer; assembly: GCA_964019185.1. NCBI lineage: Eukaryota > Metazoa > Arthropoda > Arachnida > Araneae > Salticidae > Maratus > Maratus speculifer. The sequence goes on from OZ025290.1 coordinate 391,366,263, forward strand.
TTTATTCAAACACAGTTTTCACTATTAACCCATATTTAAACGAAAAGGTTCACTAGACCAAACAAATTTTTGTTGATTCAACAAAACTTTTTTCTGGGTGTGTCAAGAAATTAGGTGGGATATTTGCTAAGGTTTACGATAATATGACATAATACGGAACTTTCAAATCCGGCGAATTTTATTCTCAGTTGTCTTGATATATATTTTTCAAATACATTAATACAGACTAAAGAACAGAAAGACTGGAAAACTAACTGTACACTGTTAAAAGTTTTACTCTAGTTTGAACCAAATTTTGGTGCTTAGTAGCTGCCACTATAAGATGGTGAAATCTCGTACCAGCAGTTGGAGCTTCCTAATTCAACCTCGTTCAAACTATTGGAATTATGCTTCAACAGGAGCTCCAAATAATGGTTCAAAATTTCACCATCTAAAATTTGCAGATATTGAGTACCAAAATTTGGTTCAAACTAGGACAAGAAATTTAACAGTGTATCTTCATGGGAATATAATGGAAATGCAGTGACTGTAACAATATAGGATTGTCAACATCATAACAACAATAGTAGTGATTCAGATCAGAATAAGTAACATCCTAGTACTGTATATACATATAAGTTCTATTTTCATAATTCTGTTAAATATCTTCACTTATTTATATTATTTCATTTAAATATTTTAGTTCTGTATAACTGATTAATAAAACGCTAGTATATTTGAATTTTTTCATGTTTTTGAGCTATGATTGAATCTTATCACTTAAAACACATCAAAAACTAAATGTACTCCTAATTTTATTATAGATTTGTATTTCTTGACCCCAAAAACATATAATTCGACATACTGGTCAAGAATACGCGCCAATTATAAAAGAAGTAAGTAAATGGCAGCCATCTTGGACGCCATATGGAAAATCACCTTAAAAATGTGTAAGAAAAAAAATGCAACCTAAGATATTTGTAATCTATATGGGAAAACCTTCAGAATAAAACAAAAATATCAAACTTAGCATGGCAATCCAGCTGGAGTCACATTTGACAACATTTCAAATCCTACTATATGATGGAAATGCAGAAATTAATTATTTTTCCACGAAACAAAGAAAGAATTTCAAAAATTCATATGGTTTATCATTTTAATAAAATGACTCACGAGATTAATCCCCTAACTCTTTCATGGGCGCTGTTTTAAGTCTGTAAACGGTTAATTTTAATGCTTAAATTTTCAAATGGCACCAGTAATTTTTAGTACAATTTCGATCTAATAATATACGTGAAAAAAGAGCTTTCGGTTATTTTCAAAGAAATACATTCGAAATTTGTGGTGTGAATTAATTATTTGAACATTTTTGGAGCGTCGTATTATATAACGGTTTCAAAATCCAGATTGCTTATTGCCACCACTTTTTTCAAAAAGAAATATTCACCTAACTTAATAACAACTATCATACTAGAATAAACTAACTTACACTATCGCATAAACTGGTAAAAATCAAACAATCTGAAAAAAAATAACACTCTTCAAATTACGAGTGCGAAAATTAAGGAGTTAAAACATATATCTGGATTACGATTTGTTTAAGCAAATTATAATTTGGGAAAATATTAAATAACATAAATTCACAAAATTTACAACGCGATAAATAAGGTGTAGAGAGTGATTTTTTGCCACAGCTATTCGTTGTTTAAAGGCTTAGCCAAAATTTAAAATAAATGTTAACTAAGGCACCAAAATTGCATGGAGAATTTTTTTTAAATTCACGCAATATTCATATAAATGTAGTAGAATTTGCAGCATTTATCATTTCTTTATAAAAGCACTTCAGTCGTATTAAAAAATTTAGGATGTACAGCGACGATTTTCCTTACAAAATTAATATTAACGATTAACCAAAGCAACGTTGATTACATCTAAATGTGCTATTTATATTTTGTTATCAAATGTTTGACAAAAAATTGTTCAAGCATTAGAACTTTCACCATTTTACTAATCCTGTATTATATGTCAACTATGGTACTGCGAAGAGAAGAAGGAATAAAAAACTTTTATATAGGCATGACCCAACGTAAATTTAAAATCAGACGTAAAGAACATATAACAGATATAAAATTTAACAGGAATAAAACCGCTCTATCCAGGTTAAATCAAAAAGAAAACACAATGAGAGTAAATTAATATATAGGTCTAATTTTTATTTAAAATTATCCATAAGAGAATCAATTGAAATTTATTTAAATAGTTCACATATTTGTAACAATACACTGTCATTTCGCATCCCAAATATATGGATTGAATGGTTAGACAATTTACAAGGTAATTATTTAACTAGACCAAGGACAATATCAAATTAAAAAGCGCGTGATACATTTAATTTATTTATTTTTGACAACTCTTTATTCCGATTTTCACGATCATTGTATTTGTAATTTTTATTTTTCTCTTTACATTCTGAGGATGACTCTGTTAAATTTTGAGTTGAAACATGTAAATAAAAATGTTTTAATATATTTTAAATGTTTTTGTTATTATAGAGCGTCTTAGAAGCAAAATGTTTTTTATAATATAAATTCTTATATTTTTATGTAGAATATATAATATTAGTATTACGATTTATGGTACTGCGTTCACAGTTTCTTTCTGTAATTATCAAGATTTATGTTCTGGCTTTACAAACTCGATAAAATCTTGCAGCCAGCAAACAAGCATCAGTTAAAAATATACACAACAACCCGGTCACAAACAAACACACATCTCAACCGTTAATTTTTTTAATTGTTAAAATTTTCTGAATTAATTGAGAAAAAAGTGATCAACAATCATGTTTAATTACACTGTTACTTAGTATTAGTTATATTGTTAAAAAGATGAAAATTTTGCTGCATCGTCACACCACCGCTTTTATAGAAAACGATTATTTCACTGTATTTTGCAGCATTCTCATTGGATAAAATATCAATATTCTATAAAAGAGGTGGAGTGACGATGCAGCAAAAGTTTCAAATTTCTAACAGTGTACTTAATTTAGAATATTTAATAATTTAGAAATACAGTATAAAGTGAGTTTTTTTTCTGAATCTTGTCGAAGTACACTTGCACATATTTCCCTGACAAAACATAAAAAATTCTGTAAAAGATAAATTAACTAGCATATTTAAAACTGCTAATTGTTCCATCAAATGACTGGATAGTCGAATGCTTAAAAATCTACTACAGGTGAGGAAGAGGGGAAGGGCATAAACATTTTAAGCCTAACAAACAGATTAGAAGAAGCAAAATTTTTATTATATATGCAATAAAATAATCTTATATCCTTACAAATATATGTCCTTTTAATCGATCAGCTGAACTTCAAAATACCTTAAACTGAATTTTAGATCATAACACCTGTAAAAGAATTATTTTAAGAAAAATGCTTTCAAAAACTTTTACGAAATACAAGGACACCTCCTGTTTACTTTTTATCTAAAGATTATCAGATGTGTTTGCAAGAAACATTTCCTGTAATTTACTTTTTAGGAGATCGGAAGAAAAACCCAAAAGAATTCCCCAATAAGATTTCACAAAGCAAGTAAAAGATACTGAAAGCTTTATTATATTCAAGTATAAAAATCCTTTGAGATATATAGAGTTATTATTATTACTATTATTATTTCTGTTAGCTACGTTAATTCATTAAAATAGATTTATAGGAAGCTAACAATTATTTAAACGATGTCATTAAAAATACAATATTAACAGTAAATAGTTTATTATCTGCAACTCTCATTCATCTGTTTCTATTCTCCGTTAGTAAATTACAGAAAAGATTCATTATTCAGGAATTATCGACCGTGGCTGTATTACAGACAATCACCCCTGAAATTCACGACTGTAATTCTAGTTTTAATTAAAAGTCGATTCGCATATTTAAACGCAATCTTTACCACCAAGTCATATCTTGATAGACCGAGAGACGGACGCACAGACAATCAGTTGATCGAATTCAAGGAGGAAAATCTAGGATTAGTTAAATCTCAATTCGCATATTAAATCGCAATCGATCTACCAAGTCATATCTTGGAAGAAAACTCCTAAAAATTCGATTTTAACGGTTGACTTGAAGATTTATCACTGTGCTTTCCTGCACCCAAAAGTGAGAAAACATGGAGATTTGGGAGCAGAAACACATAATGATAAACCTAAGAGTTAACTGCTATAATCATGTTTTTATATTATTTCCATCAAGATATGACTTTCAGACCGAAGATATGACTTTTTAATATGCAAATCGAAATTTAAAAAATCTTATATTTTCATCCTTGATCTAGATGAGGTGATTGTCTGTACTGACACCTCTTAATCTATGATGTAAAACAACTAAAAGCCTGATTGTAACAGTGGACTCGTAGGTCTTCGTTTGTGTTTTCCTGCACCAGAAATCATAAAAACATCGAGGACTGGGAGCAGGAATACACAATAGTAAATTCACGAGTCAACCGCTAACATAGGATTTTCAAATGTTTTCGACTAAGATAAGATTTGACAAACCAATTTCGTTTTATTGTGCGAGTCGAGATTTAACTAATTCTGAAATTTCAACCGTAAACTCGATGAGAAGATTGTTTATTCTGCTGCCTCCTCCCGGTCTATTACTCAGCCCAATTTTTTGGAATCTGATACTAAATGGAGAGCTTGAGCAGATATTCATCTCACTAGTGTGTGTGAGGTTCTTTTTCTCTGAAAAATGACATGCGGAAAATGCTTGGTTTGAACACTGGCCACACTTGTCGTCCAAACAGTTTTTTTTCAATATTGTGTAAATATGGATTTGGTATTCTTAGAAAAAGCTTCTTCCTCATGCATGGAAAGCGTAATTTTTCCATATAATCCCTGCGCAGATAATCAGCCAAGCATCACCGATCAAACCACCAACAAGGCCGAACTTCGAGGGTTCGAAAGACACATTGTCTACACTCCGTGACCTTATAAGATTCTCTGAATTTTCCTTATACAAGAATGAAAAATCTGATTACTTTCTTTCAAAAATCTTTCTTAAAGCCACACTTCTTGTCATAATAGAAGTCAAAATGCTTGGCAAAATCCCTTTCTCTCCTTATTGTTTATCATTTTTTAGATGTTTGTAAAAGAGAAAATATTTGTAAAAAGTGTTCAGCATATCAGAAAATGTTGAGTTAAGTATTTTTATGCCAATTGAATGGCTCAAGCAGCAAGAAGCGACAAATTTTACACAGATATATCTTCAACGTAACGTTACCAATGCAGTATCAAAAAAGATCCGTGGATGTACATTCAAAGTATTTTTAGGCCGTTGAATCTGTAAAAAAAATAGTAAGTAGATTGCGTTTAAAAAAAAAAACTAACCCTAAATACCTTTTCCCGAATGAAACTCTGAGTCATTAGGTAGACTGAAGAGGCATAAATCCATGAAAATTTCTTTTTATTGGAATCTAAACAAACATTGATGAGGTGATCCCCCGACAGGAACTCCAAAAATTATATCTTCAACTTATTAGAGCTAGACGCCAAGATCCTGAGAAATGTATTCTATCGAGTCACATAACAAAGACGTTAAAATAAAAAAAATCGTTAGCCTTGCTACATACAAAATTCAAAATGTAATGGCATCAATCTGACGATAGATCACGAACGAAAAATGTTTCATAGTGATTAAATGAAAAAGCAACAAATCTTATTTATTCATTTAAACTTGCTCTCGGTTATAATTTTATCTGTCATGCATTAAAATATTATTACTTTTTTACATGATCAGAAATACAACTTCTATGTTATAAATTATTAACAAAAGGAAATACTTTAGCTAACATAAATATTAATATTAGCGGTAAATAAATAATATTATGATTACATCTACTTTATTAATAAAAAACAATTATAACAAGCAATATTTACATTTTTTTTTAAAGAAAACTTTTTTGTGAGATAAAAATCAAGTTATATTAGACAAGAAATAATTGATTTTAGAATTTAAGAGAGCACAAAAACTAACACTGTAAAAAAAATCTGTAAAGGTACTAAACATTTTCTAGGAAAGTGGGATTCCAAGAATTTTTCATATAACGGTAACAGCAAAAATTCAAGTTTCAGAATAGGCTACATGGATTTTTCCTGTTACCATTGCATGAAAAGTTCTTGGAATCCCAGTTTCCTAGAAAATGTTTAGTACCTTTTGCATATTTTCTTTTTACAGTGTAATGAAATTTAATTTAGTAAGAAACTTTATTTTGAGTTTTTCAAATTGTCAATATATGATTCCATATCATACAAATATTATTTAGCATGTAAAATATTAGACTTACATCAATACAAATTTACAATTTAAAAAAAAATATTTTTTTATTGAAAATATTGTACTTACCGAAAAGTTTAATTAAAATTATTATTTTCCAACAGATGTAATTTATTTTATTCAATAATGGGAAGCCAAAACTAAATAATAATATAAGTAATTGTACAACTGCCTACATAAATGTTATAATTATTTTTAAACTGACATCTGGGATATGTGTTTTACATCTGTTTGTAAACACCGATATTTTGTCAAAAGAAATTTAATCGAATAACCCAATGTGTGATGCTTTATTAATAGCAAAAACAAATTTTAATTACAGATTTCTATAAGATTTTCTGCATATTTTTAAAACTTTAAGACAACGTTATTTTCCAAAAAAAGTTATTTTTCTAAGAACATGCCCCCATATGCGCGGATATTATTATTTCACAAAATTATAGCATAATCACTATATATGCAAATTTTTCGACTTTATTTAATTTTTTTTAAGAGATAAAAGTTTTGCTTATAATTTTTTCATGAAGCAAAGTAAATATGCTTGCATGCATAGTAAATATAATTTTCACTTTCGTTTACTATCCATAATTCATAAAAAGATAACTTTGCTTCATGCATCATAAACATAGATAAAAATTTTTAATAATCTAGTTTAAATAACATTTTAAAGTTGTTGCTTTATTTAATATACATTTATTTTTAATTTAAACTTATTCTATAATTTTTTAAGCAATATATTATAAATCTATCTTATTTAACCTTTGTTTGTAATTCGAATTTTCTAAAAATGAAAATTTGAGTTTGAAGAATAGAAAAAAATGTAATTTATTTTCAGAGGGCAGTTGGCACTTTGAGATATTTATTGGGAAAGCTTTTCAATCCCCTAAAGCTGCTACAAATAAAATAAATTATTTTTAAAAGTGCACATGCTATTGAAATATATATTTTTTAATCTCATCAAACAGCAATCTTCGCTTCTTGTTTAAACTCACTTAAAAGTTAATTTTCAATCAATTTGCAGGATATAGGATTTATATTCGTTTTCCCTAAGAATGTATATATTGCATACATTTAAATGTATTTTTATGTATTAAATTTAATTGGTAACCAAAATATTATATCTATTAACCATTTATCAAAAATCCAAGGAAAGAAAATTGAAAAATATATTTTACAAAACGAAAGAAGAATTCTTAGTTAGTTACCTATAACAAACATTAAGATGACATAAGTTTATTAAGTAGCACAATTTTGTATATAGTTATTTAATAAGCGAAAATTTCTTCAAAAGATGGATCAAAATTATTCTCCCTCCCTTTCCTTAAAACATATTGTTTAAAATAAGGTATAAAACAACATCAGGGGTGTCTTATTGTTTATTTTGTGCACTATTTAAAAGTTATATTACAAAAGAAATATTTATATTGCTAAATTTTAAATTAATTTCAGCTTGCTTATAGTTTGAGTGAATTTGGAAATAATTTATTTTGGAATTTACAGAGAATGGTATGCATTTTGCTGACAAGAAATGAAAAATTTTTAAATAACTCTATACATAACTTACATTATAAAGATATGACTTTTTTATACTTATACGTATTTATTATAGCTAATGAATTATTCAATTTTAAAATTAAGGGGTCAGCTTAAAATTTCTTGTGAGATCAACTGTTGCGAGGAAAACACATTTGGCTTATAATGCTATTAGTGAAACAGATTATTTTATAGGCATTTCGTGTTTAGCACTAGTGCACTTTTTTGAACCCCTGAAACAACTGCTAGAATTGAAATTTATACAGATACTGTAAAAAATATATATGTGAAATTACTAAACTTCTTTTCAGAAACTGGGATTCCTTGAAGTTTTCATGTAACGGTAGCAGCAAAAATTCATGTAACCGATTCAGTTACATGAATTTTTGCAGTTACCGCTACACTAAATGCTTTAGGAATCCCAGTTTACTAGAAAAAGTTTTGTAACTTTAGATATCTTTTTTACAGTGTGGATCAATTGACATTTTCTGAACGCATCATCTGACAGATCCCCGAATATGAGTTTGAAAATTATTATTTTTTTCTGATTGTCGTACCAAGCTTTACATTGGAGAATATTTCATTCCATATTCTTTTATTCATAGAAAACATTTATCAGAAAGATTTGGTGCACTGAAAAAAAATCTTCAATTCTACAAATGTAAAATTACAGTAATTCGTATGTTTACTAAAGTTTTCTTTATACACTGTACAAAAAAAAAAAGACTTAAATCAACAAAACAATTTTTTTGTAAAACTACAGATTTAATTAGCTTTACAAAACAATCTTCTAAAAATACAATAACATTACTTTAATTTGATCCGTAATCCGTATTGGAGTGACATAAAATAAACTAAGAATCTCTGTTTGCTAAAAAATTCTTAGTAACTTTGTAAAATTTTTAATTTACAGTGCAAACATGTATCTGTTACATGCAGTTTTTGTAGTTGCCGTTACATAAAAGGGTCTACGTTTCCCAGTTTCCTAGAAAAATTTTAACAACTTAAATTTAAGCAGATTTAACTGTACTATATAATCTTAATGATTTAGGAAAAAACATATTAAAAGAATAAGAAAGAAAATAAAGTAAGAATAAAAATAACTATAATGTTTAAATTATTTTAAAAAATTTTGTTCCTCAAGAAATAAACAAATCATCATAAATTCAAATTCCGTGAATTAATATAACATACTCAACAATGTATCTGTTTTTACATAAATATTGATGAGTCATTCAAATTTTGAATTATTTTATTTTATTTTATTAAAATAAAAAAAGCAGGCAACGGCTGGATGAGTTTTCATAAGTTTAATGAAGCACAAAAATTCCTTTTAATTCGACCACTGGGGAATATTTTCACGGTACACCAAAATACGTTATTAAATAAGAGTTTCAAAAACTATTCAAACGATAATGTGATCCGACGCGTATTGGTATTTTCAGTGTATGCTATGGTTGCTCGCATATCATCACCTCTTATTAATTATTTTAAGTGCGTTCTTTTATAATATGTATTCCAGATCTTTAAAGCCGTATAGAAATCATACCCATTTAATACGCTGATTATTAACTATGGGAATTATGAAAATCGAAGTCATTGGTAAAATATTAGAAAGTCAGATTTAAAAAGAAAAAAAAGGCTGTTAAACTATTTATTTATTGATATACTTATTAGGTTGTTTCAAAATTATGTCAGTACGGATCACCTATAGTCGCCGTCAGTCCATCCGGCAGTCTGTCCATTTGTTCGCGTGTCCGTCTGTCTGTTTGTCTGCCTGTCCATCCGTCTGTCCGCATGTAACAGAGTAAAAACTAACCTACCGATTCATTTGAAATTTAAAATATATGCATGTTACATAATTTTGTCGAGTTACTTCAAATTTCATGAAAATCGGATCTATAGTTTAATTAATGTGACTGTCAAAAGTATTACATTTCATTACGGCCAATGGAAAAAAATAGTTTCAAGTGCCTTTTAATGATGTCAATGAATCTATAAAATACGTACTAAAAATAAAAACAGGTCAATCTGTAGAGTAGAGCACATTTGTTGTTTATTTACAGCTCCACACTAAAGTATTCCAATACATAATGGTATAAAGGGGGGACATTGTTTAAGCTTGTGTTTTAGTTATATCAAATTATTTCACATTTTATGAATTTGATACATATTCCTCAAGTTTACAACAAGTTATTTCCTGTATAATAGAAAGCAGATAGTATTTACAAGGACACACAAAAGATTTTGGCTATTTTACAGTATCCGATGTGCTGTATACTATAGCTCCAAGATCTGAATATTTTTTTTTAACTTCCTTACAGTACTGGTGCAACTCATTTGCTACGATTGACGTGCAATTTCTGATTTGTTTATTTTGTTATTGGTGGTGTTGCTATATTATTTAAAATTTAAAATAGCTTCACAATTTAAATCCTGTTCAAATATTCATTTCAGATTTCTCCAGAAACTCTTAAATCTTAAGGCGTCTGACGCGTAACTCTATTTTAATATAGTATTGAAAAAATATTTAAAAATTTCATAAATTATTATTTATTTAACTTTAAAGATTATTTTTTGAATATATATTTTTTTCAGAAAAAAATATTTAAATAAAAATTAGAATTAATTAACAAAGTTTATTAAATTAAATGAATATTTTTTATGAAATTAACAGCAAATTATTAAATGATTATAAAATTGAACAATAAATTAATGAATTAAAAAACAAAGAAATAACCCTTATTTAAATAATTTACTTCAATTTCTACATTCTTATATTAATAATTGAATGACAATGTATTAGATTTATGAGCCAAATTCCATATCAAATAAAAATCTAAATAAAATTATTATAATTTTTAATCTATGGAATACTATTATGTAAAATTTATATATTACATTTAAAAAAAATTTTAATGCAAAAGACATAAATAAATTAATACACAGCTTTAAAGACGAGAAGATATATTTAAAAAATCTATTGAATCATTTGTCTATAATATATAGCAATAAATAAATTAGTAAATATAAATTTTAAAAGACCAAAAAGGATTTTTTTATTATTTAAAAAAATTCTTGAATCAAAATTTTATAGAATTTTATAACAATCTATAGACAAACTGTTCCATAAAAAAAAGATCTAAAAAATTCTATAGAAACACTTTCTTAAGCAGAAGTATTCTACAGAACTCCCTAAACGCTATAAAAACAGGGTTATATAAAAATGCTATTCCGTAGAATAACTAAAGATTTCTATAGATTTCTGTACAGATCTATTAACTACACTACTGGCCATTAAAATTGCTACACCAGGAAGGAATGCAGATAACAAAATGATATTTATTAAACAAATATATTATGATAGAAATAACAAGTGATTAAATTTTCAAGAAATTTGGGTGCATAGATCCTGAGAAATCAGTACCCAAAATAACCAACCCGGGCAATAATAAAAGCATTTATACGCTAAGGCATTGAGTTAAACAGAGATTGGAAGGCATGTGCAGTGCATGTGCATGTACAGATGCCCATGCAGCTTCAACACGATGGCACAATTCATCAACCGCAGTGACTGGCATATAGTTATGAGCCAGTCGCTCGGTGACCATTGACCAGACGTTTTCTATTTGTGAGAGATCTGGAAACGTGCCGGCTACGGCAACACCCGAACATTTTCCGTATGAAGGAAGGTCTGTACGATTTCAGAAACATGTGGTCGGGCATTATCCTGCTGAAACGTATGGTTTCGCATGTCTAATAAAGGGTAAAGCCACGGGTTGTAAAATATCAGAAATGTAATGTGCACTGTTCAAAGTGCCGTCAATTCAAACAAGAGATGAACGAAACGTGTATCCAATGGCACCCCATACCGTAACGCCATGTGATGGGCCAGTATGACGAATGCACACTGCAAATGTTCGTTCACTACAATGCCACCAAGCATGAATGCGACCATGATAAGTTGTAAATAAAACCTAGATTCATCTGAAATAATGACTCCTCGCCATTCGTGCACCCAGGTTCGTCCTTGATTACTGTATTGAAGGCACTCCTGTCTATGAAACAGCGTCAGGGGAAGTCGCAGCCATGGTCTCGGAGCAGAGAGTCCATGCTACTGCAAACGTCATCAAACTGTTTGTCCAGACAATTTTTGTCTTGCAAATGACCTCATTTCTTGACTCAGAGCTCGTGACGTAGTTGTATGATCCATTATGGCCATACGGATAAAATGCCTGTCTTCTCGGCTGCTAGTTATAGGTGGCCGTTGAGATCCCTTACGGGGTTCCACATTACCGTCCCGAATTCATCGATTCCATATTCTGCGAACAGTCATTGGATCTCGACCAACCCCAGCAGTAATACTGTGATTCGATAAATCGCAATCCCGGTAGGCTACAATTTGACCTTTAACAAGGTCAAAAACATGTTGGTACGCATTTTTCCTTCATACACGAGGCATCACAACAATTTTTCGCTAAGCAACAATGCTCTAATGCGATTTCTGTGTGAGAAACCGGCTGAATAATTTCCTCAGATAAACACATCGTAGGTGTCGCTAACGTCTCCTGCTTTGTCAGAATGCACTGAAAAGCTAATCATTTGCATATCACAGCATCTTCTTTTTGTCGTTTAAATTTCAAGTCTGTAACATGTCGTTTTCATGGTGTAGCAATTTAAACGGCCAGAAGTGTATTTTCGTAAGGGATAATAAGAAATAATTTATTTTTACGATTAGCTTAATAAGCTTTTACTATTTTTACGTATTACTTAGTATTATTACTTATTGTACTTATTATGCTATATTTTTACTTATTTTTATTTATGTTATACTATTTTTACTACATATTTTACGATTAGTTTTTCATTTACCAAAGACTTCTCGTTAGTATTTGAAAGCATCATTTACTATTCAAGAATATTTCAGACATTTAAAAAAATATGAACCATACAGAAGAATTATTTAAAATAGTAACATAGCACATAACTTACATTTGAATGATTAAAAGCATTAAAAAAGCTATTTTTAAAGATAAGTTTAAAAAAAACGAATTTTAATTACAGTAGAAATCGTTACATGTTTACAATTTAATAAAGTTCATTAATGATTACTATTCAAAAAACATTTGTTACGAAGTTTGTGCAGTTTTAAGTATTCTTTATTCTATTTTGTTTTATGAAATGCATTTTAGTTATTATAGATAAATATTTCATGTATTTCTTATTGTAAAATAGGACAATAATTGGCGAAACTTTGGAGAATATTTTAAAGAAATATTTTGATCAAAATACTTTTTATTTAATATAACGTTTCAAGTATAATTTAATGTATATGAGAATGGATAGTTTAACATTATAAACCGGTTTGCCGAACTCAACTTAAAATATGGTACTAGTTCTATAAAATCTATGCAAAACGTATGATTCTCATACCTGATTATAACAGTGTGAAATTTAAAATAATGTCGTCCGAAGTGCATATACGTACGTATATGCAGCTACGCCCACATTCATTTTTAAATATCACATACTTTTATTTTTTGCATCACCGAGTAGTCTAAACTTTGATTTAAACAAGTCTTGGGCAGTGTAGACAAAGGGGTTCACATTAAAATACTTAAATTACTTTATTAGGTTGTGGCCATATATTGCTTATTAAGATATCAATACACAAAACAAGTATCCATTCGTTAAAAAGGATTAAAATAAAATTGCTATGGGATAAGATTTTCTTTTGAAACATATTTTTTCTTAAATTTCATAAAGTCAAATAAGTTGAAACAAACATGTATTTATGCATGTATTAATTACTTTAATACGTACAATTTAATTATTTTAAAAAATGGATATTTTTGTATTTGGTCTAAAATAAGATGATCAACAAAATTCGATTTCAGTTTCGGTTTTGGCCTTGGTCGATCTTTAATTATAATTATATTTCTTCTATTACGGTATTCAAGTGAAAAGGAACAAAACGTCGAGAAGAGAAAAACGATTAAAATAGAAACATGCCACTTTGGGATTGCGTAGTCAAACATCAAGGGACGCGATTGGAATATCGAATATGGTTGTGGGGACGCGAGGGCACCTGCCCATGAGAGACGGGGAGAAGCAGTCATTTATGTATTCTTTACAATTGACACGACAGTGCGTGTGAGATCGTCATGGCTTTCATATTGCAAAATGTATCTCATTAAACCCTGGTACAGCGTAAAATAAGATGAGATTTCAAACTCATTTCGAATTTTTATTTGAAATATTATATGCGAGGCGTAAATGTCCTTTAAATATCTTCAGCTTTGATGCTTCCTTAACGTTGATGGGCATAAACAGTATGCTTATCAGAATTGTAACACTTTTTTATAAACACATCTTAGTGAAATTTCTTTCTTTCTTTCTTTATTTTTTTATTATTATTATTTTATTTGACACAGCATATTGTTGAAGTTGCTAAATAAGTTAAAAAGAGCATATTCCTTTCAAACAAAATTTTCTCTATCATAACTTTAGTATGTCACAGATAATGTTCAATCATTAGTATGTTCAATGTCAATCATAAGTATGTTCAATCATTGGTTTAAGTGCACTATATGCCAATGCATTGATTTTATGCCACTAAGAAATGAGCACCCATAGGACACTTTTCTCACCTTAACATCATATAATGGATAAAAAATTCCGCTTCTTCATTTATCAATTATAAAACCAATTAAAGCTTTTTACACCAGTGCAGCAGTTAATAAATGAATGTTCAGAAATGCAGGCACAACCTCTTCTATTGTTATTAACATTATTTATTAACATTGGTTTTGTAAGATTAGCACAATAATATGAATATATATGCAGCTGCTAATATTTCTTCTTATTTTATAATTTTTAAAAATACATTTCACTATGGATGCCACCTAAGAAATAATTATTAAAGAAAAATATCGTCAGATATTTTTAAAATTTCTTCTTTAGTAGACCTTCAAAACTAAAACTTCACTATCGTATACGTTTTTTGACATTTCGCATATTCTCAATAATATTAAGTCACAGTTATACATAAGTCACACTATCAAACAGTACACGATATATTGAAACAAGTATCGGTTGTACATTTAAAGATGTTCTATTAATTATGTTTTATTAATCTTAAAAATGAGGGTCCATTAACGTTAAAAATAAATATGTTACATTTACTATTTAAAAGCAAATTATATTGAAATATAATTACAAAATATTTAATATGCGTATATAAATTTAAATTAAAATTGAATACAAAATTTTCCATCCAAGGGCGCTATATTACTATACATATTTCGTCAAAATTTTTCCTTCTTAAGAATATACATGCATTTTTATAATTTGGCAAAACGTGCTCTATTTTTCAACGTAATAAAAGGGGAATATTTGAAATTTTTTCTTCAAGCTTTTAAAGCTATTGTTATTTATATTTATGGCAACCTAGAAAAATAAAATGAAATATTTCACTAACAAAAAATACAATAAGATTATCTGCAAAAGCATTTCCAGCTTACTCTTTGCAGGAAATAAAATTTTTGTAGTCGTTTTTCACTACGAGATATGCTTTTCCCAGAGGAAATTGCACATATTTTTTTCTTTCAAATAAAATATATGTTATGTTTTATCATGACTTAGAAATTTTCTCCAATATGAAGCATTATAAAAAAATTCTCCATTTTTTTTTCAGTTTTCAAAATGAAAAGTATGTCCGTTGCATATTTTTAAAACTTTTCTTAAAATTAGCTTAATGCCAATTAAATGGATCAAAATAGCAGTTATAACGTGATTTTTATTATCACATGATTGAATTAAATATTTGTTGCAAAATGTTTCAGACTTTTTAGAATTTTTAATTTTTGTTATAAAATAAAATATTTATAATGAACTTTAAAACAATGGTCTGAAATAATTGTACTAAAATTACTTCATTTATTTTAATTAGACGATATGTTTAATAAAAAGATAGCTTATCCAATTCAAGAATTAAAAATAGTTGAAAAGAAAAAAATATATATAACTTATAGAATGTACTCTGTTTTGAAAACCTACTGTAAAAGCAGAGCAAAAAAAAAAAAAAAAGTCGTGCTTCGTGCATACATTATAAAATCGCAATGAAACTTTCTGTCACTGAAGAATAAAATGTGCATTTTACAACAGTGGATGAAAGCCAACATTTCAAAAGAATGGATCTTGCCAAAGAATTAGACTTAACAGTTTCAACTTTAAAAATGCTAGTTTTTAAGTGTAAGATCATCGAAGAAAATCCTTATTTGGATGTAGTGTTTTAAAAATCTTCAAATCCATAGAGGAAAATTTGCTGAAGTTCAAAAATTGATTTTACCGTGGTTTAATGAGCCTCGTAGTGTACAAATTCTCATCAGTGGTCCTTTGTTTATGGACAAAGCATAAGAAATTTCGAAGAAGTTGAATGTGGAATGCGATGCATCATTTTCTTCAGGATTATTTCACAGGTCTAAATTAAGACATGGCATAACAGGAAGAACTGTTATGTGGAGAATCTGGAGATGACTAGAAAACAGTGGATGATTTTATTTAAAACAAATTACTAGACCTGATAAAAAAGTATGAACAAAAAGACATTTTTCATTCAGAAGAAACCGGTTTGTTTTATAATATTCTGCCATATAAAACTCTTGCAAACAAATCAGATACGGGTCATAATGGAAAAAAATATTAAATTGCTATTAGCAGCATTTTATTGTGCGCCAATGCAGATGTATCAGAAAAATTGCTTTTTTTGGTTAATGGAAAATGGAAAAAGCCCAACTGCTTCAAAAATGTTAAAACATTATCAAAATGTACCTAGCCAATAAAAAATCATGGATGACAATGTCCTTATATAAAGATTCCTTAAAAGAATTATATAATAATATGCAAAACCAGAAGCGATAAATGATTTTACGATTGATCATTGTCCAACTCATCTACCTGATGCAGATTTTTTTAAAAACATAGCTGTCAAATTTATCCCTGCAACTTTTACAAGCAAATCAAGCCACTGGATTTAAGGCTCATAAAATCCCTAATACAGCATTATCAAAAACTTTTGGTTAAAATAGCTATCAGCAGTTTAGACAACTGTGACTTCAAAAATGTGAAAATTAACAACTTACAAGCTATACATTTCATAATGATGGCTTAAAAAATGTTTTACCTAAACTGATATAAAACTACTTCGCTCTTGGTGGATTTTAATACTAGAACCGCGGCGAAGGGTCATTTGGACCCGTATCATGTGCAGAGATGTTGATTCGAACCAGAAAATCCTTTATAAAATAAGCTAAATGTAAGCTGAGCAAAAATGATTTCTATAAATAACTTAAACAGTTTTAAATAAAAATTCCGCTGGGAAATATTTGTATAAAACTTTAATGAATTTTCCCGCGGTTCTAGTGTTAAACTCCGGTGGATCCTATCAATGGAAAGATCAATCCTATAGAAAATAAAAACCTGTTAATTTTGTGTCACAAAAAAACTAACGGAAATTAAGTGATATTACTACATTTGACGATTTTGTGCAATGTGATTCGAAACTTTCAACATGTTATCTTCTAACAACCGATGAGATTATCTCAAATGAGAAACCTGGCAGCAAAGAATAGGATAACTGCATTGAAAATCCACTCCCTAGTTTTCGATAAGCTTTAGAAGGCTTTAACACCGTGCAAGAATACCTCATAAACAGGGATTTGAATTATAATGTTAAAATAGAACTTTCAACTGTGAATAATGATCTTTTTTTCTGCGCATTCCAAAATTTCTGTACAACATAAAATGAAAAAAAAAAGTTTTGCAACTGGTAAATTAAGAGGAATAACAGTAAGTTATAATTTATAACCAGAATAAGAAATTTAGAAAATATGCCTCTTGTATTTCATATATTTTAAATTATCTCTGATTTTTTATCGTTGGTGATTACGGAAATGTTCGTATATTTGTAAATTTTCTTTGTACGTTTTTTTCATTTATACTTCTTTTTCTTTCACCTCTGAAAACTGATAAACGCTCTTCAAAGTATATTTATGAAATTAATATGTAGAATACATACAAATGAATAGATCATGTACAAATATTCTCAAAGGAATTTGAAGATGGTAATTACGAAAACGAGTTTTTAAATGTTTTATGAATTTTTCAAACTGTTTAAGCAGACAGCATTTTTTACCTTATTAAAATATGAATATTTTTTTGGTGCTAACTGTTATACTAATCTGAATGCTTTGGAAAGTGTTTCAAGATCTATGATTGGCGCATGTTTTTTTGTTCTTGCTTTAAAATAATTTTTGCATTTTAGTTGAAGTTATTTTAAAGTTATAGTTATTTCTAAGATATCTATTTTAAGTCTATTTTTTTATATTTTAAGGTGAAACACATAATTTTTAATAGATAAGTTTTTCTCTAATAACAACCAAAGAAAACATAATAATAGTTAAAGAAGTGAATGCAAAGCGAAAAGATCTTCATTCTTGAGAACATATTATGAAAAAGAAATAATCCATAAAAAATAAAAATATCGAACATCGAGAATTTTTTAAATATTTTATACAGTTTTATCGATAATTATCATAGATTTGTGACATTTCTTTTAAACAATTCATGTAATATGCATTATTTGTTTCTAAAATTGTCATTGTTGTCAAAAACACTATTTGAATATACATTTATGTGACTAATAGAAAGTACGGACCATTACTTAATCACTGGAAATTTCATAATTCCTCCAATGTCAACATATTGCACAGAAATAAGATCCTATATGAAAATTCCGTTATATTATCTTCATTACTTATAAACGAAAATTACGAATTGGCCTAAAATAAGCCAGTGCTAGTTTTTCGAAAAAACAAGTAGTTTGTACCTTACATATAGAACTATCTCTAACTGTCTGTCGCTACTTTAACTTTAAACCCAATACTATTAATTAAGGTCTTGATAATCGGTTTTCAATTTACAATAAAAGTTTTCAATTTACAATTTTATGATTTTTCAAAAAGGTTTTTCATCCTTCTATTCTTTACTTAATATTTAATGAGTCTAGTTTTTCCAATAAAAACAATAAACAAGTACAACCAAAATATGCCACAAAGAAAAAAATGCCAACATTCTCAATAATACCGATGCCTTTTTATCAAATGACATATGGAAAACAATTTTAATAAAGATTCGAAATAAAACCTTTTTCCCTGCAATTCTTCCTATGATGTCATATTAAATAACGTCATAACATTCATACAATGCTGCAATATATCATTGGGAAAGAGATATGCATCATTTCCCAATTTACGATCCGAAATATATCTTGATACCTGCTCATATTAATTTTCCTTTCAAACGTTACAATACTATACCATACATATATGAAAAACGATGCTAAAATATATTTTACAATCAATATTCAGATGTGAAAATAGAAATCTTAACTTTGTATATTGATATATTTCTAGTATTGCGTTTGAAACAAAATATTATCAGAGCAAATATTTTTAAAATTTCAATAATGAAAACAATTAAAAATACATTGTCATAAAAGATATATTTCCTAATATTGTCAGTTTTTTGTGAGGGAAGTTTTTTTCTGTTAAGTTGATTTTTGTAGAATTACTGAATAATAATTAAGAATTTTACAGCCGTAAATTTTAGATTTTTTCTATCATCCGGCGATAAACTTTAAAAGATTCAAATATCATAGAAAAAATAATTAAGAATTAATAAAAAAAATTTTCAGGCATTTTAAAAACTACTGGTCCCTTTAAAAGCCCGCTGGTTTATTGCATTAAATAGTAGGAGAAATATTACAAGTTAAAAATATACATTTCCTTTATTTAAAACCTCTAATACTCTCGGGCTTTTCCGAGACCTTCATCATAGAATGTTTTAATAATTAATTGCAGTTTACGTACACAAATACGTTATTTGGCTTTGAAATGGAAGAACTAATAATTATTAGAATTAAAAATAAAAGTAGTAGTTTCTTAGATTGAATTTATGTAATACATATATATATATCACATAAATTACTACAGAATTCACTACAGTTCCATTTATTTTATTACATCACTTTGTTTTTATATGTCGCTTAATAAACACATTACCGAATTATTATTTAATTTGTGACGTTTGGATCCGCTTTTTCATGTTATTTTGGGATAACAAAACTAATGATGTTTACTGATTACTTTTAATAATTATATGATGATGTCAAGCAAAAATTGTTTATCTAATATTACCAATCTCTTTTGAAACAGCAATTGTAATTTTTATCTTAGAAATAAATACTTTTTTCTTTAAATGTGTAAATGAATAAAAAAATGTACCGAAAAAATATTACTTCAATCTTTTAATTAATTTTTTAGTTACATTATTAGTACATCAAATGTATTTTTTCTTTGGCTTTTTGAACGAAAATTGACAGATATGACACAAGTCCTCGAAAAAGAGCCATATGTAATGTGTCCATAAAATATTGGGGGAGTTTTTTCGCTACATAGCTTTTTATTTTATAAAATGGTGACTATATTTTTACATATTTGTAAAATACAAGTAAAAAAATAGCAACGCATGAAATTTTTTTATAAGCATGAAAGTGCAACTTAAAACTTTATTAATAAAATAACATTTTTATAATCAACAATAAATAACATTATCCAATTTATAAAAAACATCTTTCCAAACATAATCCTAAAGCGGCATTGTGAACTCGTTTACAAATTATGAGGAACTTCTCAGGTGAGGAGAACAAATCTGTAGAGTATGAATCGCCCTCGCAGTACCTTTTATTAAATAAAAAAAAATAATAATAAGCTGAAGCTGAACCCGACTGTAACGCAAAAGAGTTCAAAGTGAAACGTACTATGATCTTGGGCCAGAACCGCCTTGAATTCACAAAATAAATCTCTCGTTGTCGGAGAACAGATCGCCCTTGCAACGCAAGGCAGTGAGGTTCCGAGATTCTAGAAATTGACTTAATTATGGTGTTCCACACAGCACTGGTTTTCAGACAAGTGGTGAGATAGTGTGTTGCACGCCAGAGACTCACTTTATCGCAACAAGAGACGCTGTAGAACCACCAGAGTAAACTCTACTTGCGACAAGGGGCGAAGCCATACAACAAAACGAGTGTTGCTCAGACGAATTTCATTTCGAAAAACCACAAAATGCTCTCGTGTATTTTCTAAGTCAGCAGCTCTTAATAGACTGAAAAGCGGAAGCACAGACAATCGCCTCATCAGCTTCACGAATGAAAATCTAGGATTAGTTAAATCTTGATCAGCATATTAAAACGCAATCGGTCTGCCAAGTCATATCTTGGTGGAAAACACTTAAAAAGCCAATTTTAGCGGTTGAGTCGTAGGTTTACTTTTGTGACTTCCTGTACCCAAAAGAATTTAGAATTGGGAGCAGGATAACATAATGGTGAACCTATGTGTCAATCTCTAAAATCGGGTATTTAGCTGTTTTCCACCAAGATATGACTTGACAGACCGATAGCATTGTAATATGCGAATCGAGATCCAACCAGTGTAGTGGAGAGTTTACGTAAATATACGTCGTATGCCTCCTGGATTTTTTTTTTAAACTCCGTATACCCTCTGTTTCTCAAATAAAGCTATAGGGTATATCCTAATAATGAACGTTTATGACCCTAGCGTATCCCTCTGCCTATAGCGTACACTCTCTACAATAGATCTCTCTCCAACTAATCCTAGATTTTTATTGTGAACTCGATGAGATTATTGTTTGTGCTGCCGCCTTCCCGTCTATAACTTTTATGGGTCCAGATCCATTAGATGGTCGTAGAAAGTGTTTTGTTAGATCACGAAAGGATCGAGTTATGTCACAAAAGTATATTCCTCATTACATCTGTTTAAAAACATAACAATTTAAACAGAAAATAATATTTCAGAATAATATCCTTAATTTTTTTCTGTATGAATATACGAGCAAAATGTCTACAAATATCTAAATCAGCTTTAAATTTCTCTATAAACACGATATACATAAGTGAACAAGCTTTTTGTTCTTTTCTGTTTTTTAAAAATAAGTGTAGATACAAACTGCGTGTAGAAAGTGACTTAAACTTAAAATTAACCTGTTTTAATACTGATATAGGTGCTCTCCTTGGCAAATATCAATGCAAAAATATCGCTGATTATAAATCCATATTTTTATAATAAATAAAAGTTGTTTTAATTGCTGTTGTAGTTTGTGCGTTGTTTTACTACGTTGTGCTAATTACTACTTCATACACAAATTGAGATTACCAATACAAATATTTGCCTTTTTCACAAGATGATAGAATAACCTACAGCTCATAGAGGTCATACAATAATTTATATATTGATATACGCCCTTATATTAGGTGAAGTGTATTTTCTTCTGAGCTTAAAAGTGGGTCGCGTACCAATAAAGATTGGGAACCACAGCTAATTTGATTTCTCATATTTCAGCCATCCACAATGCGAAGCTGTCGGAGTACTTATTGGCAACGAATACTTAACGTCATTTTTTTTTATTAAATAAAATCTTTCGTGTCATACATCAGAAATATGTAATCTGAAACATGTTCTTTCATTATTGATATGCATTTCAATCAAAATCTATGACATAATGAAACCTCTACAAAAATGTATGGTCACTCTGTATTCTGACCCTATTGATAATCGTATTAAGTATGATAAATACGTGTTATATTTCTGTAGAATACTTAATGGTTATGAGATTTAAAAGGGAGCTAAAATTAATTACTGTAAAAAAAATGGAAAGCATTTTAATTACAGAAATCCCTTAATATTCACGAGGGTTAGATTCAGCGAATGTCAAATCCGCGGTCGCAAAACTGCTATTTTTATATTCTCTTCATACCATTATTTTAAAATAATGATCTTGTTTTTCTTACAAATGTTGTCAACACTCATGTAAAAGATTTTTCTTTTTCAAAAGTGGTGTGAATGTTGAAACGTTCTGCATTTTCTATTTTAAAATTTAAAATGTTAAGGGAATGCTGTTATAATGTTTGTAAATATAATAAAAGTATGTAATCTTCAGTTTTTCTTCATCGAAAATATGTTTTAATTTACTTTCAGCTTGTCATTAAACACAAAATCTCGGTTTCATCTAGACATCAAACAATTTTCTTCAAATTATTTTAACCATCGTTGCATTCTATAAACAACTTGAAATATTATATTCACTGATATTTTGCTTCCCAGTTAATTTCATCACTCCGGAACTAATTAAGCGGAATTTTATTACATCAGAAATCCAAGGTCTTATTATCAAAAAGTCATTCATCTGGAAATTCCTTCGTAGGTGAGAGTATTTATTGAAAGGACAAAACATAAATGCGAAAATTATCCTATTTTTGTAAGAAATAATAACACCGCTCATAAAATATAGTAATAGGTTGAGTGGTTGGTTTTTATTCCAGCAAATATTGCATACAATGCAGATATGCTTCACGAAACATGATAGTAATAAGGAAAATGTAAAAACTTTAAATAACAATAACGAATTTTTCAAATTACACATGTTTCCGGAGAGCATTTTTTTATTTGAAACATCAAAAACCAATATGTTTTCGACATTTAAGGAAACATTTTTATAAGCTTAGTTTCTTTTGCTGCCGAATTTTCGTAAATGCTTCCGAGTAATTTTTATGATATGTTAAATAGCTTTCTCAAACAGGAATTTTTTTTAGAATGCTATTAATTCTCAATGAATTTTACTCAGCTGCGTAATGGTATGTATTGATAAAAAGTTAATAATATTTTATTAAATTTAATGTTAACGCTGATAATTTATCAAATCATAGCTGTCTGTAAAATATGTTTGTTGAACATGAAATTATTTAGCGAATGGGTAACATTTCCAAAATCTGTATTACGGTATTGACTAATCAAATTAATAAACAATAAAAGCTACTTAGAAATGTTTCCTTCATTTGTAATTATATCAATTCATTTGCAGTAATAAACACTATTATTAGAGGAAAATATGTAAAAATATGCGCAGGTGTAAATGCGGGCTCCCTCCTCAAAAAATAAGGGAGGCCTTAAAGAAAGGCGGCATGGATTGTAGATGGTGCCATTTGTTAATGTGATTTCAAGCTAATTTTAGATGCAGGCTTTTAGTCACACACAACTTAGTGTTACATATAAAAGGGTCCTTCTTTCTTAGTTTGGGTTAGTGTAAATATGGGCCTCACTTAAAGTGGTCCATAATTACACCACATTTTCCTATGCAACATAGCTTATTTTCATAAAATGTTCTTTGAAAACAGCAATTATACAGTAGACTATGCGGTCTATTCTGTTGAACTGTCTAAATGACAGACCAGATGCTATGAGCAATAAGGTTATCTAAGCGAAAAATTCCAGCTGGCTGTCGCTCCGGTAGCTTAACAGGAAAAGCATTGGCCTTGTAAGCCAAGTATCTGGGTTCGACTCCCGGCCTGGGCAATTTTTCGCTCAGTTGGAAATTATTCAATTCGTAGAATTATACATTATGGGCATTAAAAGAACCACAACACGAGGACATAAAGGAGCGAGATCTTGCCTAATAGCTGGATCACCATAAAAGAATCAGTTGACCGAGTCGCTTAACAAAAGTGCTTTCAAGAAGATGTCCTTGAGTTGATCTGGTTAAGAAACTGGCTAGAGAGAAAATTTGGGAAGGCCAAAGACTTTCAAAAAAGAAAATTTGACTCACATTGGATTCATCAGTCCACTATGATCATCTTCTAGTGGCCAGTGATGATAATATGTATATCAATTATTGAGATAAACCAGATTCTATATCAAAATTTGAATATTTTGTGATGGAAACTTCTCTGTAGAGATTGGTAGAAAAATGTGGGTTAAACGGTTATATATACGGTTATGTGCCGTATATTTATGTGCCGTATTCTAACATTTTGTTAGGTTTGAACGAACGTTAGTTATGCTTACGATTTCTTTATATATTTTTTTGTTATATACAAATCATTTACTATTCTATTTTGTTTTATCTTGTTTTAGAACATTTTAAACTATTTTTCCAACTTAATTGGAAGGGGTTCATATTTGCACCGCATTTTTTCTGATTTTTTTTTCATAGCTTTTTAAAAGTCTGCGTTTTCGAATTGAAATAACTGTTATTATTCACTGTTTTGCCTACTTTCTTTTAACAAACGTCTTATAGTTGTTAATGAAATTTAAAAATCTATTATGTTTCGAAATGAAAGTCATTTTTAAGTCAAAACAAAAGATGGTGCCCATATTTACATTTTTTCCTCTATTATTATAAAATGGCAGTAATAAGATTTGTATGATTTATTTATCTCAATGTATAAATTTAACCTATTCTAACAAAAAAAAAAAAATCCCATTGCTATATTCGATCTCCATTTTATGTTAAACATATGTTAATTTGAAATGCTTACGCACACAGAAATACCAAAAGCAAATTGTAGAAATGAGATTTTTCTTTATTCTAATTATTTCAAGAAGCCAATATTTTAAAAATTTATAATTTTCAAAACTTTCATGTAAAGTGTTTCATAATATCCTTTTCCGGTACAACTAATCATGTGTCAGAATAAAAGTTAAATATTAACTTATTTATAAGCAAAATACAAATATTTGAAACAATATTCCGGATTATATTTTTAATTTAGTTTTTCTTCTCAAAAAATTTCTTTCGAATTACTTTTCCTGGAGACGTTTGTCATTATGTACAAATCTTGCTTTTATCTACACTGGAAATATCATTCGTAAAAAAATTGTTTAAGGCGCGTCCTACAAACAGTTTGAATTTCTCTAATCACCATTCACGACTTTTCCTTTCTCGTTATTTTCACAGTCTTGAATTAATTAAGTATAAATTTGTTTCAATAAAGACCATTTCTTTATTTCGATGGTTTTCTAGAAAATCGCTCAAACATACTAGACAAGTACAAAGTTTTCTGTACAAAAGAAATAATAAGTTGCTTCGTAACATAATTAAAAAGTGAAAAAGCAGCAGCAAAGAAAAAATAACTAATAAAATATGTTTACCAAATAATTTTGAAGATTTGTGTCGAAACTGTGAGATAATTGCTTGTAGATTTTATATTTTAGCAGTTGATAAATTTAGCTATAATTAAGCCTCATGGTATTAACCTTAAATAAAACTTAATTCAGTGTTTAAGGATTTCATGTTTTTAAATGAAAATCAGTTCAGGCTAACGTAACATTGAAGAGCTTGCTTACATTGGCAACGTAACCTCAAATATGTATGATTTTATATTTTAAAATGGAAATCTCTCCAAGATAACCAAGAAGCTTAGGGGACCGCACTGCGCTAGGCAGGAAATACGGAGACTAGCATAAGCTGTAGATTATTTCACTTTCGAATTTTTAAACGAAAATTATTCCAAACTAATGTCAGCAGCCACATTGCCTTCCACAGTGTACACCTTAAAAATCGCATTATTTTATATTTTAAAAAAATCCACAGAAACATACCTAGAGTTTGGGGGCATCTTAGCATTTAACTGCATGCATGAACGATTTTGTATGGTTTTATATTTTTATACTTGTACTTTCAAAATCGGCGCAATTTTGTAATTATTGTAGAAATAATTAAAATCTTAGCAGTGGCTTTCAGCAAGAAATTGTTTTGACAGAGTTAATAATATTTTTCAAGAGCCGAAAATGTCAAATACCAGAGAGCAGAAATATACCAGAAAAAAGCTTTGTAATTCACCTGCAGTAAAGAGAAGGCGCAATTTTACAATGTGCAATAGGGTTTTAAACCCAGCAGTACCCGCCCTGTGAATCTACCACAGTTAAACTGCGCAGCCAATCTACAAATGTAGGCACTTGTGCTGACGGGTTAATAAATTTTTGGGGTAAATTAAAAAGGAAAATCTTAGCCACAGGTGCATTCAAATCCTGCCTTTTAACTATCTTCATCCAAATTTTCAGATCACTAGTTTCGATAGACTTTCTGAGCCATCGGAAATGCACACATACATAAAAAAATTCTTTTATTTGCATATATTTTATGCTTAAATTCAAATGTTAATTCCATCTATATTATAAGCATCATGCTTAAAATTCTTTTAGGCGTGGCTGCGTTCTAGAAACAACTTTGAACAATCTGGTCTTTAAGCATTTACGTTCCAGTTAATTTCCTCACTCCGGAACTAATTAAATGTAATATGCTTCAGAGATATACGTCTTATTTTTTCAACGTCAGTATTCTTGAAATTCCTCCATAGACAAATATAGTTGTTTCAAATAATAGTGAATAAATACGTAAATTTTATTTTGTTCAGAAAAACACGAATATTTAATATACTGTGAATATGTAATATTAACAATAATAGTAATGAATAGTTAAATATCGTTCTTTATTTATTTATTTAATTTACTGAATTTCTTTTATATTTTCTACTTAATTTCAAATATTGATCCCATCTATACTATAAGCTTCAAATCATGCTTAAATTCAAATGTTAATTCCATCTATATTATAAGCATCATGCTTAAAATTCTTTTAGGCGAGCCTGCGTACTAGAAACAATTGGAAACAATCTGGTCACGAATCATTTACTTCCCTTTTAATTTTCTCACTCCGGAACTAATTAAGTGTAATATGTTTGGATCAGGGATACGCGTCTTATTTTTTCAACGTCAGTATTCTTGAAATTCTTCCATAGACGAATATAGTTGTTTCAAATAATAGTGAATAAGTATACATGTTTTATACTGTTCTGAAAAACACAAATATTTAAAATACTGCGAATATATAATATTAACTATAATAATAATGACTAGTTAAATATCGTTATTTCTTTCTTTATTTAATTTGCTGAATGTATCTTATATTTCCTACTTAATTTCAAATAATGATTCCATCTGTACCCTAAGAATTATGCTTAAAATTCTTTTAGGCGTGTCTGCGTTCTAGAAACAACTTGAAACAATCTGGTCAATAGTCATTTACTTTCCAGTTAATTTTCTCAATAAGGAGCTAATTAAGTGTAATATGTTTGCATCAGAGATTTGCGTCTTATTTTCTCAATGTCAGTATTCTTGAAATTCCTCCATAGATGAATATGTTTGTTTCAAATAATAGTGAATACGTATACCTGTTTTATATTGATCTGAAAAATACGTATTTTTAAAATACTGCGAATATATAACATTAACAATAATAGTAATGACTAGTTAAATGTATTTCTTTATTTATTTATTCAAATTTCTGAATGTCTTTTATATTTCTACTTAATTTCAACTGTTGATTCTATATGTGCTATAAGCATCATGGTACAAATTCTTTTAGGCGTGGTTGCGTTCTAGAAACATCTTGAAACAACCTGGTCAATAATCATTTAGTTCCCAGTTAATATTCTCAGTCCGGAACTAATTAAATATAGTATGCTTGCGTCAGAAATGTACGTCTTATTTTTTTCAATATCAGTATTCTTGAAATTCTTCCATAGAAGAACATAGCTGTTTCCAGTATTAATGAATAAGTATGTAAGTTTTATATTGGTCTGAAAAACTCGAATATTTAAAATAGTGCGAATATATAATATGAAGAAAAATAAAAATAACTAGTGAATTATCTTTACTTTATTATTTATTTAATTTGCTGTATGTAATTTAACTGTCATTAAATACATAAATGTTAAACTCTCAATTTGATCTCCTTGTTTTCTATAAATGATAAATTATTTTTAAATGCTTGAAACATATAAATCATTTTAAAAGATTTTCAAAACAAATACTTTGTTTCTAGGCAAGAATTTTCGATAGAAGTTATTTGAAAAAAAAATTGAGTTTCGTATATCAATAAAATACTCTGTATATTAATTATTACAAAAAATATTCTGTACTCACTTTAAAAAGTCAACTATATATATTAAATGACTTGTAAGAAATGACAAAGTGTTTCTAATTTTCTACGTACTTTCGGAATAATAAGTACTCAGAGAGATTTAAGACTCAAAAAATGAAACAAAAGTTACAATACTTATGATTTTATACCGCGTGATTCCAAATTCATAGCACACTGTAAAAAAAGAGAAGAAACATATAAAATTACTGAGAATGTTTTAAGAAATTGGAATGCCAAAACTTTTTTTATGTAAGTACAATATAAAAATTTCATGTATCAGATGCATGTCTGTACTGTAACTGAAAAAATCTGTAAGATTACTTAAATTTTTCGGGAAAACTGACATGCCTAGAACTTTCCATGTAATTGCAACCTTTGTTACAGATAAAATTTTATTGTAATTTTTGTAAACTTTGCTTTAAAGCTGCAGATTTCTATGATTTTACAAAAACTAGTTTTGTAGATTTACATCTTTTTTTTATACATGAAGAGATAAATTTTAGTATACTACAGATTTTTTAAACTTAACATCTGTAGAATTACAAATTTTTTTCACAGTGTACTTTGCTCGTTTTGTTCGTATCACTGTTTACTGTCGATATACACAAAAAAATTCCCACTCCGTGATGACGAAGCTTTTGATGTCACCTGCTCCCGGACTAAAACCTCTGCTTTAAAACGAATACTAAATCTGTTTGTTTCTTTTATCATATATTTTCCACTTCCAATTAATATGATCACTTCGAAATTAATAAATCATTTCATATCGCTATATATCAGGCTTTAAGTTTTTATAACATCTTTCCAGAGAAATATATTTGGTTATAAGATGAATACTGAACAAGAAAGATTATAATAGCTTGAAAAATTAAATTTTGAGTTTTTAAATATCAGTAATTAGGGATTCTAAAATGAATATCGGGTTTTTAAAACTTGGTAGTATTTATTACATAAAACTTATAACTATTACATAAAATGAAAGAGCAACTCAAAAGTTTTACTACAAGCTTACAAGAGTTCAATGTGAGCACCAATGTGAGCAACGTTGATTAGCAAAGAAGTTGTTGTCTGACGCTCACCCGGATCTGACGCCATGTGATTTCTACCTCTATTGGTTCATAATCGTGAGTATGTGCCTCCAGTACCAGCTGACCATTGCAACAATGACTGCACAAACATTAATCAATGTTTGGGAAGATGTGAACAATTGACTAGATGCGTGCCGTGTCACGAAAGACACTGACACAGAATACTTGTATGTAAATCTATTTGGGTTGCTTTTTCATTTGATGTATTAATTATAATTTTAAGTTTTATGTAATAAATACTACCAAACGTTAAAACCCAGATATTCATTTAGAAACACCCCGTAGAATTAAACTACAATGAAAACATCCAGAGTAATACAATAATATGACTGCACCTTGTGTTTGATTCAATATCTCAGAAATTATCTTTTAATTTAGTTTTCCTGAACTAGTTTTTCAATTCAATAATAATCATTGTTTCATGTAGACCTAGACTAAAAATATGATGCTTCAGATCTTTTTGGGCAAAACTGCTTTCTACAAACAACTTGAAATATTTTATACGCTGAATTCTGTCCTTTAAGTTTCCACTTAATTTCCTCACTCTAGAACTAATTAAACGGAATTTTCTTACATAAGTGACAACAATCTTCGTGTCGAAACTGATTTCTGAAAGTCAGCGACCTTGAAATTATTTTGTAGGTTGTTATAAAAGACAAAAGTTAATTAGCAGAAGTTCTAAATCATCCAAAGAAGATTCAACTCAGCACACATGTATAACAATAATGGTTATTATAATAATATTAATAAATAATAAAAATAATAATAATAATAATTATTATTATTACAATAAAAATTATGATAATAATAATAATAATAATAATAATAATAATATAGAATAAATATTAAACATTTTCTCTGACTGCTTTTCTTTTACTTATACTTCGTTTATGCATCTGGGAGTATACATGTAAAAGTTCCAAATTTGAATTAAGCTATGTGAAAGTACACGATGATACATTGATCGTGAAATTTTTACATTCATATATCAAAATGCACATCACCAAGTAACTGTAATTTAAGTTTCAGATTCAATAATGTAAAGTTGATCATTTTTAAGGATACGAAATCAGTGGTACTTTATCAAAATAATCATTATTTTATTATTATTATTATTTTAAAGATGTTTCAATAATAAGGCTAAAAAAACTCAATTTAGCAAGAAATATGTCAAGAATATAAAATGGTTCAATATAGAATTCCACCAAAAACTGTACAATTTACCTTGATAAAAAATTTCTTTTAGTTTTTCCTTCGAACAAAAATGTTTATGTGCAAAACCTTTGCTAAAAAAAGTCTTTCAATTTTTCGAAAACTTTTTCGTAATACTAATGTCCTCATTTTAATCTTAAAATTTAATTACAAAATATCTGTAACAATCATCTACACCTTGAACGTTTCATTAGTTTGTTCATTGAAACTTGTTAGTGGTTATCTGAAAGTTTCGTCAATTCCTTATATAATACCGTGAACTCTGCGCTACCAATAAATAAAGAAGTTAAAATATAAATAAGTGAATTTTTAAGATTATTTTAAGATTAAGTAATTAACATTCTTTTTTGGCACATTAAGATTCTATTGGTACCTATGAAGACATTACTGCATTGAGCTGACGTTATATTTAATTTATTTTCACTTTGCAATAGAGAATTATTTACCTCAATAAAAAAATTGTCGGAAGCAGCTAGAATCATGTGCTAAAAAGTCATTCTTTTAAAACGGCAGTTAAAACTTTATTATTCTCAAGTGACGATATATATATATACAGGGTGTATCAAAACACTTGGGCAAAACTTTAAGGGGTGAAGGTGCACATCAAAACAAACAATATTAAATAGGAAACTAAGGGTCCCAAACGTCCTCCGAAGGAGATATGCGCCATTAAAGTTTAGGGTCCAATATTTCAAATAAACATATAAAACTGAAAAATTGTTCGATTGATTTGCGGTTTTCACTAAAACTATACTTTATGTCAGTATTTTCTTGAAAATAAATTATAAAGATAAATTTCAAAAAATGCCGATAGCGAGCGCTTTAGACTTTGGAGAAATGAACAACTACTTTTTGCCGTTATTTTTTTTTTTTTTTGTATCTCTATAAATATTTTCGGAATCTTAGATTTAAAATAAAATTTTGAGCTTAAAATCTGAATAGTTGCGAGTGGTAAAGTAGCGCAAACTGAACTGTGTTCAGAGGTTCAAATTTCAAATGATTATTAAAAACGGAAAAAATGGTCGATTCGTTTGCGATTTTCGCTAAAATTAGTCTTTAAATCAGTATTTTCTTGAAAATAATTTTTAAAGATAAATTTCAAAAAATGCCGATAGAGGGCGTTTTAGACTTTGGAGTAACGGACAACTATTTTTTACGATTATTTTTTGCATCTCATTGATTTTTTTAGAAGCTTAGGCATAATTTTAAATTTTGAGCTTAAAATCTGAATCGTTGGGAGTGGTTAAGTATCGCAAACTAAACTGTATTCGAGGGGGGGGGGGGTTCAAATTTCAAATGATTATAAAAAACGGGAAAATTAATCGATTCGTTTGCGGGTTTTGCTAAAACTATTCTTTATGTCAGTATTTTCTTGAAAATAAATTTTAAAAATAAATTTCAAAAAAATTCTTTAAAAGGCTCTTTAAACTTAAGAGTAACCAACAGCTATTTTTAACTGTTATTTTTTGTATCTAATTAAATGCCTGCAAAAGCTTCGACATAAATTTTTAACTCAAATTCTGAATAGTTGGGAGGAGTTAAGAAGCGTAAATTGAATTGTGTTCAGATTTTGATATTTAACCCTTCCCCCTCCCCACTTCGAACACAGTTCAATTTTGCGCAACTTAATTACTCCCAACGATTAAGATTTTAAGCTCAAAATTTAAGTCTAAGCTTTTGCGAGCATTTAATGAGATAAAAAAAAAAATAACGGTTAAAAATAGCTGTATGTTACTCCAAAGTCTATACCGGCAAATTTTGAAATTTGCCTTTAAAATTTATTTTCAAGAAAATACTGATTTAAAGAATAGTTTTAGCGAAAAACCACAAACGAATCAACCAATTTTTCCCTTTTAAAATCATTTCAAATGTGAACCTCCTCCCACCCCTCTGAACACAGTTCAGTTTGCGCTACTTAACTACTTTAAACTATTCAGATTTTAAGCACAAAATTTAATCAAAAGCTTTTGCAAGCATTTAATGAGATTAGAAAAATAACGGTTAAAAATAGTTGTCCGTTACTCCAAACTCTAAGACGCCTCTATCGGCATTTTTGAAATTTATTTTTGAAATTTATTTTCAAGAAAATACTGATTTAAGAATAGTTTTAGCGCAAACCGCAAACAAATCGACCAATTTCCCCGTTTTTTATAATCATTTGAAATTTGAACCTCTGAACACAGTTCAGTTTGCGCTACTTAAAAACTCCCAACTATTCAGATTTTGAGTTCAAAATTTGAGTTTAAGTCTAAGCTTCCGAAAACTTTTAATGAGATGCAAAAAATAATGGCAAAAAAAAGTTGTTCGTTCCTCCAAAGTCTAAAGCGCCCTCTATCGGCATTTTTTGAAATTTATCTTTATAATTTATTTTCAAGAAAATACTGACATAAAAAATAGTTTTAATGAAAACTGCAAATCAATCGACCAATTTTTACGTTTTTTATGTTTATTTGAAATTTTGGATCCTAAACTTTAATGGCACATATCTCCTTCGGAAAACGTTTGGGACCCTTAGTTTTCTATCTAATATTGTTTGTCTTGATGTGTACTATCACCCCTTAAACTTTTGCCCAAGAGTATAGATACACCCCGTATATACAATATGCATGTGTGTGTTTCCTGTTGCCATTTTAAAATTTCACAAAATCCTAAAAGTTTTTTTGTTTAATTATTGAAAGTAATTGCTTTTAAACACTTCACTCCGAAAACGCTCAACTGTACTTAATTAAGTATATAATATAAGATAAAATAAACAATACATTAAAAAACTTGACATAAAAAATCACATATTTGCAGATAATGATGCTTCAATGTAATTTTCTGTTTCACCCAAAGACAACCTTGTCACAGTAGTTATTTAATATTTTATAAACTTTTCTTTAACTAATATTTTGCTTCTCATTCAATTATACAAAAAAAAAATTCATATGGAAGAATGAAAATTTTCGTCATCTTACTGATATAAAATTTCTATTCTGAATATCATTAAACAAAAAGATATAACCTCAAAGGTCCAAGCCTTTGGTTCATCGACAACTTGAGTATAATTTCCGTTTATTAATTGAAATATGTCGTTCCTTTTTCAACCTAGCCCATCAGAATCCAATATGCTATGTCCGATTGTTTTTTCTCTTTCCGTTTTATTTATTACGTAATTCATACAAAAGTAAGTTTTAGTGGAAAGAGAATATATGAGGACCCCAGAAGCCAAGGGGTATAAGTGACAAAATTGAAAAAAATTGAGTTAAGTGCACAGGGTATCTGGAAATATGCTTTTTTCATTTCAGGTAAAGAAATATAGGTCATTTTCTTATTATTTGGGGAGTTATAGAGATAAACCACTTTTTTCGAAAAACAAACAATATTGTTTAATTATACATTTAAAGAAAATTTCACTCTATTTTTTAACAGTTATTAAAATGAGAGTTCAAAGATTAGAATGCAACAAACAGATGTTTCCTATTTCAATTTAGTCAATTGTTATTGATGTTCCAATTTAACATCAATTATCTTTAAACTCAATTTACTCCAAATCGACATTTTGTCAGTTGTACCCCTTGGCTTCTGGGCTCCTCATATGAAATCGTTCTAATGTTCTTT
Organism: Maratus speculifer; assembly: GCA_964019185.1. Lineage (NCBI taxonomy): Eukaryota > Metazoa > Arthropoda > Arachnida > Araneae > Salticidae > Maratus > Maratus speculifer. Next base: position 391,400,898 of record OZ025290.1, read on the forward strand.
TCCCCTCTTTTTACTGCATTGAAAACTGATGAAATATCTTCAATTTAAATCTAAATCATGAAATATTATTTTTCTGTGCAGATGTGAATAAATCGTGGTTGTATTATTGGGATGAATATGTTTGTAAATAACGTTAATATTATAAGAATGAATAAATTATACGATTTTTTGAATGATTAAATTCCATAGAAATAAGTACAGGGAGGGGTGATTTTATTCTGGAATTAACCATAGCATTGAAATTTTTTTTTTATCTCTTGAAAAAATAATTTAAAGTAAATGAAAATTTTTATGGTTTTTATAACTCATAGAATAAATTGTTAAGATGAAGATAAATGTTTCTTTCAGAAAGATTTATTTGCGTCGTACAAAATTAATGTATTTTTTTCTTTCACTTTAATCACAGGTTGAAAGAATAAGATTTATGTTAGAGGTATTCACGAAGAATAATTTTTTTTCCAATACTTTGCATATTAACTATATAAAACACTATTAATGAATATCTTCAGGACAAAAGTGGACAACTGACAGAGGTTTAGAATTGCTTGTGCTTAGTTTGAAACTTAAATTTCACTGACTTGGTTATTCAACATTTACCATTCGTAGAAACATCTGACCGGTATGCAGAATGCACCAAGAGTTATAAGGTGAAAATTCCCCCTTTCAGATTTTATGAAGCGTATACAGGGTGTATGTAAACTACTGTGCAAAACTTTAAGAGTACACATCAAGACAAATAATATTAAATGGGAAACTAAGGGTCCCAAACGTCTTTCGAAGGAGATAGGCGCCATCAAAGTTTAAGGTCCAAAATTTGAAATGATTATAAAAAACGGAAAAATTGGTCGATTCGTTTGCGGTTTTCACAGAAACTATTCTTTATGTCAGTATTGTCTTGAAAATAAATTATAAAGATAATTTTCAAAAAATGCCGATAGAGGGCGCTTTAAACTTTGGAGTAACGAACAACTATTTTTTACTGTCCTTTTTTGCATCTCATTCAATTTTTTTTAGAAGTTTAGACAAAAACTTAAATTTTGAGCTCAAAATCTGTGGTTACGTAGCGCAAACTGAACTGTGTTCAATGGAAGTGGGTAGGTGCAAATTTCAAATAATTATAAAAAACTGTATAATTGGTCAATTGATTTGCGGTTTTCACTAAAACTATTCTTTATGTCAGTATTGTCTTGAAAATAAATTATAAACATAAATTTCAAAAAATGTCGATAGAGGGCACTTTAGACTTTGGAGTAACGTACAACTATTTTTTACCGTTATTTTCGGCATCGCATTAATTTTTTTAAGCTTAGACATAAATTTAAATTTTGTGCTGAAAATCTGAATCGTTGAGAATGGTTAAGTAGCGCTAACTGAACTGTGTTCAATGGGGGTGGGAATGTTCAAATTTCAACTGATTATAAAAAACGGAAAGATTGGTCGATTCGTTTGCGGTTTTCTCTAAAAAAATTCTTTATGTCAGTATTTCCTTGAAAATATATTTTAAAGATAAATTACAAAAAATTCCGTTAGAGGGCACTTTAAACTTTAGAGTAACCAACAACAATTTATAACTGTTATTATTTGTATCTAATTAAATGCTTGTAAAAGCTTACATTTAAATTTTGAGCTCAAAATCTGAATAGTTGGGAGGGATTAAGAAGCGCAAACTAAACTGTGTTCAGGAGTTAAAATGTTACCCTGCCCTCCCTACAAACACAGTTCAATTTTTCGATACTTAATTACTCACAACGATTCATATTTTGTGCTCAAAATTTAAGTCTAAGCTTTTAAAACATTTATTTAGATAAAAAATGAAAACGGGTAAAAATAGATGTTGGTTACTCTAAAATTTAACGCGCCCTCTAGCAGAATTTTTTGAAATTTATCTTTAAAATTTATTTTCAAGGTAATACTGACATAAAGAATGGTTTTAGAGAAAACCGCAAATGATTTGACCAATTTTTTCGTTTTTTATAATCATTTGAAATTTGAACCTCCCCATCCCCATCGAACACAGCTCAGTTTGCGCTACTTAACCACTCTCAACGATTCAGATTTTTAGCTCAAAATTTAAGTTTATGTCTAAGCTTCTAAAAAAAATTAATAAGATGCAGAAAATAATGGTAAAAAATAGTTGTATGTTACTCCAAAGTCTAAAGCGCCCTCTATCGACATTTTTTGAAATTTATCTATTTAATTTATTTTCAAGACAATACTGACATAAAGAATAATTTTAGTGAAAATTGCAAATTAATTGACCAATTTTTCTGTTTTTTATAATCATTTGAAATTTGAACCTACCCAATCCCATTGAACACAGTTCAGTTTGCGCTACTTAACCACAGGTTTTGAGCTCAAAATTTAAGTTTTTGCCTAAACTTCTAAAAAAATTAATGAGATGCAAAAAATGATGGTAAAAAATAGTTCTTCGTTACTCCAAAGCGCCCTCTATCGGCTATTGCGCCCTCTATCGGTATTTTTTGAAATGTATCTTTATAATTTATTTTCAAGACAATACTGACATAAAGAATAGTTTTCGTGAAAACCGCAAACAAATCGACCAATTTTTCCATTTTTTATAATCATCTCAAATTTTGGATTCTAAAGTTTGATGGCGCCTATCTCCATCAGAAGACGTTTGGGACCCTTTGTTTCCCATTTAATATTATTTGTCTTGATGTGTACTATCACCCCTTAAAAATTTGCCCAGTAGTTTAGATACACCCTGTATATATACTGAATCATTAATACTTCCTTTTTTTTCTTTTTTTTTACATATATACTCAAGTACTATAGAGTTATTTAACAAGACAATAAGGATTTAATCCTATAATTTTCAGTAAGCTTTTGTAATCAATAGCAATTCATGTGTATATATGTATATGAAGACATAAATTATTTTACAAATCAAAATAATAAAAGAAGTTTACCTTCGATGAAGTTGACATGGTATAAAGCTTAAATATTACTCGCTGTTGCGAGAAGATTTTATATACTTAGTCTCATCTTGCGGATTGGTTCGAACGATTTAACATAGAGCACTAACTATTAGTGTCACATTACTGTTCAGCTCTTTAGATTGGATCAGTACCAGTTCATTCGTAATGTCACCTTCTTAGACATCGCCATTGGAAAATTTCCACGCTCTTACACTGCTATCCAAAGAATCCTTCGGAACACTAACAGGAAACACCGGGGGTTAGGACAACATTCGGATCCTCTAAGCTTCCATTATAATTGCACACTTGCACAGGAGATCCTCGAATTCATCTATTTTCTTAGAACCCATCAGCGACCAGGAACTCGACCAATGCGTATACCTTGTCTCATATGAAACACGTGTAGTCCTACTGAAAAGACCACTTGTTATTCAAACTTCCATATAAAAAGAGTCGAGACGTACAAAAATCTTGGAAGAAAAACTGCGTTTTCGCAAAGTCATTCAGGAGTTTCAGCGGAATGAAGCACATAAGAGCACAAATGCCATCCTATACCAACAGAAGCGGCGCACAAATGTCATCCCACATAAAAGGATGCATTCCAAATTTCGACTGAATTCCATCAATCAGCAAGTGCAAGGATGCATTCCAGCTTGAGAGGCATGAGTCGACAACAATTTATCGCAAAGCAGTTCGGTGCAAGAACCTCCTTCTGCAGAGCCAGAATCTTGAATGAACAACCTTATGTGTACATTTCTTACACCTCCCCCCTCTTCCCAAGGGGGGGGAAACAAATTCAGCAACCACTTTTTTACATACTCATGGCGAAGAAAACTTTTCTAAACTAAAAAACTTATATTCCAGCGCCCACGAACAGACCTTTTCTGCGGGGTCTCCTTAATAACACCAGGGTCACTCTTCCTTCCTAGTGCGAACGCAGGGTGGACTATGATTGGCTCATACAGTTATTTATCTCTCCCTTACCATATAAGGAGATTCAAGAAAACATCAAACCCACGTGATGCAAATACATCCCTTCTGAAAGGGACCAGGTGCGTGCGGACTTCGTGCCTGCGATTCCCACGGAAAAGAATAACAACATTTTAGCTTCACGTTTTTATGACCGCAATAAAAATTTCTCTTCAGGGAGGTCTCCCTATTTAAAGATAGGCGTATGGACAGGGGATATTTTAAAGCCTGTTGTTCTCTTTCTTAAAAATGGCATTGTCACCATATTCTCAGGCAATAAAACTACCCTATTAAATTTTTTACAAGCTAAGTTTGCAAATAGCGTACGTGTAGTCTATTTCAGTGGACACTTGTTGCCTTTCACAACACCAATTTACAGCCAGCATGCATTTATTTTTTTTATCTATATCTATTTATTTAATGGGACAGGGATGGTACTCTTTTTACTTTTAAGTATGGGAATATTGGGGGATGCTTTATCACCCACAGAGTTGAGATCAGAGGGCGGGAAAATAAAAGAGAAAAAATAATAATGTGGGAGCATGTGTTTTAATTTTAAAAAAAAATGTAGAGGGAATTTTAATTTGGAATAATTTAATTTTAATGAAAGGCAGTTGGCATACGGGCTGTAACAATACGAATAGTACTCCTATATAAGATACAAATTCTGGTAACTATTCTTCTTATCTAATTCTGATCTACTATTAGTGATTGATTTCTGTTCAAATTAAATAGAATCCATTTTTATTTTAATGCTCGCAACATTTTATATCGCAACATGAACAAACGCCTTTTTCAGTGCATGCTCAAAGATGGAAAATGCATGGGTATTTGTTCAATAACTACTATTTCATCTTGGTTTTTGGCTTAGGTAACGGCTGTAGTATTCCCTTCATATACATATATGTACATGTTTATGTGTTGTATGTAAGTATATATGTATATATGTATATCTATGTGCATGTATGTATGTGTATATGTCAACCCTTTTTTAAAAATTACAACTTCTATATACTGACTTAAATTTATCAAGTAAATACATTTAACAAAGAGTAAAAGCATCTATTAAAAAAATAATAAAGTTCATTTTTATATAGATTTTAAGAAAAATATTCTTTCAACCGTAAAATTTTAAATTTATAAAATGAGTAATAAACTTTAAAGCAAACCAGCTGCTTCCATGTATTTTTCAAGACATCTGTTGTTACGCATATTTTGCATACGGAGAATAACTGAGTAACAACAGTATCGTCATACATTACATTCTTATACATTAGCTCACAGCCTTCTAATATATTCTTCAAAGTAACACAGGATGTGTCAGAAAAGTCTACAAAAGATGCTCATTACTTCTTAAGTTATTCTGTATTCAAATTGATATTTTTTTAAGGAAAATTTTAAAATTGGATATTCGTTTTAAAAAAGACTGTTTCTTATAAGACATTAAAGTTTAATCCCTTGTTTCCTACATAAAAAAAATACAGATATGTGACATTTTGTTGACTGATTTATTTTATTTTAATTTAAGAATCAAAATTATCTTAAAGTACTGAAAATGGATTGTTTTTATATCAAACGGAAACTTCTGATACTAAGTTTAAAACCCTAATGATTTATTGTTATTGTGGTTGTTAATTTTGTTTATTTGTTTCATTTTTTTCTCTTTCTATCGTTTCGAGGCAGATTCAATAAAATGGGTTTACAATCGAAGACACAGAATGAAATGTAACGTTATTTACAGAAAAAGTCTTGCCCTTGTGAGCGACACAGTAGTTTCCACTTAGTTTCTTAACTTGTTTAGCACCGGCGATCATTTCCAAGGTGGAGGGGGGTTACAGGTACCGTTTTAATGCTGTTTTTGATTTTTCTTTATGAGTTTCGAATTCCAGTAAAAAGAGGTATACGGTGCCATTTAAAAAATTTCCATTTTTTTCTGTAACCATTTTTATTAACAGAGTTTAACATTTGTATTTTGTATGATTAATGAGTGCATACCCCAAAATATTTTTAATCAAAATTTCATTGAGATTCTTTGAACGGTATGATAGATAGACTTTTAAAAACTCATGTAACGTTTCTCCATATAATTAGTGGCAGGATGCTGCCTCCTATTTTATGGAATAATAATTTCTACTTATACTATGGTGTCATATATCCTGATATAACTCATATATTGTTACAGATAATTTACACATGTGTAACGTAACACCTTTTTTATCGGTTCAAGTACTCCATAAATGGAGTCAGCAAGGCTGCCGTCAAGTTTATGGAGTAGCGTTACACAAATTATCTACAGTATATGGCCTCATAAATTAGGATAGTTTTCTATAGTTTCAAAAAAAGCGCTGTATATCGATGAATGTTGTGCATAGCTAGCTCATTTAAGATTTCATATAATCATATTAATTTATTAACAGCTATGGGTTTAACTGTATTTAGTGAACAACATTTTAGAGTGTCATATATATATAGATTTTTTGTACGTAATTTATTACAACAACACTCTCACTTATAGTCTCGAAAGTACCTACAGGAGAAAGCGCTTATTTAAAATTTCAATTAACGGAAACAGTTCACAACAATTATTTAAATAGAAAAAAATGGATGATTATATGCAACATACGCACCAAAGCAGCTATAAATATATTGTTCGAATAACTTACAATAGAATAAAAAAATATCTTTAAAATATACAAATGTTAATTTTATGTTTTGCGTAGATTATCAAATTAGTTTTCTTTATTACAAAAGAAACATGGCTCTATTACATGTAAATCAGCATAACAATATCCATATTTACTTATTTAAAACTTGCTCACGTAAGAAAATACTGCATTTAATCTGTCTAACATCTGCTGATAATTCTTAGTGGTTGTTTTAGTTGTAACCGAAAAAATAGTTGAAATATAATTCCTGCTTTCTTAACAAATCGTATAAGTATTCGGAGAAGTACTTTCTCTCTAAATGCTGACATGTCTGAAAACAAATAATTATGATAAAACAAATAACGATTTCACGTTACGTTTGAAACATATTAGTGTTTTACGATATGAATATTTATTGAGTATATATTGAAAAAAATACAACAAATGATCCCGACGAACGTTCAGTATACTATATTTGAGGCTTACTGTAATAAGATTAATTTATTTACAATTATAATTTGGTACATAATTAATTTTTGAAAAAACAAACAGGAATAATACTGAATAGAAAATTTCATTTTACGATGGCGCATATATGAAGTGCATGTATTTTATTATAAAAAGAAAATGGAATCTTTTATTGTTTTGAAAGTATTTACAGGAGAACTAACTATATTTAATTGCTATAATAGCATCATATACCAAAAAACATCATACTAGTTATAAATAATTTGGCTTAAAAACTATTTCTCAAATACATACAAATCTTATCACTTATGTAATTTATAAAATTAGTTTCAAGTTAGTTTTTAAATGAAGAATTTTATACAAGTAATTTATAAAACATTTCAGATCCTTGAATGGTGTGATAGCTAAACTATAAAAAAATGTAACATTACTTCATATAATTCGTGGCAGGATGCTGCCTCCTATTTTTGGAAAAATATTTTCTACTTTTGCTATGGTGAATATATCCTGATGCAACTCATTTATTGTTACAGATAATGTTACACATGTGTAACGTAACACCTTTTATATCAGTTCAAGTACTCCATTAAATTTAGTTAACAAGGCTGCCACTAATTTCGTGGATTAACGTTACACAAATTATTTGCAGTGTATGACCACATAAATTCTATAATCACAAAAAAAAAAAACCGCTGCATATCGATGAATGTTGTGTGTAGCTAGCTCATTTATGATTTGGTGTAACCATATTAATTTATTAACAGCTATTATTTAGTGTAGCATTTATTTTTGAGGAGGTTTGGGATTAACTGTAATTAATGAACATTATTTTACAGAGTCATATAATTTTCATGCATATAATTTATAACAACAACAATCTAACTTATGGTCTCGGAAGAGCTTACGGTAGAAAGCGCTTATTTAAGTATCAATTAACGAAAACAGTTCATAAAAACTGTTTAAATAAAAAAAAACTGGATGATGATTTGCAAAATACATGACAAAGCAGCTATAAATATATTATTCGAACAACTTACAATAAAAGACAAAAAATTTCTGTTTTAAATATACAAATGTTAATTTTATGTTTTGCGTAGGTTATCAAATTATATTTCTTTTTCACAAAAGAAACATGTCTCTCTTGCATGTAAATCGGCATGACATCCGTATTTACTTATTTAAAACTAGCTCACGTAAGAAAACACTGCATTTAATCTGTCTGACATGTAAAAATAATTCTTAGTAGTTGTAACCAAGAAAAAAAGCTGAAATATAATTCCTGTTTTCTTAACAAATCGTGTAAGTATTCGGAGAAATACTTTCTGTCTAAATGCCGACTTATCTGAAAACAAATAAATATGATAAAACAAATAACGATTCCGCGCTTCGCTTGAACCATATTAGTGTTTTACGATATGAATGCTTAGAGAGTATATATTGAAAAAAATACAACAAATGATTCCGACGAACGTTCAGTACATCACATTTGAGGCTTAATGTAATGAGATTAATTTATTTACAATGATAATTTGGCGAAACCATTAATTTTTGAAAAAAAAAACTAACAGGAATAATATTGCATAATAAATATCATTTTACGATGGCACATACATGAAATGCATACAATTTACTATAAAAAGAAAATGGCCTCATTTATTATTTTGAAAGTATTTACAGGAGAAAGAACTATATTTATTATAATAGCATCATTTACCAAATGAAGTTCATACCAGTTATAAAAAATTTGGCTAAAAAATAATTTCCTAAAGTCATACAAATCTTATTACTTATAAAAATTTATAAAATTAGATTCAAGTTAGTTTTTAAATTAAATTTTTTATACAAGTAATTTATAAAATAAATCTATATTTATTGCCCTCAAAAGTACTTAAGTTTGAAAACACTACACTTAATCTATCAAGCAAAAGAAAATAATTATTAATAATTGTTTTAAATATAACAAAATATAAAATTACTTTTGGTTTTCTTAAAAATTGTATGAATGAACGTAGTAATCGATTATGTCTGAAATATGCATTGATTTAAAAAGTAAGATGAACGAAATAAGTCTTTCACGTTACGCTTCATTTATATCAGTGGTTTTTGATATGAATGTTTATTTGGTATGCGCTAAAAAGGGATCATTATATGGTCGAGATACTATATTCTGGGTAAAATTCAGCTGAGGATTAATACAAAAAGAAGAATTTATTTATGATTACTGCTGAATGTGTCATTTATTATTATTAATAAGTTTAATAAATAATTAGTTTAATAAATAAAACTTCACTATTGCTCATAACTTTCATTTGTGAAATTTATTATAACAGCGTTATTTATTGATGCAAATGTATATGAAGGAAGGATTTAGTAGTAATTCTGAAGTTTGGTGAATATTTATATATTTTTAATCACTAAAGTTATAAAAACAAATACCAAAAGTGATTGCAATAACTTTATTTTCGAAAGCAGAAAAGCAGAAATTGTTATAACCAAAAATGAAAATTTAATCATGACTGTCAAATTTACAATCTGTGAACATCGAAATTTTCGATAATGTGATTTTATGAGGCATCTGAGTTCTAAAAGAAACTTTGATATCAAACTTTATTTTTCTATCTTTGATAATCCTATAATAATTAAATATTTTATAATGCTTCTCACTGATCCTATTTAATTAAACTGCTGATGTTTTTAAAAGCTCTCTAACGGGGTCATTAGTTGTTCTGAATAGGAAAGTTCCACATGTGCCAGATCGGAATTATGTCGAGAGTGGTGTCGTTTGAAAGCTCTTAAAATGGGGATCAATGAAATGTACACAACTACTATAGGTACAGATATTTATGGTCGCAATCACCATATGGCGACTAAATGTTTTGATTTAGTGACTAATGTTCGGCATCTAAGTCGCTATTTTGGAGAATTTCATTTTTTTTCCTGCGATCATTTGACGAAATTCGCGTTTTGTCGCAAATCTATGACGGAAATCCCTGTTTTTCTCAATTGTTCGGAAAAATCGTGTTTTTTCCCATATTGTTTGGTATAAATCGCATTTTTCGAAAGGCTTTGATAAAAAACGCGTTTTTTTTTTTTTTTTCAATTCGTTGACAAAATTCCGTTATTTTTGGGATTTTTTGATTTTGATTACGTTTTTTCTCTGATCGTTTGACGAAATGTGCTATTCTTCTGGGAAAATTTGCGAAATTCGCACTTTTGTGCGATACTTTAACAAAAATCGCGTCTTTGTTTCGCGATTCCCTAAAGGCACTCGCCATCTTTTCTGCTGACAATTGACACAATTGATCTTTTTGGAGACCATTTGCCAAAATTCTCAATTTCCGTGACATTTCTTTACGCCTGAATTTTCAGAACAGAATTTCTGAATAATCTGTGGTAAGATGTTTTAAGTTAATTTTTCTTGTGTGATTTGAAAAACAAATTTTTGAACCGTATTTTATTTTTATAGTGCAAAATAATATCACATATATTCAAAGGATTTTTTATATACACTCTTACATAACAAATCAAAAATAAGAAACAGTGTTTTCCCAATACTCTCCCCCCCCCCCCTTTAGCATGATTGCTTAGTTTATTCTTATAGATATTTGTTTTTATTCTTATCTTGACCAACTTTATCTTCTGATTATACATATCTTGAGATTAGTATTACACTTAATTTTATATTCAAATTTTTAAAAAATGCCTGATTAAATGAAATATACACATTTCATGTAATTAGCTTATGTTTCTTTTGCACATATTTAGATTAATTTTTACTTTGAAATCCTGAATTTTTTTACCATATAAATGGTATTCCTTTTATGCATTTCTTTCACAATCTGGCTATAGAATTATTTTGGTTTAGCAGCTATTGGCTGCTTAAAAACTTTGGCAATCAGCCCGTTCGAATGACACTGGTGATGAATTGTAGACCGATGTATTTCTGTCATCTATTGATTTCTCCAGGTCGCCAGCTATGCAAAAGAAGAGACTCTGTACAGTAGAAAAGAGAGTTGACCAATTACAGAGATCACATAGAACGCAGTTTATGCTTGGAGTAAAAAGCAACTTCACGGATGATATCCTGCCTTTCACTACTGACTGAAAAAGACCCGGATGATAATCTTAAGTCTATGGAGGCGTTATATTTCGCTCAAATTTCATGTAATTAGTGTATTTTTACACGATTTTCTTCCATAAGATAGCTGAGGACAATCTACAACCGGGCTAGTTTTTACTTTTTCAATTTCGGTTTCAGATGTTTTAAAAAAAATACTTTAGAAACCGCTTTCAGCTGATTCTGAAATTGAAAATATCATAATGTATAAAATCTAAAACCAAAATCGAAAAAGTAAAAGCTAGCCGGCTTGTAGATCGTCCTCAGCTGTCTTATAGAAGAAAATATTGTAAAAAAAGTCCTTCCGGCAATGCCGGGAGGAAGAGGTAGCTTTCATATACTTATACATTTATTTATTTATTTTAAAATAAGTTACATTGTTCAAAAATACTAAGCTCAAATTAGTGAAAATAATCTTATAAAATTAATGATTTTATAAGATTGAATACTAGTTTTTGTCAAGACTGAATATTAATAGGAATTTTTAGAAATTAGTCATCTTTTATTCAACCTGGTTTTATTTTAAGCGATTTAGAGAGTCACCAAATTCCACGATATCATAAAGTGTATGCCATTTTAAAGCAACATGATGAATCGTTCAGATCAGACCGTTTCAAACTGTCAGCCATAAGTAAATATCAAAGTGCTATAACTCAATCATTTTTTAAGATATAGAAAAAACAAAAAGTGTTCTGGAATCATTGTTTTAAGTTTTAATACGTAAAAGTAAAATATTTTTCAACTTTTAATGTTTTCGCATTTAATTTTAAATTTTAAATTTTTTAAAAATTTTAAAATGACCATCATTTTGAAACAAAATGGTGGATGATGCTGGCCAACGAACTCGGTCGAGACATTTGTATGTACTATGTACATACCAAGTTCCATTGAAATCGGTTCATAAATACACGTGTTATCACGTGACAAAATCAGGTCGTTTCAAAATGTCAGCCATACGAAAAATTCAAAGTGCTATAACTCAATCATTTTGTATCATATAGACAAAATAAAAAGTGTTCTGGAATCGTAGTTTTAAGTTCTAACACGTAAAAGAAAAATATTTTTCAAATTTTGATTTTTTCGCATTTAATTTTAAAATTTAAATTTTTTTTAAAGTTTAAAATGGTCACCATTTTGAAACAAAATGGCGGATGATGCTGGCCAACGAACTCGGTTGAGACATTAGTATGTACTATGTACATACCAAATTTCATTGAAATAGGTTCATAAATGCGCGTGTTATTACGTGACAAAAATCAGATTGTTTCAAAATGTCAGCCATAAGAAAAATTCAAAGTGCTATAACTCAATCATTTTTTAAGATATAGACAAAATAAAAAGTGTTCTGGAATCGTTGTTTTAAGTTCTAACACGTAAAAGAAAAATATTTTTCATCTTTTAATTTTTTCGCATTTAATTTTTAATTTTAAATTTTTAAAAAAAATTAAAATGGCCGCCATTTTGAAACAAAATGGCGGATGATGCTGGCTAACGAACTCGGTCGAGACATTTGTATGTACTATGTACATACCAAGTTTCATTCAAATCGGTTCATAAATACGTTAGTTATCGCATGACAAAAATCAGATATATATATATATATATATATATATATATATATGGTTATACACTATATTGCCATTGATTATGGGACACTTGCGATTTTAGACATTTTACTAAATATCTAGAAAAATACATGAGGAATCATCTCGAAACTCTTAGTGTATAAATATAATAGTATACGTTATACATCTCCGTGAAGATTTTTTACCGAAACGCCATAGGGGACCGTCAACAAATTAAAAAAGAATGAATATCTTTTGAATAACCCTGTCAAAACTAATGCAGCAAAAGCGCTCAAACTCTAGATTATGGTTGAATGCCTTATTGTAATAGACTGTGTTCATTTTTATGCAAATAGCATGCACACTCGCAGAGTAATGAAGGTTTTTATAAAAATGGTCCCAAATTTTTCCAAGTTTTTCCATTATAATTTTCAGAGTTCTTAATATAAAATAATATTTTTTTTCAGAAAATATGACAAACAACATTGCACACAGTACCCTGTAATCAGAATTAAAAAATAACAAAAATTGTATGAAAAATGAGTAGATTTACTATATAATTTTTTACTGCGCATGCGTCAAAGATATCAAAATTTCATTTGCATATTATGTTAGCTAAATATATAGAGCAACTTTTGTAAAAGTCTCAAAATCATAGCTTGAAAATTCTGAAAGTAATCGTCTATAGAAAAAGGACAAAATCCGTTGTTTCCAAAATTAAGCAAAAAAATGAGGGATTTTATCCAAATGCAGTAGTACATCCCATATTGTGTATTCTATATTGACACTAATCAATGAATATATGGATACAACCCCTCTTGTTTTTGCTTCATTTTGAGAATAACGGATTTTCGACTTATTCAATTGACGATTATTGTCAGAATTTTCAAGTTATGATTTTGTGACTTTCACAAAAGTTGCTCTATACATTTAGCTAACATAATATGCAAATGAAATTTTGATATCGTTGACGCATGCGCAGTAAAAAATTATTTAGTAAACCAACTCATTTTTTATACAATTTTCATTATTTTTTAATTCTGATTACAGGGTACTGTGAGCAATGTTGTTTGTCATATTTTCTGAAATAAATAATATTTTATATTAAGAACTCTGAAAATTATAAGGAAAAAACTTGGAAAAATTTGGGATCATTTTTATAAAAACCTTAATTACTCTGCGAGTATGCATGCTATTTGCATAAAAATGAACAAGGCTTATTACAATAAGGTATTCTATTACATTCTAGAGTTAGAGCTCTTTTGCTACATTAGTTTTGACAGGGTTATTCAAAAGATATTCATTCTCTTTTAATTTGTTGACGGCCCCCTTTGGAGTTTCGGGAAAAAATCTTCACGGAGATGTATGACTTATACTATTATATTTATACACTAAGAGTTTCGAGATGATTCCTCATGTATTTTTCTAGATATTTAGTAAAATGTCTAAAATCGCAAGTGTCCCATAATCAATGGCAATATAGTGTATATGTTACAGGCCAAACCCGATTTTAGGCCAAACTAGATTGGCCTAGGCCAAACTAGTTTATCCTAACGCCCATCGGATAGACTAGTTTTTCCTAGGCCAAACCGGTCTCTCCTAACGCCCATCGGATAAACTAGTTTTTCCTAGGCCGAACCGATCTATCCTAAAGCCCATCGGATAAACTAGTTTTTCCTAGGCAAAACTAGTCTATCCTACGGCCCATAGGACAATCTAGTTTTTCCTAGGCCAAACTAGTTTGGCCTAACTCTTATAGGATAAACTATTTTAGCCTGCTGTTTATTGGTCTGAACTAGTTTCTCCTAGGCCGATCTAGTTTATCCTAGGCCAATTCAATTTCGCGTGATTTTATTGAATTCAATGGCGCCACAGCGCCAACATTCTAGTTTGTCCTAGGCTGATCTAGTTTATCCTAGGCCAATTTAATTTTACGTGTTTTTAGCTCGCAAGCGTCAAAGCCTAAGAAATAATGGGTTCGCAGGTTCTGTATGTGTGAATGTACGTATGTATGTACGAATCTACGTACGTATGTACGTAACACGATAACTCGTGATAGAAATATCCGATTTGCTTCAAATTTTGAATGTACGTTTATTGATATAATGTACTTTTCTGATTAATTTTGGGAATTCATTGGATAAGAATAAAGGGAAGCGAAAGGGAGGCTAATCCCCCACGGTTAATTTAGAGAAATGGATTTTTGATGCAGAATTATCAGTTTTCATTTAAAATTTTAGATATAGGATCATTCTGACTAAGCGCCTCCATGATTAGTTGTGGATGTTTGTTTAAGTGTAAAAAAGGGCAGTATAGGTTACCCCCCCTACCCATAATTTAGGTAAATGGTTTTTGACGCAGCATCTACGGATATGCTTCACATTTGTATATAGGTTCTTTCTGATAAGGCAATTCCCTGAATAGTTTTGTGGGTTTAATGGTTAAGTATGAAGGGAAAAATGAACGATTACCCTCTTACATAGAAAAAACTAATTTATCATATGGGCATTTAGGTAAACAAGTTTGGTGTAGAAAAAACTAATTTATCCAATTGACATAAGGATAAAATAGTTTGGCCGAGGCTCATCTAATTTAGCTCGAAAACGGGTTTGGCCAGTAAAAAACATATCTTTCACTAGAAAAAGTATAAATGTGTGTCAAGAGTCATTGCTTATAACACCAATAAAGAAATTTAACATGTTCACCTTAGAGACATTATGCATTGGACATGGTGTTTGCTTATTAATATAATATAATATTAATATAATATTATAGTAAGCAAATTATTATTATTTACTTTAATGTTATTTACTTTTGTACAGGCAGAGCTCTGTCTGTACAAAAATCAGTGAAAACAGACTCAGTCCGTCTCGATCTGGCCCTACTCAATTTCTGCAAAAAAATTCAGGTTTTACTTCACATACAATTAAGATTCCTTTAAAAAATACTGCTTATATACTTATTGGATAAATTTACAATGTATTTTTAAATTATGTTGTGTTCACAGAATGGAAAATACACAATGTATTAATGACTACCTAGATTATTAGAGTTTCAATATTCAAATACGGATTCATTAAATAATCAATGTAGTTTAGAACAAAAGAAAAAATATGAGTTATAAACATCATAACTTTTGAATCCGTTGAGTAAAAAGTAGATTTGTGAATATATTTCTCTGTCGTTCCTTAAGGCTTTTCTTAAATCCTAAAGAGCTACATCCTAACACATTTATGAACTACTTCCTTTTCGGAAATGCATAAGGTTAACAGATTCAGATAATATATAATCGAATAGCGTAAACCATTTTTTCATAAAAGTGATGTATCTTTGAGAAAATAATAAAACTACGTTTTGAATCGAATTTAAGGTTACGACTTCACGAGAGAGAAAAAAATTGACGCCCTGACAAGAATAGTTTATATGTCGACAGGTAATTAATTTCTCAAAAATGGAAAACGCTGCTCGATTGCAAATTTTGTTCAGATTCATTCTGGCTCGAATATGCAATAATAATAATAGTAATAATAATAAATGCAAGTCAGATCTCAGTTGGCACGAGTGGGCAGAAAAAAAAAAGCAAACACCATGTCCAATGCATCATGTCTCTAAGGTGAACATGTTAAATTTCTGTATTGGTGTTATAAGTAATGACTCTTGACACACATTTATACTTTTTCTAGTGAAAGATATGTTTTTTATTGGCCAGACCCGTTTTCGAGCTAAATTAGATTAGCCTCGGCCAAACTATTTTATCCTTATGCCAATTGGATAAACTAGTTTTTTCTATACCAAGCTTGTTTATCTAAATGCCCATAGGATAAACTACATTTTCTATGTAAGAGATGTAATTTTTCCCTTCATACTTAACCATTAATCCCCAAAACTATTCAGGGAATCGCCTTATCAGAAAGAACCTATATACAAATGTGAAGCAAATCCGTAAATTCTGCGTCAAAAACCATTTATCTAGATTATGGGGAGGAGTTGACCTCCATTGCCCTTTTTTTACACTTAAACAATAAACATCCACAACTAATCATGGAGGCGCCTTGTCAGAATGATCCTATATCTAAAATTTTAAATAAAAACTGATAATTCTGTATCAAAAATCCATTTCTCTAAATTAACGGTGGGGGACTTGCCTCCCGTTCGCTCCCCTTTATTCTTATCCAATGAATTCCCAAAATTAATCAGAAAAATACCTTATATCAATGAACGTGCATCCAAAATTTGAAGTAAATCGAATATTTCTATCACGAGTTACGCGTTACGTACATACTTACGTACATACGTACGTACATTCGTACATACATACGTACATTCATACATACAAAGCCTGCGAGCCCATTATTTCTCAGGCTTTGACGCCTGCGAGCTAAAAACACGTAAAATTAAATTGGCCTAGGATAAGCTAGATCAGCCTAGGAGAAACTAGAATGTTGGCGCTGTGGCGGTCATTGAATTCAATAAAATCACGCCAAATTGAATTGGCCTAGGATAAACTAGATCGGCCTAGGAGAAACTAGTTCAGACTAATAAACAGCAGGCTAAAATAGTTTATCCTATAAGTGTTAGGCCAAACTAGTTTGGCCTAGGAAAAACTAGATTGTCCTATGGGCCGTAGGATAGACTAGTTTGGCCTAGGAAAAACTAGTTTATCCGATGGGCCTTAGGATAGACCGGTTTGGCCTAGGAAAAACTAGTTTATCCGATGGGCGTTAGGATAGACCGGTTTGGCCTAGGAAAAACTAGTCTATCCGATGGGCATTAGGATAAACTAGTTTGGCCTAGGCCAATCTAGTTTGGCCTAAAATCGGGTTTGGCCTGTAACATATATATATATATATATATATGTCAACATTTGAACGGAGGGTGGTTTTGGGGTCTGGGGGTCATGATCGGTGAAAATATACCAAAATTTTCCGGAAGTGCTTTCCTCCGGACGGCTGCAATAGGTAGCTTTTTACTTTTTGTAATGAAAGCTACCTAATATTAAAATTTCGGTGAAAAAGCCGCCATAGAATTAACACTATCATCCAGGTCTTTTTCAATCAGTTGTGTAGTACTTTTTCAATCAGTAGTAGGCTCTGAATAGAAATGATTGAAGCACGAGTGTTCCCAACATGAAATACACACAGTGAAATGGAAGATTCAAAATTATCACAGTATTGTTATTTTTTTTTAAGTTTTGCCTGTTTACCTAATCGAAAGACGGTATGCTATGCTTGTGTGAATTTCTTGCAATGTTGAAATTAGACATTTGTCTTCGGAAGGGACATCTGTGGCCCCTGGGAAAAGGGGAAATTGTACTGTTTGACCAATGAAAACCCAATATATCAAATTTTCCCAGGGGGATATTTCATAGCGCCGGGGGATGTCCCCCGAGGCCACACCCTAAATTTAACACTGATTTCCTATTGCCGTATTAATATTTCACAAGATCCTAAAATTTTTTTTTAATTTATTAGTGAAAGTAATTGCTTTTGAACATAATACTAAGAAAAACGTACAACGGAACTTAATTACCTTTATAACAAGATAAAATAAGTAATACATTAATAAACTTTTCATTAAAAAAATCACATAATTTGCAGATAATAATACTTCAGTGTAATTTTCTGTTTCACCCAAAGACAACCTTGTACAGTTGTTATTTAATATTTGATAAACTTTTCATTAACTAATATTTTGCTTATATTTCAATTATACAAAAAACAATTCATATGGAAGAATGAAAATTTTCTTTATCTTAATGATATAAAATTCCTATTCAGAATATCATTAAAGAAAAATAAATAACCTGAAAGTTCCAAGCCTTTGGTTTATCGACAACTTGAGTATAATTTCCCTTTATTAATTGAAATATGTCGTTACTTTTTCATCCTAGTCCATCAAAATCCAATATGCTATTTCCGATTGTTTTTTCTCTTTTAGTTTTATTTCTTACGTAATTCATGCAAAAGTACGTTTTAGTGGAAAGAGAATATATGAAATCGATTCTAATGTACTTTTCCTCCCTTTTAATGTATTGAGAATTGAAGAAATATCTTCCATTCAAATCTAAATCACAAAAAAATATGCTTCTGTGCAGATGTAAATAATTTGTAGTTGTATTATTGAAATGAATTTGTATGTAAATAACGTTAATATTATTAGAATGAATATGTTATACAATCCTCCGAATGCTTAAGTTACATATAAATAAGGAGTGGGGGGGATAATTTTATTTTGGAATTTAACCATAATATTTAAATGAAACATTTTTTTCCTTGAAAAAATTATTTAAAGTAAATGAAAGGTTTATGGTTTTTATCATTCATAGAATAAATTGTTAAGATGAATATAAATGTTTCTTTCAGAAAGATTTTTTTCCGTTGTATAAAATTAATTGTGTTTTTTTTTTCTTTCACTTTAATCACAGTTTCAAAGAATGAGATTCATGTTAGAGGTATTCACGGACAATAACCTGTTTATACTTAGCATATTAACTATATAAAGTACTATTAATGAATATCTTGAGGACAAAAAGGAACAACTGGCAGAGGTTTAGAATTGCATGTGCTTATTTTGCACCTTATATCTCACTGGCTTGGTTATTCAACATCTACCATTCGTAGAAACATCTGACCGATATGCAGAATGCGCCACGAATTATAAGATAAAAATTCCCCTTTCAGGTTTTGTGAAGTGTATATATTTCCATTTTTTATAAGACTCTATCAACATACGTCACTGATTTAATCTGTCAACAAATCATCCTAGCATAATGCAGTATTGACATGCGAATCAAGTTAACGATTGAAAATTTGCACTTTCGTCGAGCTATCGATCTCACTCAAATTCTATACAATATTTATACAGAATGCCAACACTTATCAATGTCTCATGATTAATTCCTCAGCTAATAATTTACTCCAACAGCAAATTTCTTTCAAATGATGTTGTCTTAAAAATTTCGTCGATACTTTACCAAATCCAAAAGGATGAATAATTACCTCATAACATGTGGTACAGTCTTCATATTTGACAGATATTTCTACGAATGAATATGGTATCATCTTAAAATCTCTTCAAGCAAAAAAGTTATTATGGTAAAAAACTGAAAATGTAAAATTTTTATACACATTGTATTGTATAAGTTTTATGTAAAAAGATAGATGCTATGCACTAACACAATCCCCAGGCTGTAACAACGCACAAGGGGTACGCGAATCTCTGGGGGTACGTGATGGGCCTGCTAGGGGGTAGGTGAAAATAATAGTAAAGTCACAAAAATCTTAGGATTTACAACATATTTGTATCAATTTATTGTGTGGTTATGATAAGAAGATTACTAATGAAAAAAGCATGTTTATATTTTTAAGTTGAACAAAAAGTTCGGGGAAGTTTGTCAAAGTTGCATTATTATGAGCAAAATAACAACAAAAGACACAAGAATATTCTTCACAGTAGAAACCATCATAGTCCACGATTTTCTGCCAACATTCTGCTAGATTCTGGACTAGATGGAAGTACCATGACAGCTCCTTGGAATCGAAAAACTCTTGACATACTTCCTCAACTTCATTAACGGATTCAAATCTACGACCCTTCAAAAGTTGTTGCAATGATCGAAAGAGATCATAATCAGATGGATCCACATACAGATTAACATACAGATAAATGTTTCTTTCAAAAAGATTTATTAACGTCGTACAAAATTAATTGTATTTTTTCTTTCACTTTAATCACAGGTTGAAAGAATAAGATTTATGTTAGAGGTATTCACGGACAATAACTTTTTTCGATAATTTGCATATTAACAATATAAAGCACTACTAATGAATATTTTCAGGACAAAAGTGGACAAATGGTAGAGGTTTAGACCTGAGTGTGCTTTATTTGCACCTTATATTTCACTGGCTTGGTTATTCAGCATCTACCATTCGTAGAAACATCTGACCGACATGTGGAATGCGTCACGAGTTATAAGGTGAAAATTCCCCTTTTCAGATTTTATGAAGTGTATATATTTCCACTCTTTATAAGACTCTATCGACGCACTTTACTGATTAAATCTGCCAATAGATATACCTAGCATAACGTAGCATTTACATGCGTATCACGACGAAAGTGAGATTGAAAATTCTCACTTTCGTCGTGCAACCAATCTCACTCAAATGTTATACAATATTTCTTCAGAATTGCGAACACTTATAGACGCTTATTGATTAATTTCTCAATCTGATAACTCCAACTGAAAATCTGTTTCAAATGATGCTTACTTAAAAATTTCATCAAAAAATCCGAAAGAACGAATATTTACTTCATCACAAGTGGTACACTCTTCATATGTTTCAGATATTTCTGCAAATGATAATGGTATCATCTTAAAATGTCTTCAAGTAAAATAGTTATTATCGTAAAAAACTGAGATCATAAATTTTTTTATATAGACATCGTATAAGTATCGTATTGTATCGTATAAATTTTATTTTAAAAGATAGCTGCTATGCACTACCACAACCCCGTACTGTAACACCGAAACTAGGGTACCAGTACTTCTGGGGGTACGTGATGGGCCTGCTCGGGGTAGGTGAAAATATTTGTATTCATTTATTGTATGGTTATGATAAGAAGATTATTAATGAAAAAAGCATGTTTATATTACTAGATTAAAGAAAAAGTTCTGGGAATTTTGTGGAAGTTGCAATATTATGCGCAAATTAACAACAAAAGCAACAAGGATATTCTTCAAAGTAGAAACCACCATGGTCCACGATATTCCGCCATCATTCTCCTAGATTCTGGACTAGCTGGAAGTACCATGACAGCTCCTTGGAATCGAAAAACTCTTGACATACTTCCTCAACTTCATTAATGGATTCAAATCTAAGACCCTTCAAAAGTTGTTGCACTGATCAAAAGAGACCATAATCAGATAGATCCACGTCTGGACCGAAATTCTTGAACTCTTATGGATATACGACTAGTACTCCTATGTATGATACAAATTCTGGTAACTATTAGATCTACTACTAGTGATTGATTTTTGTCCAAAATAAATCGAATCCGTTTATGATATTTTAGTGGCCGTATATCGCAACATGAATAAACGCCTTTTTCAGTGCATGCCTAAAGGTGCAATAAAGGTGCATGGGTATTTGTTCAATAACAACTGTTTCATCTTAGTTTTTGGCTTAGGTAATGACTGTAATATTCCCCACATATACGTATCCGTACATGTGCACTTTATGTGTAGTATATATGTATATTTATGTACATGTATGCATGTGTATATGCCTATCCTTTATTAAAATTACAACTTCTATATACTGATTTAAATTTATCAAGTAAACGCATTCTAGAAAGAGTAAATGTATCTAGTAAAAAAAATTATAACCTTCATTCTAAAGTAGACGTTTAAGAAAAATATTCCTTCAAGAGTAAAATGTTAAGTTTATAAACTGTTGAGCAATAAACTTTAAAGCAAGCCAGCTGCTTCCATGTATTTTTCAAGACATCTGCTGTTATGCATATTTTGTATGCAGAGAATAATTGAGTAACAACATTATCTTCCCATTAGCTCAAAGCCTTCTAATATATGCTTTAAAGTAACACAGGATGTACCGAACAGTCTACAAAAGATGCTATAAAAGTTATTCTGTATTTAAATTGATATTATTTTAAGGAAAATTTTAAAATTGGATATTTCTTTTTTTTAATAAGTGTTTCTAAAAAACATTAATCCCCTAATTTTAGTCCCTTGTTTCCTATTTAAAAAAATACAGATATGTGGCATTTTATTGACTGATTTATATTATTTTAAATTAAGAATCAAAATTATCTTACAGTACATAAAATTGATTGTTTTTATATTAAACAGAAACTTTTAATATTAAATTTAAAAGACTAATGATTTATTGTTATTGTGGTATTTTTCCCCTGCCCGCAAAGAAATTCGACAGCTAATACAATTCCTCTGCATTTTTCTAATAACTCTTTCGCATTTTGACATTTTAAAATACAAGGTATATCTAAACTCTTAGGCAAAACTTTAAGAGGTGATAGTACACATCAGGACACACAATTTTAAATGGGAATCTAAGGGTGCCAAACGTCTTCCGAAGGAGATATGCACCATTAAAGTTTAGGGTCGAAAATTTCAAATAAACATAAAAAACGGAAAATTTAGTCGATTGATTTGCCGTTTTCACTAAAACTATCCTTTATATCAGCATTTTCTTGAAAATAAATTATAAAGATAAATTTAAAAAATGCCGATGGGGGGGGGGAGGGCTTTAGACTTTGGAGTAACTAACAACTATTTTTTTGCATCTCATTAAATGCTTTCGGAAGGACTTAAATTTTGAGCTCAACATCTGGATAGTTGCGAGTGGGTAAGTAGCGCAAACTGAACTGTGTTCAGAGGTTCAAATTTCAAATGATTATAAAAAACTATAAAAATTGGTCAATTCGTTTGCATTTTTTTCTAAAACTACTCTTTAAGGGTGTATTCGAAAAAATGCTTTTTCACCTTCAACAGCTCGTAAATTTCCGATACAATTTCAGTCACATTTTTAAAAGTAGGAACATGAAACTTGCTGAGGGGATTCTTCAAGGGCCGTATGAGGTGCCGTGTGATATCTTTTTACGCTCAATTCATTAGAATTTGAGTTATAAACAATTATCTTCTCAGTATGACGCTTTTTTTCGTTCCCAGATCTCCCGCTTGGGAAAAATCGGTTCGAAATGCCGTTTTTGATTCCTTTTTTCTCAATATTTTCTGTGTTTATCAAAGAATCGACAATCACGGCACCTTGTGTACTTTCCAAATAATAGATTTTGAAAGTTTGGTGAATTTGAGAGCAGAAATGAATTCAAAAATAAACAGAAAAATAAGCAGTTTGAATCGAAATACACCCTTAAATCAATATTTTCTTCAAAATGAATTTTAAAGATAAATTTCAAAAAATGCCGATACAGGGTGCTTTAGAATTTGGAGTAACAAACAACTATTTCTTACGGTTATTTTTTGCATCTCATTAAATTTTTTTAGAAGCTTAGACATAAACTTAAATTTTGAGATCAAAATCTGAATCGCTGGGAGTGGATAAGTAGCGCAAACTGAACTGTGTTCAAAAAGTGGGGGGGTAGGTTCAAATTACAAATGATTATAAAAAACGGAAAAATCGGTCGATTCGTTTGAGGTTTTCACTAGAACTATTCTTAATGTCAGTATTTTCATAAAAATACATTTTAAAAATAATTTTCAAAAAATTTGGTTAGAGGGCGCTTTAAACTTAAGATTAACCAACAACTATTTTTAACCGTTAGTTTTTTATCTAATTAAATGCTTGCAAAAGTTAAACTTTAATTTTGAGCTCAAATTCTGATTCGTTGGGAGGGGTTAAGAAGCGCAAATTGAACTGCCTTCAGGAGTTGAAATTTAACCCTTCCCCCCTTCGCTGGAACACAGTTCAAATTTGCCGTATTTAATAACTCCCAACGACTCAGGTTTTGAGCTCAAAATTAAAATCTAAGCTTTTGCAAGCATTTAATGAGATTAAAAAATGACAGTTACTAATAGTGTACGTTACTCCAAAATCTAAGGCGCCCTCTATCGGCATTTTTTAAAATTTATCTTTAAAATTTATTTTCAAGAAAATACTGATTTTAAAAGAGTTTTTGCGAAAACCGCAAACGAATCGAACAATTTTTCTAATTTTTTATAATCATTTCAAATTTTAACCTTCTCCCCCCACCTCTGAACACAGTTCAGTTTGCGCTATCTAACCACTCCAAACTATTCAGATTTTGAGTACAAAAATTAAGTATAAGCTTTCGCAAGCATTTATTGAGATTTAAAAAAAAACTGTAAAAAATAGTTGTACGTTAATCCAAAGTCTAAGGCGCCCTCTATCGGCATTTTTTGAAATTTATCTTAAAAATTTATTTTCATGAAAATATAAATATAAAGAGCAGTTTTAGCGAAAACCGCATACGAATCGACCAATTTTTCCGTTTTTTATAATCATTTGAAATTTGAACCGCTGAACACAGTTCAGTTTGCGCTACTTTACCACTCTCAACTATTCAGATTTTAAGCTCAAAATTTAATTTCAAATCTAAGCTTCCGAAAATATTTAATGAGATGCAAAAAATAACGGCAAAAAGTAGTTGTTCATTTCTCCAAAGTCTAAAGCGCTCTCTATCAGAATTTTTTGAAATTTATCTTTATAATTTATTTTCAAGAAAATACTGACATAAAGTATAGTTTTAGTGAAAACCGCAAATCAATCGAACAATTTTTCCGTTTTTTGTGTTTATTTGAAATATTGGACCCTAAACTTTAATGGCGCATATCTCCTTCGGAAGACGTTTGGGACCCTTAGTTTCCCATTTAATATTGTTTGTCTTGATGTGCACTTTCACCCCTTAAAGTTTTGCCCAAGAGTTTACATACATTCTGTATATATATATATATATATATGTGTGTGTGTGTGTGTGTGTGTGTGTGTGTGTGTGTGTGTGTGTTTTTCATTGGATAGTTGAGGTCCCTCTCAAGATCGCTCCTTGATTACTTTTTCAATTTTTATCGCAGATATATTTTATAAAGTTACTTTCACTTTCTGAACCGGTTCTGAAAGTGAAAGTAACTTTATAAAAAAAATACTTGCAATCAAAATCGAAAAAGTAACCAAAGCGCGATCTTGAGAGTTAGTTCAGCTATCCAATGCAAAAAAAATATTTAAAAATGTCAAAATGCTAAAGAAATATTATCAAAATGCCTCCCATAGGAAAGCATTAGCTCGCGAGTGTCTTCGCGGGCAGAAACAAGACCCTTAATTTTATTTACTTGTTTCATTTTTTTTCACTTCTCTCGTTTCGAGGCTGATTCAGTAAACTGGGCTTAGAATGAAAGACACAGCACGAAACGAAAAGTCTTGATCTTGTAAGCGAAATAGTAGTTATTCCCTTATTTTCTTAACCTGCTTAGAGCCGGGAATTTTTTTTCAGGGGGTGGGGAGGCTACATGCATCGTTTTAATGACATTTTTGATTTTCTTTCTTTTAATAAAAAGAGGTAGGTGGTGCCATTTAAAAAATTCCAAATTGTGTCGCTGTAACCATATTTGTTAGAGTTTAACAGTTGTATTTTATATGATTTATGATTGAATACCTCAAAATATTTTAAATCAAAATTTGATTCAGATTCTTTGAAAGATATGATAGCTAGACTGTAAAAAATATGCAACGTTACTCCATATAATTGGTGGCAGGATGCTGCCTTCTATTTTATGGAGTAATATTTTCCACTTACATTATGGTGTAATATATCCTGATATAATTCATGTAATGTTACAGATAATGTTACACATGTGTAACATAACACCTTTAATATCGGTTCAAGTACTCCGTAAAATGGAGTCAGCAAGGCTACCACCAATTTTATAGAGTAACGTTACACAAATTATCAACAGTGTATGGCCTCATTGATTAGGATATTTTTCAATAGTCGCAAAAAAAATACTGTATGTCGATGAATGTTCTGCATAGCTAGCTCATTTAAGATTTGATATATCCATAATAATTTATAAATAGCTATTATTTAGTGTAGCATTAATTTTTGAAGAGGTATTGTGATTAACTCTACTTAATAAGAACATTTTACAATGCCATATATATTTTTATGTATGCAATTTATTACAACAACACTCCCACTTATGGTCTCGGAAGTACTTACAGGAGAAAGCGCTTATTTAAAATGTCAATTAACAGAAATATTTCTTAACAACTTAATAAAAAAATGGATGATGATGTTCAAAATACACGCCAAAGCAATAACAAATATATTATTCGGACAACTTATAATAGAAGACAAAAATTTTTTTTAAATATACAAATGCTAATTTTATATTTTGTATTAATTATGAAATTAGTTTTTTTTTTTTTTCAAAAGAAACATGTCTCTTTTACATGTAAATCAGCATAACAACATCCATATATACTTATTTAAAGCTAGTTCACGTAAGAAAATACTGCATTTAATCTGTCTAACTTGTGCAAATAATTCTTAGTAGCTGTTGTAGTAGTAACCAAAAAAAAAAAAAATGAAATATAATTCCTGTTTTTGTAAAAATCGTACAAGTATTTGGAGAATTAGTTTCTATCTAAATGCTGACTTGTCTGAAAACAAATAATTGTAATATAACAAATATCGATTTCACGCTTCGCTTGAAATATATTAGTGGCTTTTGATATGAATATTTATTGAGTATATATTGAAAAAATACGATTGAAATGATTGCGACGAACGTTCAATACATTACATTTGAGGCTTAATGTAATAAGATTAATTTATTTACAATTATAATTTGGCCCCATTATTTTTTGAAAAAAAAACTAACAGGAATAATATCGTATAATAAATATTATTTTACGATGGCACTTACATGAAATGCATGCAATTTATTATAAAAAAAGAAAATGGCCTCATTTATTTTTTTAAAAGTACTTACAAGAAAAAGAACTATATTTAATTGATATAATGGCATCATTTACCCAGTAAACTTCATACCAGCTGTAAATAATTTGGTAGAAAAACAATTTTCTTAAGGCATACAAATCTTATCACTTGCATAATTTATAAAATTAGTTTCAAGTTAGTTTTTAAATAAAATCTTTTATACAACTAATTTATAAAACTAATGTATATTTATTGCCATGAAAACTACTTAAATATTAAACCATTACATTAAATCTCTCTCTCCCTCTCAAAAAAAGAAAGAAAGAAAGTAAAAGGAAAAGAAAAAAACGATAATATTTTTTAATATTTGTTTTAGTAATAACAAAATATAACATTACTTTTTGCTGTCTTAAAAATGGTTTAAGTAAACATAGTAATCGATACTGTCTGAATTCTGCATTGACCTAAAGATAAAACTTTCAAGTTTCGCTTTATTTATATTAGTATTTTTAATATGAATGTTTATTTGGTATGCATAAAATAATAGTAATCAGATGATCTAGATACTATATTCTGAGAAAATTTCAGATGAGGCTTCATGCGGCAAGAAAAGTTTTTTTATAATTAGTGCTGTCCTTCATTTTTATAGAAGTTATTATTAATAATGTAGTTTAAAAATAAAACTTTAGGCCAGTCCATAAATGATGTCACATGTTTTTTCGATATTTTTTACTCCCCTCCCCTCCTTTGTCCCAAAGTGTACCACATCACTTTACCCCTTTCCCCCCTCTTTTCACATATCATGCTATATTACGTAAACATATACTTTAAATTCAGAAGCAAAACACTACGTTTTATGTCACATTTCGATTTTTATTTTTAAAATTTAACTATGTGTTTTAATAACATTTGTTAGCTGAACAATAAAAATATTTCGTATTTTGTATAAACAAATGTTTACAAAATAATATTAATAATAATAATTAATTTATAATGGTAATGAAATAATTATATGAAAGAGAAATTGAAAATAGCAGTATTTTGGAATTTGAAATAGAATTTGACATATTTGGCTTTAAATCATACCTTTATGAACGGAAAATATCTTAATTTTAAAATAACTTCATACTTCATAATTCAATCTGTTGAATTTCAATGCTTTTATTTTAACCAAAATGTCTGATGTCACATTTCTTATTATCCCCTCCAACCCCTTGTCACAAACTGTCATAATTTCATTTAGCCTACAGAAGTTATTCCTCAGATTTGTCATCTTCTTTTCAGTTTTGAAAATAAATTATTTACTCATAAAAGAATATATTTATTTCAAGAGGGAGGGATGACATATTCGTTCTTTCTGAGTGTAGTTTTTATCAAAAAAAAAAAAAAAAAAAAAAAAAAAAAAAAGACTTTTCCGAAAAAAAAACGGATTTCATAAACAAGGATGTAGCGAAGGGTATTTAAGCGTAGACGCCGTCTACATTTTAGATTTATTAACGGAATAATATACTACGGAATACTATAATATACTACGGAATAATAACATACTTTCTGTTTCTCAAGAAAGCTATAGTATACATACTCAGGGGTATACCCTACCTTGAGCGTATACACTCTGCTTAGAACGTATATCTCTAATTTTTTTACGACTACACCAACTTTCATAAATCACATTTTTTACGGTCTGAATCTAAATGCACTCAGTTTTCAGATCGGAATAGAAAGATATCTGTAAAATGTTGACTTTAACAAACTTCTAAATACCTGTAATCCTGTCACATGACTCACATACTTTGGACAGGCCAGATCCGATTTGAAAAGAGAGTCGCTTGTTTCTTGTTTTGGGGTTTGTCACTGTTAAACATCAAGGCTTAGCATTACACAATTTTAGTATTAAAATGTTATATTTTAATACTAAAATGTGAATGATTTAAAAATAAAATGTTATGTCACGAAAGCAGATGAAAGGTAATAATCGTAAAAAAATAGAATAAATTCTGTTTTGTGTTTCCATGAAAAAAGCAAGACATAATGACATCCCGAGTACATGTGTCATATTTCCGCCAGCTCTAGAACATGTGATGTGTGGTGCAGTAGATGATACCAGATGGGGTGACAGTCACCTTCAGAAACATTCAAAATTATATTCATTTGTGTTTGAAAGTTTAGGAAGGACATTTACAGCATCTTTTTTTTTCAACTTTATTTCGTAAACATATAGATGTCATACACACCTTTTTTATTTTCTTCTATCTTTACAAGAAGAAAGTACTTTATTCTTGAAAATTTTTGAATTCCTGTTTTCGACGGATTTACACGTTTTAGGGGTGAGAAATGCAAAAACCATGTTTTAAAAAAATGTCTGTCCTTGAGTCTGTCTGTCTATGGTTCTGTGACTGTCTGTATGTGACATAAAATTTGTGGCGCTCTATTTCAAGAAATAATGCACGGAATTTAATAAAAACTGCCATTTAGTTAGTCCTTTAGATAAGTTATTGCTCGTTAGATTTGTGTAAATCGCTCGACAAGTAGAGCTGCAATGCTGCCTGTTGTGCGATTTCCACAATAGCTCTATCTCCAGAATTAATGAATAAAATTTTATCAAACTTCAGATTCAGCTAGTCTTTGATATGAATTTATGTTTGTTTACGTTTTGGTGTAAATCGCTCGGTAAGTGACGCTACTATGCTGCATTATTTTTGATTTCCACAATCGTTCAATCTCCAGAACTAATGCACGAATTTTTATGAAACTTCATCCTCTGTTTAGCCTTCACATAAATTGATTCTGTTTGTATTTTGTTAAAAATAACTCAACAGGTCATGCCACTATACTGTATTTGTTGTGATTTTTGTAGCAGCTCTATCTCAAGAACTAATGCAAAGATTCTCATGAAATTTCAGATTCAGCGGCGCTTCAATATTGAATTTGGTAAGATATATATGATTTTAGCGTAAGTCACATCTCAAGAACTCAATGTACGGTGTTTTCATGTCTTTAAAATATTCATGAATGGCATTGATTGCCACTTAATTTTGACACTGTGATAGCAAATTTCTAAAATTTAATAAGTGTGAGATATAACAAAGTTTTGGGATTGCTACACCTGACTAATTTTTAACTTTACTTTTGTAAAATCTACATTCACCGGAGATACCTCTTTAGTCAAATACAATTTGTTCTCAGAAACTTTAAAACACACTTATTTTAATCATATCTTATAATTAAGTTCAGATTATGTGAAGTGTAATAGAATAATTGTCGTCAAAAATTTAATTGTAGACACTTTAAATATATGGATCATTCTCATTGAATAGGAAAAAACGAAGTCCCACTTGATTCTATAATTTTTTAGAACTATTTTACCAATAAAGTTTATTTTTACTAAAAGCTGTACTTTTTTGCCATCTACTATTCATATCCTTTAATTAAAAAATAATTCTAAACAATATATATATATATAAATGTATGTAAAATATCATTCCCCTGGCTGTCCCCAACCCCAGAATTAGACTTTGAATCCACCAAATATTTATTAAATATTGATAATACAGTATCACAATTTGTTCCTTTATATGAGGAGTACATATGTAGAGGTATACTATAATGCAATTCAGTGAAAAAAAGTCCTTCCGGCAATGCCGGGAGGAAGAGGTAGCTTTCATATACTTATATATTTATTTATTTATTTTAAGGTAAGTTACATTGTTCAAAAATACTAAGCTCAAATTAGTGGAAATAATCTTATAAAATTAGTGATTTTATAAGATTGAAACTAGTTTTTGTCAAGACTGAATATTAATAGGAATTTTTAGAAATTAGTCATCTTTTATTCAACCTGGTTTTATTTTAAGCGATTTAGAGAGTCACCAAATTCCACGATATCATAAAGTGTATGCCATTTTAAAGCAACATTGTGGATCGTTCAGATCAGACCGTTTCAAAATGTCAGCCATAAGCAAAATTCAAAGTGCTATAACTCAGTCATTTTTTAAGATATAGACAAAATAAAAAGTGTTCTGGAATTGTTGTTTTAATTTAAAACACGTAAAACAAAAATATTTTTCAATTTTTAATTTTTTCGCATTTAATTTTAAATTTTAAATTTTTTAAAAAATTTAAAATGGCCACCATTTTGAAACAAAATGGTGGATGATGCTGGCCAACGAACTCGGTCGAGACATTTGTATATACTATGTACATCCCAAGTTTCATTGAAATCGGTTCATAAATACGCGTGTTATCACGTGACAAAAATCAGATCGTTTCAAAATGTCAGACATAAGAAAAATTCAAAGTGCTATAACTCAATCATTTTGTAAGATATAGACAAAATAAAAAGTGTTCTGGAATCATTGTTTCAAGTTCTAACACGTAAAAGAAAAATATTTTTCAAATTTTGATTTTTTCGCATTTAATTTTAAATTAAAAAAATTTTATAAAAATTTAAAATGGCCACCATTTTGAAACAAAATGGCGGATGATGCTGGCCAACTCTCTTGGTCCAGACATTTGTATGTACTATGTACATACCAAGTTTCATTGAAATCGGTTCATAAATACGCGTGTTATCACGTGACAAAAATCAGATCGTTTCAAAATGTCAGCCATAAGAAAAATTCAAAGTGCTATAACTCAATCATTTTTTAAGATATACACAAAATAAAAAGTGTTCTGAAATCTTTGTTTTAAGTTCTAACACGTAAAAGGAAAATATTTTTTAACTTTTTATTTTTTCGCATTTAATTTTAAATTTTAAATTTTTTAAAAAATTTAAAATGGCCGCCATTTTGAAACAAAATGGCGGATGATGCTGACCAACGAACTCGGTCGAGACATTTGTATATACTATGTACATACCAAGTTTCATTCAAATCGGTTCATAAATACGTTAGTTATCGCATGACAAAAATCAGATATATATATATATATATATATATATATATATATATATATGGTTATATATATATATATCAACATTTGAACGGTGGGTGGTTTTGGGGTCTGGGGGTCATGATCGGTGAAAATATACCAAAATTTTCCGGAAGTGCTTTCCTCCGGACGGCTGCAATAGGTAGCTTTTTACTTTTTGTAATGAAAGCTACCTAAAACACAATGAAGTATGTCCATCAAGTTGGGCATCATTCCCCTGCACTTACAAAAATAGTTCTAAAAAACACCAATAGATGCCGCTGGTTTCAAATTTGGCATTGATCCAATTTTAACTACTTGCTCGGAAGAGAAACCTTAAAAGTTTGGAGTATGTAGCCATTTTGTTTGTGAGTGCAGATGTTGAAAAGTGGACTTCCAAAACGAATATTTTTATTAGCCATCATTACCCTGGATCAATTTTTTGTGGATAAACTAAAGGTAAGCTTTTTTTTATTTTGTTTTATATTTTTAATACATGTTTTTTAATATGTGTAATCATTTTAAATTTTTTTTTTGTTCCCACATGTGGTTCTAAGGTAGATATTACTAACAAATCATCATTCCCCTAACATCATTCCCCTGCCTGTTCTTAAAGCAGGGGAATGATTCTAGTTAGGGGAATGATGAAATTTTACAAATGTTATTAAGATATTGGCTAAAAACTCTATTAATACATTAATAAAGAAACTAAATGTTTTAAAATTTAAAAATATTCAAAAATTTTTAATATTGATAACTATAAATGATTTTTTATATGAAAATTGAAATACTTTAGTTTTACGTAATCTTTAAATATAGACGCTACATTTTTTACATATTAGTTTGTTACAATTTAGAAAATTTGAAAAAGAAAGAAAAATGTTTAATTTAGTTAATATTACTACTCAATTAATTAAAAAAATTGACAATATTTTGCATTAATTTGAAACACTATGTAATCATTTATTGCTATTGTTGCTTAATTTCAATCAGAAACTTTCTTTTATTAGTTGTTTTTTAAGGAGAATTCAATGTAACTTATCTGAAATCTGTATTTTTCAATTTTCATCAGTATTGAATCCAGAGTATGGCCCGAGGAAAATTTAAGATTTTGGGTTTTCAATGGTCAAAATGGGCATTTCCACCCCTCCCCCCCAGAAATCTATAATATCCCCCCCGGAGAAAAAGTCTGAATTCAACACCTATTTTCATAATTAAAAAAGAAATTAATGTGTATTTAAGATTTTTATTTTAAATGTATGATTAAATTTAGACACTTCATTAAATTTGAATGTATCTCATTTTTATTTTTAATTTAAATATTTTTACTTACCACTTTAAATTAAAGCATGTCTATACCTACAAAAGAAAAAAGATTAACTTTTACTTTACCAGCATCCTGTTTTATATAAATGGTTCATATGGAAAAAAATAATTCTTTTCATTAAGATTAATGCTAAAATTTAATACAAATAAACAAAATTAAACTGATAACAAAATGATTTTTTTATAAAAATTCTCTTTGTTTTCAGGAAGATGCCACAAATAAAAAAAACTAACTAGAGAGGAGAAAATAAAAAAATAAAATTGAACCACAGCGCAAACGCTATCAAAAGATAAAAAAATAACCCAGCTGCATATAAAATGCAAAAAGAAAAGAAGCGACAGAAATACTAAAAAAAAAAAGATGAAGGGTGCAATAAAGCCTACTACTGAGATGACTGTCCGCGAGAAAAGAAGCAAGTAGAAACAATGGAAAAATAATTCCAGAAATTACCGAAAACGATCAAGTCTCACTAAACATCAAGCTTTGACTGTTGAAGAAGCGTCAACAAATGATAATTATAAAGAGTTAAACACAAGCTCAATGTCAAATTTACTCAACGCTCCTTTATCTAATTCAAAATCAAGTAATGCTTTAATCGAGAAACAGAAATTATCTGGAAGAAAACGCGTAATGCGCAACAGGAGTGCACTTCATAGAAAATGTGCAAAAATGGAAAATCAAATAAAATGTCTGAGTAGAAAATTAGAAAAATATAAAAAACGTAACCAAAGACTGAAATTTAAAATTAAGCGCAAACCAGAAGATATGAGTCCCAAGTCAAAAGCAGATTATTTTCTGAAGCGAAAAGAAAAATTTTCTTCAGTTTTTAGAAAGAAACTTATATATATAAGTGATTCTCAAAATAGGGGACGATTTCAAAAGTAAAATCTTAAAAAAATTACTGTTAGCAAAATTTCTGAAAAAAATAGGTGTTGTTAATATAGTATTAGGTATACTTTACATGTAGTCAGCAGAGCTAAATATTTAAAAACTAACTTTAAAAAAAATAATTAGTATTTTTGAGCCATGCTAATGACAAAACAAATTGTATGGAATAAATATATTAAGAAATTTTTATTTTCTTCCTGTTTAAATATTTTTTTCTATATTTATTAGCCTTCCTTTTCAGCAAATGGTTTCCATTTTTACATATATACATATAAGAAGAATAAAAACATTACCAAAGATCAAACTTGGTTTACATGAGCAACATTCTGACACTGACAATGTAAGAAGCTGCCTTAGTGATTTTCTGACAGATTAAATGCATATTTTAGGGATAATAAATGTAATACCTAAATTTATATGTAAAATTAAACTTTGTAAAAGATACAACATAAGCAATGGTTACATTTATGCACATAGGAGTCTTTAGCATGGACAGAAAAACCATGCTAATGACACTGATATTTGTCCATGCTAATGACAAATTTTAATTTAAATAAGATTATGAGCCATAATATAATCACAATGCAATAGTCCTTTCTGGGGCTTTTTAAAACACAAAAGTTCTATGCAAATAAGTAAAATAAAAAATTTAATTATAAAATAAACATGAAAATTATTATCCATTCTAATGACATACAATTGATGTACTCCCCGAATATTCAACTTCTATTCTTAAAATACAATACATGCTTCTATTTTCAGGCTGTGATAAAATGGCTACTTGTTGCCATGAAGAAACT
The DNA here is from genome assembly GCA_964019185.1 of Maratus speculifer. NCBI lineage: Eukaryota > Metazoa > Arthropoda > Arachnida > Araneae > Salticidae > Maratus > Maratus speculifer. The sequence goes on from OZ025290.1 coordinate 391,435,978, forward strand.
TTATATTTTCAAACTATTGTCATATGTGAAAATGAAATTTTGATTATTAACCAGCTGTTATACTATGACCTTGTTCTGAAAATAGAATATGGAGGACAAACTTTAATTCTTTTTTTATATACTATAATTTTATTTTTAAAAAGAAATTTATTGGATAAATCCTCTCTTTGATTAATTTAAAGAAAGAATAACATTTGTTTTATTTTATAAACGTGATATTAACTCTTTAAATAGCTAGTATATACAAGGCACAGCTGATGTGGACATCCATGCTAATGACATTTTGAACATTTATTCTGTTATTTTAAGGTATTTTTAACTAAAAAGTGAATAATTCTTGAGTGCAAATAATGAATAATATTAAGACAAACATATCTAAATATAAAAACATGAAAGAAAACCTCTCAAATTTTTTTGTATGCCGAAAGACATAAATTGTCCCCTATTTTGAGAACCACCCATATATATATTCATTGTTGTGAAAACTATGTACAGTAATTTAAATAATTATGTATATTACTTTATTTGATTGAAAATGTTCATTGATATTAATTTTTCTATCATTAATAGTTGACTGCAGTGCTTTATAGATTATTGAATCATTCCCCTGCTCACTACCATCACTCCCCTGGAAGTTGTTTTTTTTTAATTATAAATAAAATATTAAATTTTAGGAGTTATGAACGATGGGGGATAATTCTAATACAAAATCACTTTTTAAAGCTATATATGAAGAAAAAAGTTGTTTATTTCATAGTTTATAAATTTGTATTTTGCAACTTCCAAATTACCCTGTTTATGGAGAATCACCCATATAAATGCAGTTAGTGAAATCTGTTTATCGAAGATAAATTACTAAAATCAACTCATTTTGTCGCAGTATAATTTTAATTAATATTTATCCAGATAGGTGCTTAGTTAATATCCATAACTTTCACCTCAAGAGACTCGAAAATATTTACATTAATCCTTGTCATTACTTTACACATCTCATTTCCTCATTTTCATTTAAACGTCATAAACTGACAAACATTATTTTGATAATGATTAGGAAATGATAAAATAACAATTTGCATGTCATTCATTTAATTTAATATCCTCAGAATAAAATACACTTGTTTTTCTTAAATTTCAGCATTTTTCTTTATTCAACTGAACTATGTCTGTAATATTATAAGAACACAATAAACAATTTATTTTAAATAATGTATTTTCCATTATTATTTCGACCAATGTAAAGCTTCAAAACATAAAAAAATAAACTTGTTTTTAGTTTTAAATATATATAAATTAATTTTTATAGCTATCTTTTAAAGTCTTTCTGAAGTAACAGCAAAAGGAAAATACTTTTTTGGCATTCGCACCTAGAAATTTTGTTTGCATTTCTAGTTTTTTAATATCTTCAACCTATCGCACATGGCTATAAAAGTGTCATAACTCAAAAAATTTCGTTGCAAATTTTCGCGTGTCGTCAAGAAATACGAAAAACTGTTTCAGGCAGTGGTAGTCTGAATGGTCATTTTGTAAACAGAACTGCTACTTAGTTGCTGGATTTTAACTGCACTATCTTCTACTTTAGGTGATTGCTGGAAGAGTGTAAACCACATTGAATGGGAGCCGTAACTCAAAAAGTCCAATTTTTGATCTATGACACTTTTGCAAAAAGGGTGCGATGCTTTATCACGTATAATTAGGATATCATTATGTTAAAAAAAACATCTACAAATATATGTTGATATGAGACAACAAAGGTTGCGACACAACAACATATTACACTGCTATGTTGAAGATATCATCATTTAAGACATATAGATATATAAATTTGGTCTTTTTTATTACAAAATATTCTTCTTTAAAATAAATATTTACCAGAGCTGTCATTCAGTGAAATATGCTGCAATTCTTACAACATTAATTTTTGGTGGATTTTTATCCTATTCTATATTAAAATATGGAACCAGATCACTGTATTTTGCATATAAATCAACATAATAATTTACTGGTATATTATCATTCCTGATACCAATAATAGTATTACTTTCTTCTGCCGTTACAAGAAGAAACTCCTGGATACGTTTCGAATTTGTAATCAACATAATAATTTACTGGTATGTAATCATTCCTGATACCAATAATATTATTATTTACTTCTATCGTTACAAGAAGAAATTCTTGGATACGTTTCGACTTCCGGTTTTTGACGGATTTACACGTTTTAGAGGCCAGAGATACCAAAAAGATGATGAATGTATAAATGCAAAGCTTATAATATTGTAACATGAATACTGCATTCTTAAACAGAAATTAGTTCAGAAATAGTCAAATCATAATTTAAGGATATCCCAAATCCGGTGAATCAAATGAAAACCATAAGTTAAAATTTTTATACAATGCAAAACTAGTTTATATAGGAAAACGTAAAAAAGGATGTGTGACAATAAAACTCATATTAGGCTCAAATAATTTTTATCCATTCAAAAACCTTGTTATTGCAATAACGAAAACACTTTCAATACTTTTCCGGGAACATTGCTCAGAATAAATATATTGCATAGAATTACTTTTCTTTTAATCTACAGTCAGAAGTAAATTGTGGCTTTTTGACTTAAATATTTTCTCTCTTAATCTCGAAGTAGATTTATGAGAAGAAATCTTTCAACAATGAATTTTTCCGGAAATGACCGGTTTCTTGTTATTCTTTTTGATAAATGATCGAAGCATTTTCTAATATATCTACGTAAAACATATATTATGCTTGTCAAATTTTTTCATACAGGAAAATTATTTGATGATTTATTACCTTTGAAAACTGTTTTATCTAAAATTTCAGTTATTTATGCATTTAAAAATAGAAGATGAGAGGACATAAACTTATTTTCAAGAAGTTTTAATTTTTTTCCGGATGCATTGTACATTGTAAAAAAAAAGACAGATTTTCCTTAACATACACTGTAAAAATTAAAGACCCAAATTCGGTTGTAAGATTTGTTGGTCTAATAATGTTCCTAAAATGGTAGAGTTGCGTTACCAAAGTGGTACAGTAGGTACTCCCAAAGTAGTTAACACAAAATGATGAAAAACAGAGCAGATCCTTTATAACATTAAAACAATCAAATTTTCTTAAATAAAAAAAAATATATATTATCTAAGATTTTTTTTAAATAATATGAAGGATCTGCCGTTTTTTAAAACCATTTTGGGTTTCAAAGTTATTTTTCCAATTTGGAACACTGCTGTACCCAAATATCTTACAACCTAATTTGGGTGTTTCGCTTTTACAGTGTACAAAAACTTACGATAATCGCGAACGAAAATATCCGATAACCGCTTCCAAGTAACCAATTATTCCTCAAAACGTTGTTTTATTCTTAAAACATCTTTAAAATATTCATTTTTGAAATTTAAAGAATTATTTATAAAAATAAATATTATTAATTGCCTACAATTCTCGTAAAAGTTTTCAGTAACATTTACATTGCATCAATTAGTGATAATCGCTTCCGAGTAACCCATTATTCCTAAAAACATTGTTTTATTCTTAAAAACATCTTTAAAATATTCATTTTTGAGATTCAAAGAATAATTTATAAAAATAAATTTTACTAACTGCCCGTAATTTTCGAAAAAGATTCCTAGTAATGTTTACTTTGCTTTAATTAGTTCTCGTTGCCGATAAATAGGTTTTTTGGATGCAATCAGGCCTCAACTAAACACACTCAGCTGCGTATCACTGTACAAAAAAATCTGTGAAGGTACTAAACTTTTTCTAGGAAACTGGGATTCCAAGAACTTTTCATGTAACGATAACAGGAAAAATTCATGTAATTGATTCTGAAACTTGGATTTTTGCAGTTACCGTTACAGGAAAAGTTCTTGGAATCCCAGTTTCCTAGAAAAGGTTTAGTACCTTTGCAGATTTTTTTTACAGTGATCTGAAGTTGTACAAACAGCTGTAACAGAAAAAGTTAAATTTAATGTTAATGTTAATTCTACGTGTTTTTCAATAAAACGCATTTGCTGAACATGACCAACTCATATTACGCTAAAAGAATTATTATCCATTCCAAAAAACCTTGTTCGTGTAATAACGAAAACACTTTCTGTACCTTTCCTGGAATATTACGCAAAATACATACCTTTCATAGAATTTTTTTACTTTTGATCGACAGTCCCAGGTAAATTGTGGCTTTTCGATTCATATATTTTCTCTCTAAGTAATTCCGAAGTAGATTTATGAGAAGAAATCTTTCAACAATGAATTTTTCCGAAAATGTCCCGGTTTTTTGTTGTTCTTTTGATAAATGATTGGAGGATTTCCTAATATATCTATGTAACACACATATTGTGCTTGTCATATGTTTTAATACATGAAAATTATTTGATGATTTATTTTACCTAAGAATATATTACCTTGATACATCATAGTATCCGAAAAATCGTCTTTTGGGATCGAGTGAATTCATTAATTCACTGTAAAAGTTACTCGGAAACGCTTACGAAAACAACGGATAGCTAATAAAATTTATTTTAATAAATTCTTCAAACTTGAAAGATAAATTCCTCTGTGAGCTTTCAAAAGATAAAGGAATTTTTTTGAAAGTCTTCAGTCACTCGGAAGATGTTATAGTGTATTTTCGTTCATAATGTACACATTTTCGTGAATTAAGAAACATAAGTCTTTTACTATTATTTTAACACAATCTAACTGATTGGTAAAGTTATCATACGAATTGAATATTTCCAACTGAGCGCCATACTTGGCTTACAAGGCCAATGCTTTTGTAAAGCGGGTTCGATTCCCGGATTGGGCAATTTTTCGCTGAGCTGGAAATATTCAATTCGTATGATAACTTTACCAATCAGTTAGATTGTGTTAAAATAATAGTATATCTACGTATCCATCGTTCTATGGAGTTCCATTACCTGCGGCTTATTCTGACGAGCTGTTTAAATGACAGACCAGATGTTCTGGCCAATAACGTTATCTGAGAGAAAATTCCCAGACGGTTATCACCCGGTTAGCTTAACAGGTAAAGCATTGGCCTTGTAAGCCAAGTATCCGGGTTCGATTCCCGGCTTGGGCAATTTTTCGCTCAGCTGGAAATATTCAATTCGTATAAGTCTTTTATTTTACAGTTCTACGCATTCTTCCCTTAAATCATTCGATTTTTCTTAATTTCAAGTTATCTGTCGTTCTTTGACAGATATGTATTTTATTTCTGATTCTTTTTAAGTGTCTCTTTTAAGGTAAATGCTCTGATGACATACGTCATAAAGCCATTAATCACTAGACATTTTCAATTTGAGATATTTTGTCTAATATTTAAAAATTTACTTGTCGGATTCTTCTGAAACCTAGGATTATAAAAGATATGCTTAACATCATATTATCAACTTCGATTTTCCTTTTTAAATCAAATTTTTGATACAGAAAGTTTTTACGTGAATTATAGTTTTTACAAAATTGCATATTTTAGTAATTGAAAGATTATTTATATTGTTATGAAAATGCTTTTCTAAATTCCCGTACGAAATAATGTTTAAAAATGGTGATTAAGAAACTGGTTTTTAAATTAAAACACCAATTATGTATATTGAATATTTACAATACAAAGCTGAAAAGGGTGTTAAATTGCGTTTTCCTTAGTATTACAGAAATTATGTAATTATTTTTCCAGTTAAAAAAAAAAAACAATTTTTTTTTAAAAAAAAGCCAATATTTATTAACTGTTCAGCACTTATTGTACTTCATCTATTGTAATAATATTTGAAATCTAAGCGATTAAGGATGAAAGCCACAATACATTATAGTCCAGATTCAATAAGCTTCCATATGCTAGTGAAGGTATTAAATGATTTCACAATATAGAGTTACACGTGCAATGTATTTCAGATAAAGCCGAAAATTCCATGCACCGTAAATTACAATACCATGTCTCATCTGCTACCACTGTTATATAAAGCTTCATATATTGTAACATAATAGTAGAATGCCACAAGGCAAACTGTGAAAACTGAATCAATAAACGTATGTCAAGCCAATATTACATTATAAGTCACTTTGAGAAACTGTGATTCAAAATTATTGAAACATGTATTAATATTAAAACACATATATTAATAACCATCATAGTAAAATATTCTTGCAGGGTATGTGTATTAAAAAATCGTTAGAAAGGGCACGTCGTTTCATTCGACGCATATACATCGCATATTGGGAGCGGCGTATGAATCAAAAGATGTCTAAATAAAGTAATTCAATATCAAAGCAAAACTTTAAATATTTGTACTACTTAAATTGATCTCCGTAACTATACCGGATAACCATAATTTAAATATGTGTGTTTTAAAGAATAATCTGCTTCTAATGCAAAATCTTTTCATATGCACACTAATTAGACCTTGGTAAATCCTTTTATAAACAAAAAACATTTCACATTTTCACCGTAAGGGGAACAAGTGACGCTTAAGCTGATTTTAGATCGCAAAATAGCCATAAAAACAGAACTAAAAAAAGAAGTTTTTTACACAACAGTCAAATTCGCTTATAGCAAGCACGAAGGGACCATGATATTTCCTTGTTATAACAGGGTGCTCATAAAAAACGGTTTCGTAAAAATTATAAAAAATCATGCATATTTAGTTTATGATACATACTTTATTTTTTATTTTTGTACAGTACAAAAGAATTTGGTTAATTTGCTTTGAGCTGCCTTTTTTTCTCTTTCTTTTGTTATTGTTCTTCAGAGAAGATTTATGGCTCAAAAAACACAGTCATGAATTCCTGGATTCGAAAAATGTTTGAAGTTTCCCTCCACACCCAAAAGTCCTTAAGTACATTACGGCGGGGCGGAGGGGTCAAACTTGAGATTCTACATATTTGTCATTATCATCATCGCTTTCATCATTTTTTAATTACATTTCAGCTACAATATCCTCCGGAGTAAGTATCTTGGAATTAATAACATAGGTGTCAACAGTAAAATAATTTTTAAATGTTTCTCTATTCATTTCCTATTTTTTAAGTTCTCAATTACAGGTAATGGATTATCATTTTAGTTTTTATGCATACCACTGCTCAAACTCGTCTGCAGCATTATGTTTCTTCCTCGTAACGGATTTTTAAACTATACTTTTATTTTTGTCTAAATAGTATATTTATAGCATTATGTTATTTTGGAAACAATGTCTTGGCCAACACTGTATTTCCCAAGTATTAGCTATATTTAAAAAGCAAATATATTTATGTGTTTATAATGTATGTATCTTTTTTAAAGACTTTATTTATCCAAATATTGAATTAATTGCATTATTTTTTGCAATATAAAATACTTTACTAAAAATACTTCAGTATTTTTCAAATAAAAGGTAAAATTCACAAATATGGTATTTCAATAATTTTATTTTTAGCAATATTTTTTATTTTACTTCTTTAAACCCTTTATTACTCGATTTTTTTTCTGATTTTTTATTTATTTTTTTTTTTTTTTTGAAACCTATACATAGGTTTAGAAATACTAAAGGGGAAAATAATTTTAAAAAAAAAAAAACATTAAATTTCAAAATTTCAGCTAAAATTTTAAATTGGATGATATGTACCATACATAGACAATTAAGATTATAAAATATTGTATTGCTATATTTTGCAAATAAATGAGTTTGAATTAATTAATTTTATCTGCTTAACACTCTATCAAATTTTTGTATTGATATTTTTATTTATTAAGAAAAAATAATGAAACCAAATCTTACCTTATTAGCTTGATCGAAATTTCTTTTATTTCTGGAGAACAAATTCTGATTTGCTGCCAGTTCAGTCATCTGGAGAAATTCGCGCAATTTCATTCTTTGTCTTGCTTCTAATCGGTTACAGAGATCACAATGACTAAATCCATGGCAGTTAGTGAAAATTATAATGTTTTAGGTGTCTATTTAGATATATACATGGTGGAGTAAAGGGTTAAATTCACCATTTCATTTTTTATGATCACGCCTTCTGATTTTAGAGTATCGTAAAAAAGAATGAAATTTCACTCAATAATAACATGAAAACAGCAATACAGTGCCGGCAAAAAAAAAAAAAACCTTGACACTGAAGTCACAATCCCAGTATTCAGATGTTTTATTTTACTTTTTCCTTCTTTAAATTAAAGTGACAGGCAAATCACCAGCTGGTCAGGTTGAGTGATGACCCTAGCAACATGAGATGATTCAGTGTTCTCTTTTTTTAGTTCTACTAGTGGTTTGAAAAGAGGGAATTTTGAAAAATTTTCAATAACTTTCAAGGTTATTTTTGCTGTCATTGTAGAAAAACTTGGCCTATATAAAGATAAGGACATGAACGAAATACAGTAAACTTTCGATTATCTACTACTCTAGAAACCTCCACTCTCCATTAACCGCCATCCCCTCTACTATCTTTTTTAAATCAGAACCTAAGCACGGAAATTAAAGTGCACATAAACTCGAGCAAAATGGCACTACTTTTTAGTAAGATGCTTCTTTCACGCCAGGAACATTAACTAGAAAATATTTTTGTAGGTGAAATCAGAGACTAGCTCAGTTGTAAAAATATTGATACTAGTTATGAAGAATTAATGGATGGCAAAACCTGAAGCGGATGAATATGGTTAAGAGCCCACACTACTGACTGAAAAAGACCCGGATGACAATGTTAAGTCTATGGAGGCGTTTTATTTTTCAAATATCACGCTCAAATTTTAATATTTTTGCCTGATTTTTTTACACAGGATAGCTGAGGACGATCTACAACTGGGCTAGTTTTTCGATTTTTGTTATATTTTTTTATATTATGATAGTTTCAATTTCAGAACCGGTTCTAACCGGTTTGGAAAGTTAAAGTAATTTTTTTAATCTGAAACCAAAATCGAAAAAGTAAAAACTAGCCCAGTTGTAGATTGTCCTCAGCTATCCTATGCAATAATAATAATAATAATAATAATAATAATAATAATAATAATAATAATAATAATAATAATAAAATCACGTCAAAATATTAAAATTTGAGCGAGATATTTGAAAAGAACGCCCCCATAGGCTTAACATTGTCATCCAGGTCTTTTTCAATCAGTAGTGTGGGCTCTTAGTTCATTGATGATCATAGAGGTGGGCTCATGCAGATTATGGATTCTAAATGCAATGGTTGTTTGAGATGCAAGAGCAAGCAGCTGAAACCCGAGTACTTTTATTAAGTAGAATTCGTAATATTTCTGCAGTAAAAGGAAAGTAAAACGTTAACAAGAGAAAAATTTATGATGAATTACTTTGGATGAAAGCAGGTACTGCAGATATATTTATTGAAGTTTTTAAATAGTTGAATAAATACATTTCTTATTATCAGTTATGCTTCATATAGATGTAAGTACGCAACAAACAAAATAAATGTTTTAATTATTTATATTTATAAATTAATATATAGAAATGTAATTTTAATAGGAATTTTCTACTATCTTTTGATTATCCGTTGCATCGTCGGTTTCGTGAGTGACGGATAATCGGACATTAACTGTAAATTTTGGTAGCAAGGATTAGTAGTTACTGTTGTATTCATTCTACCGCAAATTGCAATTTTTTGGTAGATTTCTTTTGAAATATCCTTGTATAAATGTATGGCAGAAATTAGTTTTCCAAAATACGGATGGTAAAAAATATAGCCTATTGGGACGTATATGAGCCAAGCCATAATCTGTGGGTTAATTTGATAACGGCCATCTGATAATAACTTTTACTTTATTTCTAGTTTTCTTGACCACTTGTTGGTTTTAACGCCTTCACCCCCAGATAGAGTTTTTCTTATCAATATCATGACCTAGCTGTTATACACCATTAGTATAAAGCATAAACTTATTATATTTTTTAAAAACAAGTGACTGTGTAAAGGAATTTTTTAATTACTTTTTTATTCTGAAAATTTTAGTATTCCGAATACTTTTTAATTAAACTTTACAATTAAATTCTCTTTCGTCAAATATTTCAAAAGAAAGAAATTGTAAAATTATTTAGTTTTCACTTTTAGTATATAAGATATTTTTTTTTACGATGAATAAAATAAAGTTTAACTATAATACAATACTATTAGATTAAAGTTTGTCTATAATATAATACTATTATATTATTTCAAGAGCCATATAAGTAAAAAACTTATAAATTGTCAAACAAAATCGTAAGTCTGACAATTCGGTTTTCGTCATATAAATAGTTTTTACTATATTAAAACTAAAAGTTTTTACTTTAATCAAATATATGCGTTTTTTGTTCCATTGAACATGAGCATGACTTTACGTAATTTATTTCTTCGAAATTAAGCCGTCTTTTTACTAAATTATGCGAAAAGCTATTATAGTCTTAAAACAAAGTGCTAATTACACTTTGAAATGGATTTTTTTCACAAAATGTAAAATTGAATTTTATAATTATAGCAAACATTCAAGAAAAATATTTTTTCTCTATTAGTTTAACCTCATTTATTTATTTTTTAATTTAATGGCAAATTGTTTTACTTTTCCTTTTTTATAAAACTTTGAAGAACATCGATTTAATTAAATTCTTAGAGGCTGCTGGTCACTCATTTTCAGAATTCGCCTCCCTAATGTTAAGTCTATGGACATTTAATGCGATTTTATATTCAATATAAAATTGGGAAATCAATATTTGTAACTTCTTTTTTCTTTATACTCTTCTTTAAGCACACTGTAAAAAAAAATTCAAGAGGTTACTAAAAATTTCTTAGTAAATTTGTATTCCACAGAATTTTTTAGTAACCATTACAAACTTTTTTTTTTTTGCAAGTGAAACAAGCATTTCTTTTGTAAACTGAACAAAAGAATTTTTTGTATAACTAACTTAAAAATTTTTAGTATGAGCCACAAAGTAAATTTTAGTAATAGCTCCAAAATTACTTTTAATAACCATTACGTGCAACCGAAGCAGAAGAGCTTCCTTCGAGCTGCGTCCTAACTTCCGAAGCGGAAGATTTTCGGCAAAACCGCAATAGATGGCAGCACTAAACATTCCTTACTGCTCCGTCCGGATTTTCATAATTCCTTTATTAACGAGACACTACAGACATTCGGGGTGTATTTGGCGGTGGCAAGTTTCGAACCCGGGACCTTTTAGCCTGAAGTCCGTTACTATAACTACTATGCTATCAAGGCCACACCAGCTGAGTTTTAGTAAGAGCTATTAAAAATATAAAACTATTAACTCTATTCGTTGCTAACTTTTTTCTAGTGATTCTTACAGATTTTCTAGTAACCGACTAAGATTACTAAAAATTTTTTAGTAATTACAAGGATCACTAAAGTTTTTTTAGTAGATCGACCTTTTTTTTTATTTTTTACAGTGCATGTCTATTTTTTTTCTTAGTTTTCAAAATATCTCTAAAAGCTACGCTTAATTTTATATGAAGTGTTGAAATTTCACTGCCACTTAGACAGTTTTTTAAAACATAAAATATTAAATTAAGCAAAGATTTTAGAAATATTTTGAGAACTAGGAAATAAAAGACATCCTTTGATACGAGAAGACAGAAAAAAGATGTTAAAAATATTAATTTCCCAAGGAGATATGTTGAACATAAAAATGCAATCAATGCCCATAGACTTAACATTAAGAAGCGAAATTCGGAAAATGAGATTCAATGATTCATCTATTTGTTTACTATGGATGTTCTTATTTATAACAATAACAAGTGAAGTTTTGAACGAATTTTTTTAAGAAACTGAACTTTTGACAACTCGAATGTTTTAGTGAGCAATGATAAATATCATAACTACCAATTTTTTTACGTTTTTCTCTAAGCAGTAATTTTTAATGAACCTTTTTACCTTAATTAAACATAAAAATCTTCCATTAAGTAAAATAAAAATGTCTATTGAAAATTAGTACTAATAATATAAGAAAAAAATTTGGTAACTACCGTTGAAGATTTTGATAAAAATACTACATGTACTAAAATAAAAAAAGAGAACTAAAATCTCATTTCTAAGAAATGATATCGTACCATAAAAATGAAAATTTTTAAAAAAATTTTAAAACACCGTAAAAAATTGCTTCCTCTGTATTTTTTCCCCAGCGATTTAAATTATTTCTGCGAGAATTTAACTGTAAATGATCTGACTAATTTTCGTTTTTCGCGTTTTAAGGGAATGTCGATTTTATACATTTGTTAAATGTTTCTTTCCAATTATAGATTTGTAATCTATGATGCGACCTTAAATTTATTGTCAAAAGTTTTCTTTTCAGTGATAATAAATGTGTCATTAAAAGAATAATTTTAGTAACTCGTTTGATAATAATTCAAATGGTTTAAATGATAATTATAAAAATTCTTTCAAAGAGTTTTTCGCTGCACTAAAACTAAAAAGGAAGTAAATGAAATCAAGTCATAAAAACTGAAAAGTTCAAAATATTTGATAATTATCGGAAATATTCACAGAAAAAATTGCCCCATTTATTTTTTTAACTAAGGATTGGTGAATGTATTGATGGAAAAAATAGCTGTTGATAATTTACCATTAATTTTATTTCATTTTTTTAACATTTTCTTATACATCAATTTCTTTAATTTCTTAGACGTTCTCTTTTAACTAATTAACCATATTCGATGACTCGATTACCCATTTACTTTCAAATATCACATTTATAACGATAATAATTACCGTATTTACTCGTGTGTATAAGGCGCACCCCTACTTTACAAGTAAAAATGGCGCTTTCTTAAAATCTCGCATATAAGGCGCACCATAAATTTTATACGCTAATGAAGAATGACCAAATGAATTTCAGTAAAAAAAAAAAAAAAAAAAAAAAAAAAAAAAAAAAAAAAAAGTTACACCAGACCAGAAAACAAGACGAAAATGCATTTTTAGACTTCGGGTTGTAAGAGAATGACGGGAAATAGGAATGAGTGACGGTAAACAGAATTTCTAATTAGTGTTTAGATAATGTCATTAGCTGTGTTGTACAAAAAACTGCAAGGAATGAAATAAATATGCAGTGATACTTCAATTAAGTAACATTTTCCGAGTTTTAATGTCTTCTTTGAATAATTTCTTGTTTCATATGCATTTCGTTCAACTGCATCCAACAGCAAAAAATTATTCCGTGTATAAGGCGCACCTAGGAGTTTTGCCCTAATTTTTTGGAAAAAAAAAGTGCGCTTTATACACGAGTAAATACGGTATGTTATACTAATTTTAATTTATAAAAATTTGTAGATTAAATATTTAAAAACAGTAAAAAATTCTTTATTTTGCCGTTAACATATTTCGACTCTATCCAAGAAATTTTCAAAGCAAGTAATTAACCCTTTATCTACCAAATTATTTATCCAGAAATAGCTTCATATCAATAATTGTCTTCTTTAATGGATGAAGATATACTGGAATTTTTAAATAATAACAATGTGAAATTGAGAAGTGTTTTTTAAGTAAAATTGATTAAATATATCGGTATTTATATAATTTTTTGTAAAATATTTACAAAAATAATTAAATTAATTAACCAGAAATACTCTTATGGAAATATTACAATTCTTATAAAAGCAATGTATGTAAATGTATTATGATCCTCTCTGTAAATGGAAAGGCTTTTACCGTCGAAAATATTTCATATAACTTTTTTTCACAGAAAAAAATGATATACCTATGAAAATTATTAAGGAAATTACCTCTTTTTTTTATATTTAACTTCGACTGTTTTTGTATTCTATCTAAATTAGATCGAGTAGAGTACATTTTGCGGTGAGAAAAGAACTTCTTTTAATAGACTGATTAAATACGTTTTTTTGTTTAATTATCCACAATGGTACTTATAAGTATAGCCGTTAGATAAAGGGTTAATATTCTAAAATTAAACTGTTTATCAAATTCAGTTCTGTTAATCAAATAGTTTTTTCAATTCATCATTTATATATACCCAGACATCACAAATACATCCTAAAAACATCCAGAAGATATCACGTTTCGGTTATGCATGATATCCTGTGGACCGATCAATTGGTCCTGTCGACAGTTACAGAACATCCCCTGGGTTTCGAAATGTCACACCTGTCAACATCCTATGGATGTCACTTCATGACACCTTTGGGATGGTTATAGGACGCTTATATTATACCCTCTGGACGGTCCTAAAATCATCCTAATAATGTCATATTCCAGATAAGCCAATATCCTATGGATGGGTGAATTCGTCTTGTGGACAGTTGTAGGACATCCCATGAAGTTCGAAATGTGAAACCTGCAATTGTCCTGTGGACAACATTTTACAACACATTTTGTACAGTAATGGACAATTGCAGATACCCCCTAGATCACCCAAATTCAACCTGCAACCTATAATTTTCTTTTTTGACATACTAGGGGTTATTCCAGATTTTTATTCTTGGGGCCCATTTTGTGAAGAGTAAAATCATTTTTGTGGGGGAAAAAAATAGTAATGAAACTTGAAACCCAGTTACACAAATTCGAACCAAGCATTTATTAACAAAAACATCTTTAAATCCTTTTGCTAAAGGTTTTCTTTTTCATAAATTTGTTATATCTACAAATTACACATTTTTAAACAGTTTTCATAAAAAAAAGAGTTTTATAAAAGAGTAAAAGGAATTTTGTGGAGGGTCCCATTTAATTAAATTTATTTATTTTTTTTTTTTTTTTGTAGGGACAATAAATAAGCCTCAAATTTCACCTGGATCGACCTCTGCATGTGTATAAAAAAGTATGATCTTCAGCATTATTTTATACACATACTCTTTTTTTTTTTTTTTTTTTTTTTTGCATAAAAAAGAATCCAAGAACTTCAGCATTTATATTCTTTCATGGTAAGATAAACTTTTCTGGCTATTTATAATTAACTTTGTAGTGAGTGATGCATCTACTTCTCAAGGGGACTCTCCATTCGAAGACATCCATGACTGTCTTCAAGCAAACACATTTCCTAATTGGACAGGTTTTTGAATTTTTTTATCAACACGCCAAATGACATGTCAGTCACCAAGTTCAAAAATATTTTGTTTTAAGCAATCACTGAAGATTTATTTAAAATTTAATCAACTTAATTAAACTTAAATTTATAGGATTTTACATTCTTAGTTATTTAAACACTAATTTATTTTTATTGTATATTATATTCTACATTGTTAGTCACCAGTGGCCAAAGCAAAGTTCAATGTCGTCACCATGGATCGCAATGTATTAAATTTAAATATTTTTAAACAATTTAGGATAGCTGAAGCTATTATGCTATAACATTTTTTGAAATGAAGGTATTACTTTCAGAATTAGTTAAACAAAATATACCTTATTTAAAAAACTGCAACCAAAATTGGAAAAGTACAAAATACTCTTATTAAAAATAGACCTTAGCAGTGGAATGAAAAATAGAAGCTTAAAATTTTTGAAATTAAAACAAGAATTACCTAAATGTTTAGCATTAGCGAGCAGGTGATTTTAAGTGAAATCAACTTAATCTTCAATAATAATCAAACCAACCAAATTGTCAGATCATTTACAGAGAGACATGTTTTCCATTACATTATGATGCACACTTTATTATACACATTAGTAGTTTCAATAATATTTTTTGAAGTATTTACAGAATGCACTTTTAATCCTTCTAGCCAAGATTTTAAATTCTGGATGAGCATTATTCTTGTTTTTCTAAATTCTTGTTTTTCTATTATCTGAACGAGTAACTTTATTTAATGATGCTTCTTACAAGGTATCAAGTTGATTTCATGATGTTCAATTTATAATTTTCTTTTCAGTTTTAAACAAAATCTTTAAAACAAAAACAAAAATAAAATAAAATAAAATAATGGAGTCATTGAAGATCCAAAATGGAACTAACAGAGTTAAGACCTTTCTTGTAAGATGTCCAGGACGACTACAAAAATGGTAATAATAATAAAAAAAAAATCCTTTTTTAAGAGAATTTTTTTTTAAATATTTCTTTTGAAAAGATAAAATTTTATGACACATTTAAAAAAATAAAAGCAGGAAATTCGCTGACGTAACGTTTGAAGAGATGGATAAGCAGTTGTGTGTTTTTATTTTTCACATTTGTAAACAGTTATTTCATTAGTACGACCATTATTTTCATTATATTCCTTCGAGAAATTTTGTTTAAAATGTCCATTTCGATAACGTTTTTTGCAATATATTCTGCCTGTATCACAAAATGTTAAGCACGGCACATTATAGTTTATGAATAAGATAATCTTGACAATATACTTAATCTGAAAGGGAAAGTGCTAATATTTCTACAAGCAGACAAATTTGCATGGTTTTAGAGTATTTTACAAACCTCCATTTCTAGCCACCTTGATATAGTTTATGAAAGTTGACATTTACATGGATACAGACACCTTTGAGATGAATAGTAAATGTGTGTTGGGAGCTAGTGCAAAAACATGCATTACTTTTCATTTAGTAATCCTTGAAATTGCTCCTGAATTTTAAAATCATACTTAAAGGTTTACATAAGTGATTCAAATTTATATATCTTTGAGATTCGGAAAAGGAAACTTTATCAAATTTGATTTCTATTTGAGAAATAAGAATGAGCCACCAGTATACCCCAACCATCACATAGATAAATAAGCTTGAATTCCATTTCAATACTTCATCATCTCAGGTTGACCCCTTCCTGCTTTTCTTTATTTTGTCTTTTAAATTTGTCCAATATAATTTTCACCTCATTCCGTCGGAGTATTGGATATTTGTTCAAATGTAGGGTCATGGACTGCATTTCATAAAAAGAATGTATTGTATATTTCTATGCAAGAACAGACTTTAAAGAGCAATTATAAAATGTAAGAATATTTTACTGTATACTTTTGTTATCTAATTTTTCTCCCCACCTCATAGCTGAAACTTTCAAGATTTAGATTATCTTAGTATAAAAGCTAAAAGGCCCATTTAGAGGTCATAGGCAATATAACATTATTAAAAAATAAATCCCATTAGGCCACTAAACTAATTTTGAATAAATAATAAAAAAAGACACGTGGCAAATTAAAATTACCTTGCAATCAAAATAAAATCAAAGATAAAAAAGCAAATTATTTTTCATCTTTTGTATGTAGACCAGAATAAATCAAGGTTATTAGTTAAATAAAACTAATGATTTTTTTTAGAACAGCAATTACCAAGAAATTAATTCAGTTTTTGAACAAAGAAAATAAGCGATTAAAGAAAATCATTTTTAAAAAATTTGATAAAAAAGTAATATAAATTTTTTAATATTCCATAATTAAATTTGTTCAATAAAATATTTTTTTTTTGAATGACCCTGGACAATTTCCAATAGGGCATAAGCTTTCTAAGCTGAGTTGTATTTTTTTTTTTTTTTTTTTTTTTTTTTTTTTTGGTCGGGGAGGGGGTCTAAAGATTCGATCTGAAAGAAAAATATGAAAAGGAGAATTCTAGATCTGTACACCAATTTTTATTTTATTCATCTCTTATTAATATACACTGTTATATTTTTTCTCTAAACACAATTTTTTCTCTCTTCAGCATGCTTAGCCATGTTTTGATTATGTCTTCAACAGCAGACTTGGTAACAGATTGCTCCTCACAAACTGCATCTAAAACAGAAACAAATGAACATCAGAAAATTTACCTACTTACAAAAAAAGTTTGATTATTTTCACTTTTTAATATTTTAAAAAGTGCTTATTACTTGTCTCAAATAATGCATAATTTATTAGAAAAAAAAACGTTAAGAAAATGAATAACTTTTTAATATTAGGTTTTTTTAAATATGTCAAATAAGTAGAAAAATGTTTAGTATACTGACTTTGAAGTTTACTAAATATGCAATTAATCGGTGACATATCATAAATATTTAAAATAGAATATTAATTTGGAAATTTTTCGTATACAGAGCATAACTTCGTAGCCAGTATTTGCCTTCAAAAGAAAATAGGATATAAATAAAAAATTTTATATATTCTGATTTATTATGTAAGTTTAACAGATGATTTCTTATATAAAACATAATTACATGTGTATGTATCATAGATTACGTGCCATGTGGGATCATCAGATGATTTTAAAATTTCAAATTGAAAATTTTTGTTTTATTTTTTTGTTGGAGTAAAAAAAAAAGTAACAAATTGTTTATTGTTATTCATCTAAAGTTAAATACATTTGGGTATTTGACATCAAAATTATTTATAATTTACAGGAAATAATAAATTTTCACTTAATTCTATAAAATACATATATACATTTAAAACATATAATAATAACTAATAATTACAAATCAAAAAAATTCTAGGCATAAAATAACTTAGATTTCCGGTACTAGAAATGTTATTTTACAGATGAGATAAAATATAAATTTTCATGAAAAAAAAAAAAAAAAAAAAAAAAAAAAAAAAAAAAAAAAAAAAGCTTAATTGTATGCACACAACAAACAAAATATTGCATAGCTACCAACATCCTCCGTACCATCCGCTGCCAAAATCCTTTTTAAACCCGGAAAAAATTTACAGTAAATTTTACCATTTCAAATCGACGTAATCCATTGAACAAGACAAAAATTTGTATTAAATTTGTAAAAAAAAAAAAAAAAAAAAAAAAAAAAAAAAAAAAAAAATAGATTTAATTAATAAATACACATACAAATGAAGAATAGCAGATTGTAACTTTACAAAAACATTTCTATCATGTTAACATCTGAATATATTATCTCTAATAATTTATAATTTTCTGACTATTTATCAAGTATATTACTGTGTCAGAAAGTAAAATATAACTATAAAAAATTGCCTTTATATCTATGGTTTAATATTTTAAAAACACACAATAAAATTCAAGCAATTAAAAATACATATTATAAATTTTTAGCTGCATCCAAATTAAGATTTTCAGAGAATGAGATTGAAAAATAAAATGCGCATCAGTTTTTAATGGTTGTAAAGTTTAAAAAAAAAAAAAAAAAAAAAAAAAAAACTTTTATTTAAAAAACATAGTAAACAAAAATATTCTACCCAGTATTTTTAATCAATTTTCTGACAAAAAAGTAAGCATATTTGGTTGTAAATTATAAACTTAAAATTCTTTAATTCATTGAACAGCACCATCTATCACCTTTAAGATATGGGAATCATTTATGCATTAGAGAAATTATTTATCATGGTTTCAACATTTTAAACATAGCTAATTAAAAATTTAAGAATTTTTCTAATAAAACATTCAAGGTCTTGACAGGTGCTATCTAGTAATATATATTTAATGCTACATGCAAATCGAACATAAAATTTTATCCAATGTTGGTAATGCAATTATTCTGAAAATAATAATAATAATAATAATAATAATAATAATAATAATACAGTACAGAATCATTTATCCGGAATGATTGGGGTCAGATGTATTCCATATAACTGGTTTCTCCGGTTAACTGGTTGGGCATTAAAGCAGCATTATTTGATGAGTTTTGTGAAACATATATAGTTGTGGTATTACTTCTAATTTTAAATTGATTATTAGATTACTTGAACCAAGAATCTAATGCAAGTAAGATCAATTGTTAGAGTTGGAAAGAAAATAATTTATGGGAACTCCTTGAGCAAAAATTATATTTACTAGGAATAAAAATGAAAACATCTATAATATTATAATATTCATTAATCTATAATATGATTATATGCTTCCATTTCAAATACTAGATGCTGTTATCAAACTATACAATTGTTTCAAGCAATTGTATATCAAACTGATTGTGTATGACACTTTTTCTAAAATGATTCTAACATGAGTCTATTAGAAATATCAAGAAATATCATTCCGGATTCCGGATAACTGGTTTTTCGGTTAACTGGTTTCCAAATAAATGGTTCCATACTGTATATATATATATATATAATGCATCTATCTACACTTGAATAAGTTAACATACATTCAAAATCTGCAGTATACAAATAAATAAATAACACTTGGGCACCAAATTTTAAAACAGAAAATAATTTTGTAGTTTTGAAATGCAACTAAATTTATTCATCATTTACTAGTACAAACTACTAGTAGAACCTCGCTAATTCGGACCCAGGTAATCCAAATCTCCAGATAATTCGGATCGGTTTGGTCTTTTTTTTTTTTTTTTTCAGGTTTCAGAAGCGATTGGCTAATTTCCATAACATTAACTTGTTTAATCGTCGTATTCTAAATGAAAAAACTTTTTCTGACATGTTTTCGGAATAATTAAGCAAAGTAAACATTATTACTCTCTGCAAATATTCAATAAGTTTCACATAAAGGTGATTTTCTGTTAGTATGTTATATTTTATTTCATTTTTTTCTAATTCTCCGGATAATCGATAATCCGGATTGGGTCTGTTCCCAATTAATCCGAATTATTGGGGTTTTACTGTAACTACTAACAAACATTTATTTGTAACACTATAAAAAAAAAAAAAGAGTTTCTTGAGAGGAAAAAAAAATCTAAGAATTATGACTAATCTTTAAACATTAAGATAGCCGGAAAAAATGGTGAAAAGCATACTTTATTTTCCAGTACTGAAAGTTTTTCTTTTAAGAACTGCAGACTGCACTCATCCATTAACGGAATTCATCAAATTCAGGTGCATTTGAACTGCCAGTGGCGGTGGAAGTAGAAGCTGAAAGAGAATAGATAAAATTAAGTATGGACTGATACAAAATATTTTCTGAGATCAATCATTTTCAACAATTAACGACATTTTTAAAATCAGTATTTTTATCTACCCCCCCCCCCAACCCTTAAATTTAAAAACAGGATAAGCTAAAAAACCTACATTAAAAATAGACAGAATTTTAAACATTTAAAAAAACATTAAATGTGTAATAGAGATGAATTATCAATGCCTTGCAATTTAAGGCTGTCCACTTAAACATTACGATTTTATTACATTTTTGAAAAACATTACGAATGATATGAAGTTTGAAAATGACAATATAAAATTCGCGAAAAAACAACAAATTTCGTGAAAAACCGGCAAATATTATTAGACGATCACAAAAAATGGCAAATTTTGTCAAATGATAGCGAAAAATTGCCAATTTTGTCACGTTTAAACACAAAAAAAGTAAATTCCGAAAATAAAATTCACTTCTGGCATTAACTTTTTTGTGCCTTTTTGACGAAATTTGCATTTTTTCGCAATCTTTGGCAAAATTTGCCGTTTTTCGTGAATCTTATCAGAGAATTTTCAGTTTTATTGTGGTTTTTGGACAAAATCTGTTATTTTATCGTGATTTTTTGACAAAAGTTGCCGTTTTTCGCAAATCGTTTGACAAAATTTTCAGTTTTATCGCGATTTTTGAACAAAATTTGTCATTTCTCATGATTTTTTTTTTTTAAAGAAATCTGCCGGGTTTTTTTTCGGGATTTTGAGACAAAACTAGCCATTTTTTTGACAATTTTGCTGGAAATTAGTCGTTATTTCGCGATTTTTTAAATGAAATTCTCCTTTTTTGTGATTTTTTGCTTAATTTACGCATTATAGCGTGTTCGTATCATCGCTGAAGACCTGCATTTTTTCTAATGTGGGGCAAGAAGGGTGCTATTTTTTGAATGAGTGACAAGAGGGGCACTATTTTTCAAACTAAAGGGCGGAAGTGGTGTCGTGCCCCCCTGAAACTCTCTGGGGGAAACTCTGCTAAATGAAGTATTCAGTTAAAGAAGGTTCAACAATGAATTAAAAAAACACTTGTGAGCAAAGCATCATTCATCATACTTGCCATTCATTCTTGCCAGTTCATGCTTGCCAGTGGTGAGTGAATTTTCTCGCAAGGTGAGTGGATTTTTAGTTTTTGAAAAACCAGAGTTTCCCAAAAGTTTAAAAAGGGGCCGGGCGCTACTGCTCTGAAAAGGACACTTTTGTGATTTTTAAGGGCTCTTTTATAGAGTTGAATCTAGCGGTTCAAAAAATCGTGAAAATACAGAAATTTCGTCAAAAAATCCAAAAATTTTGTCAAAAAATTAAAAAAAAAAACAACAAGCATTGTTAAAAGATCGTGAAAAAAGGTTTTTAAACATTGCAAAAAGATGGCCTATTTTGTTAAAAGATCACAAAAAAGCAGGTTTTGTTAAAATATCACCAAAACAGATTTTGTTAAAAGAGCGCAAAAACTTCAGATTTTGTTAAAAAATCGCAAAAAAGGACAAATTTCATGAAAAGATCACGAAAAAATAGCGAATTTTGTTTAATGATGACAAAAAATGGCAAATTTCTTCAAAAGATCTGAAAAACCCGCCAATTTTGTCACTTTTAAACACGAAAAAACTCACATTTTGAAAAAGAGGTGAAAGAAAAGCACGTAGTTTGTAATGGGAATGGAATCTACCCATCTTTTCTCTAATTATGCCCCGAATGCAATTTTCTCTTCGTACGAAAATGATTGTGAATCCGCTTTAGAAGCAAGAAAAACACAGTTTTGAAGCAGGAAAATTAGTTTTTAGAGCAGAAAAATTCACTTCTGGCATTAACTTTATTTTTTTTTTTTGGGGGGGGGGGGTGCCTCTTTAACAAAATTTGCAATTTTTTTTATGAAATTGCTGTTTTTTTGGGATATTTTGACGAAGTTTGCATTTTTTCCGCGAATTTTTGGTGAAATTTCCCGTTTTTTGTGAAATTTTGACAGAATTTTCCATTTTATTGTAATTTTTGCATGAAATTTGCCATTTCTAAAGAATTTTAGACAAAATTATCTGTTTTTCGCGAATCGTTTGACAAATCTTTCCGTTTTATCGTGATTTTTGGACAAAATTGGTCGTTTTTTCACGATCTTCTGAGAAAATCTGCCACTTTTTCGGGATTTTGTGACGAAATTAGCCATTTTTTTGCGAATCTTGCCAGAAATCAATCGTGTTATCGTCGAAGGGCATGAGTTTTTAACAAAATTTGCCGTTTTTCTGCAATCCTCTGACGAAGTTACGCGTCTCACGGGATGCTATTTTTTGCGTTCCATCGCTGATTTTTTTTTCGTAATTTAAGCGCTACAGCACGTCACCATCATTGATGAAGGGCTGTGTTTTTTCAAATGTGGGGCAAGAAGCGCACTATATTTTTGTATGAGCGACAAGAGGGGCTTTGGATTAGGTGAAAGAGGGGCGCAATTCTTTAAACTAAAGGGCTGGAGGGCCGTAGCGCCCTCCTGAAACGCTCTGGGGGAAATTCTGGAAAAACTGTAGGCAATAGAGACATTATCGGACACACTTTTTCAATATAGATATTTTAACTTTCCAAATTATTACATAAGCTTACCTCTGTTGCATATATTTCTTAATTTTATAGGAAAAAAAGAATTAAAAAATGAATTGCAGTAAGTAATAGTAATTTCGTGCACAATTTTGTGATAACTTTTTTCAACTGCATGCGTGTTGCATCTTGCAGGCTGGTGAAATAAATCCTTGGCTGGCAAGATTTTAAAAATTTCCCACCCCTGATAATGACAGATCTAGTCCTCAATTTATAGAGGGGGAGGGGAGTCACATCCAGTGTTGAATTAACAGACATTTTTCTCCAGAGGGACTTTAGTGGCTTTGGTGGGAAGGGAGGTTGCATTGTAGAGTTCCGGGAAGGGGAAATTGCAATTTTTGACCATTAAAAAACAAAATTTCCAGAATAGACATTTCATTGCTCTGGGAGGGGAATGCCCCTCTTCCCAGGCACTACCTGAATTCAACACTGGTCACATCACTTCATAATCAACTATTATATTGGGTACTACTTGGTTATCCTGGCGATCAGTTTTGTCAAATTATACAAATTGCAAAAGCCAAATTACACAAATTAATGAAACTTTTCGTTTAAATAATGAAAAAACAAATAAATAGTAGAGCATTAATAAAAGATGAAATAAAAGGTCGAATTGAAAATAATTTGATGGTGTAATTCTTAATGTCAAATGAATGGATATCTACGATCATTCATTATTGGCATTTAATCTTGGAGTTTGGAAGTAAATTTATAGCCGACAAAATAACCAAGTAGTATCATATATTGAAGGTTATTCTTAAATTAAAAGTGGCGATTTTTCTTATACTTTCGTTAATTCATTATCATTCATAAATACAAAAACTTGCATTAGCATATTTCTAAAAATATATAATTTACACAGATTTCATTCAGATATGAAGAAATTGCAATGTTGTTAAGTTAGCATTTTACGATAGTTTTTAGGACTTGACAGCCACAGAAATGTCGTCATGAGGAAGCAGTTAGCAGTCTCATCCGGAAATTTAATTTAAAATGCCGAATCATGGAATTTATTGAAAGTTTTTTTTTAAAAATCTGCTTTTACTTAAAAATGGAAAACACTTTTTTAATCACATAGTTTCTGAATAAGTACACTAGCAACTCACTAGTAAATTTTGAATTGAAATTCAAAATTTTATCTGACACAGGTGCCATTAAAAAAAACTCACCTTACAGATTTTTTTATTTCTTTTTTCTTTATAGAATCAATTTAAAAATCATCTGAAATTTCATAATTACATTGAAGAAAAATGTTTCTGAAATATATATTTTAACAATATTTAATTGAAATAAGGTACCCTGGGGTAATAACGCCACGTTAAGGTTCTACCAATTTTCACGGCTTAGTTTAAGATTGTATTTTTCAAACAAATATAGTATCTGATACAGCAACTCATTGACTATCTATATAAAATAAAATAATTTAACAGATATGTATTCATAAAATGTAATGGCGTTTTTTCTTGACCAATTCTATTTGGCGTTATTACCCACCTATATGGGTAATAACGCCATGCAAACAAAACTATGAAATAAGATGGAATAATTGCATGTAAATAGCCCAATTCTAAAAATCCAAACTCTACAAACTTAGAAATTGACAAATTGCATTCTAAGCTATTGAAAATGTTCATTTTTTTGTGAAAGTGTAAGAAAAATAAAGGTGTGGTGTGGGAGGGGGGGATGAGGCAAAAAAATATCAGACCGTGAGCTTCTTTTTGCTTAAAAAGGACCGCTTAAATAGAAATATGAGAAACATTGGTCAGTTTTAACTGTGTTTATTTGAATCAGTATTTAGGATGTAGCTCGGACACTGTAGGGAATCAACCGGGGTATTAAATTCAAGGATTGGCATTATAACCCCGGTATAGTTATTGCGCAGTACATTTTCAATTACAAATTATCTCGATAAGATATCCAAAATCTTCAACAACATTTTAAAAGTACATGAAATGCACTACAAATTTATGTAGTTAACGGAGTATTTCCGGATAAAAAGATAGTCTCCACATCACAAAACGTATCTCGCAAATTTTAGATCAAGCGTTAATTTTAGTTGTTTGTAAAAACAATAAGACCTAAAAATTAAACAAATTAACTTGAAGCTGATTTTTGCGATTTATATGACTCAAAACCCTTCTGCGCAGAGCACATGGGTATCAGTTACCTGATTATTTCATAATTATGCAAAATATAAACACTTGGCGTTATTACCCCGCCTGGCGTTATTACCCCAGGGTACCTTATAACAAAACATAGCGTTCCACTGGGATGCTTAATTTTTTTGAATGACCTATACATGAAACACAGGAAAGAATGTCTTAATGCTTCAAACAAAATAAAGTAAAAAATAAATAGTGTACAACATATAATTAATAGAAAATGGATAAGCCAAGTCAACTAAAATTTTTAAAAGAACTTGTTACATCATTGTAAATATCCAATTTAAGTTTTGATTTCTCCAAAACTGTTAAATAAAATCATCTTGTTTTCTGAATCTATTAAACAGCTTTGTTATGTCACATCATTGTATCGGTGTTTTTTCTTTAGAGATTTTAGCGAGAAAACACTGTTTTGAAATACTTGTTAGGCATAATCATGCAAAAACAGCATATAGTTTTATTATATTTATAATCAGTTTATTTTATAATACAAAACACATTTACTTCAATACAAAACACAAAATTTTCAATTTTATAAGACAAATTTCTTTCTTACTGTAAACATATATATTGTAATATTGTCTTATAAAATTATTTCTTATTCGGTTAATGACTAGGCCTATTTTTTTTATTGCATTTTAATAAAATTTTGCCAACATTATACAAATATAGAGGCAGAATAATTATAAGGAAATGCATTGCAAATATATATATGAAAGAAAATTCTTACCTTATAATTACATTCACTTTCCGTTTATTCGAAATCACCATGAGCTGAAATTGACAAACATTGGAAATCACGCATGCTTTTTCTGAATTCTGGTGAGTTGGTTGGTAGGCTGCACATTCGAGTACAGGGTTCCAAATCCAAGGAATCGCAATGCGTCCTCCGGCCGTTCTTAAGACAGTACTGTGAGGACGGTCCTATCTTCAGTATTCTGAGGACATTCACAGGATAGTTTCATAGGATAGGACAACTATAGGATTTCAAGGATCTTTGTAGAGCGTTCGAAGGACGATTGTGGTTGTCTGGGTATATATATATATTGGATGCTTATTTTTATTTTCGTAATCACTCGAACCATAATTTTGATACGTAAAGTATTACTACACTGTTACATATCGAATTTGTGTATCTTAAGATCTTTATGGTTTCTCTTATAATGGATGAATAGTAAGGTGGATCGAAAAAAACATTTTTTTTCATTTTCGATGACGGGTAGTGCGGAAATGTTGCAACTATTAGTGCCAAGTTTACACAAAAAATTGAGATTTTCTGGACAATTAATATTTTTGCCGCAAATGGCTTAAAATTTTGCCAAAATGCTGATTTTTCAACTTTTTTAGCAAAACATTTTAAAATGTTAAATTAATTTTTTATTTTAATATTTAAATATCATTATACATCGTATATTATACATCATATCATTATGCATCATATACTTGAATATCTAAAAGTCATATTTAATGTTCCAAATGTTTAAATGAGTTCTTATAATGCATTATTCAATTGCTATGACTACTTTCAACTAGCCTATTTTAAGCTTTTTCGCGTAAATTGGCAAAAGTTGTTTATGTTTAAATCGTTCGTCGATTTCTCTTTTATTTATGTCCCTTGGTTTTCCTTACTTTGTTTTCGATGCATCAAAACTCATATATTTCGGCTACGGACAGCAGTGTGCCTCAAAAACAGATCTGGAAAGCGACAAAGGAGTGGAGCATGAACCTATGCGAGCGCAATGACTCGTCGTAATTTTGAAGAAGGTAACTGATGAAATAGAAGAGGGAAGATAAAAAATGCGATAAGGGATCCTTGTTATTTTTCCGCGCTCAGTTAACCAGCGACATTTGTTTAGTGCGGATGTGAAACCTTTTCTCTTGAGATACAGTGTTTTTCGAATCCTTTAACGTGCCATTAACTGTGTTTTGCGAGTAGTTTTATTAAATTTTAAAAATGGATAGTATGAAGTGCCATGTCCATGTAAACACATGCGAGCGTGAAAAGTAGGCTGTTTGGAGCACCGTGCATATTGAAAGATTCGAAATTTTTAACTTATGCTGATATCATACGCCCCTACTGGCTGTGAAGAGCTATAGAATAAAATGGAGAAATTTAACACCAACCAGTGGATGATATTGTTAAAATGATAGGTCAAAAAAAGGCACTGAAATCTGGATAAAAAGCTACCAATGATTTCCCAACGAACAGTTTCCAGAAAAATTAAAAACTATTACAATAAATGTAGGTCATTAGAGAAATCCTGTAATCGAACGGGCATGAAAGACAAGACGACTCGCAAAGAATTCGTCGAAAATCTCTTTTTTTTTTTTTTTCATTGCAACTTATAAGTGTAACTACTTGAACAATTGTAGCTGCAATCCAGGCGTAA
Organism: Maratus speculifer; assembly: GCA_964019185.1. Taxonomy (NCBI): domain Eukaryota; kingdom Metazoa; phylum Arthropoda; class Arachnida; order Araneae; family Salticidae; genus Maratus; species Maratus speculifer. The sequence goes on from OZ025290.1 coordinate 391,463,799, forward strand.
AATTCCGCATCCAGAGGTCGACTTTTTAAAGGATCAAAGAACTGATCGAAGAAATATTTATCAGAAATTTTGATTTAAAAACAATCAAAACTCTTGCAAAGAAAATATTTCGTATAATGTAAAGAAATACAGTTTCATCAGGAGATAGTGGTTCTATGCTAGAGTTCTCAACGAGTGGAGGTAGATCAAGATGTAAATCATATAAATTGTTAGAAGATTCAAGTAGTGGAAGGTTTCAAGTAAGCAATTCGATAAAATAAAAATTAGAACCAGCTTCTTCAAAGCTGAACACTCTTAAATTCTTATCTCTTTCTCACACTAAATCCTCCCGATTTAGAACTGGTATATCAGAAAGGGAAGTTGCGTTAATAGTGTCATCTGTGCTTCAGTATGTATAGATTGTTACAGCAGAGGATAAAAATCTCGTCATCCATAAAGACAAGGTTAGAAGAGAAAAACAGAAATTTTGAAAGAAAATACGACGGGACGAAGATCTTGAAAGAAGAAAAATTAAAAGACCTTGCCAGAAAAAGGTTCACTTTCATGTTGAACAAATGTCGCAAGTTAACTGATCACGAAAAAAAATCCTTATTGTATTTTCCCCCTTTTTTATTTCCTCGTTTACTCCCTCATCATTACAAAAAGTCATTGCGCTCGCATAGGTTCCTGCTACACTCCCTTCTCTTCTTCCAGATTTGTTTTTAGGCATACTGCTGGCCGTTATGCAAATGTATGATCTTTCACATCTGTATCCAAATGTATGTTCTTTGATGCATCGAATAAAAAAAGGAAGACTAAGTGGCATAAAGAGAAGAGAAACTGACGAATGATTCAAACAAATACATCTTTTGCCAGTTATACTCGAGAATGCTATAAAAGTCGGCTAATTTAAAGCACACATACATAGCAATTAAATAATGCATTAATAAACTTAATTAAACATTTTGCACATTACATATTCTTTTATAATTAAATGCCACAGATAAATTTAATTTAATATGTTTAAATTTTTTGTTAAAAAAGTTAAAAGATCAGTATTTTCGCAAAACTTTAAGCCATTTGCGACAGATATAGGAATTCAAAACATTTTTGTGTGAGTTTGGTGCCACTAGTAGCAACGTTTCCGAACTACCCATCATGGAAAATAAAAAAATAAAGTTTTTTTTCTGCCCACCTAAATGAATAGTACAGACTGAAGGAAAACATAATACTTTTATTGAAATTCATTTGGATGTTTTCTTCTTGATATAATCCTGTTAAGACCGCAGTTTTCTATTATATTTAATATCGAGTGCATGCTCCTTATTTTTATTTTCTTAAGTTTCCTGCTAGTTCTAATAATATAATAATTCTTTAATCCGTCTGCTTTAATAAATGGTATTTAATATATTTTTGAGTAAATTTCAAAATTAATTGGGTCTGTTTTAGTGCAAATGATATATTTATTAATTTCGCAAGTTGTGTGGCTTATAAGCAGATATTTAAAAGTTCAAAGCCGTAATTTAATTTCTCAAAAAAGCTTAAAAATTTTTTTAAAGTAAAAAATTTATATTTTTTTAAATTAAATTTATGTTCAGAATTCTTACTATTTGCAATATCCACTTTAATTTATTAATAGGTTGAATATTCATCAATAATTCATCATCAATTTGATTGCCTAAAGTAACAGAAAAGTATTTCAATATACTAAGAAACACAATCATAGTTAAGTTAAAATTATTTTCTGAGTATCGAAAACCATGAAAAATTTACTACGTCAGATTCGTAACGTAATGTTTCAAATTTCATATCTGACAACACAGCCATAAAGCATTCAACTTCCAGTTCTCCGTTTTCGTTCGATATTTTACAACATTGATTTCATTAATTCCTTCCGCAGCCTCTTTAATTAAGGAATCGTGTTAAGTAACTTGGTCGTTCATTTCTTCTTGATGTTATTTTTTACTAATGATGACAAATGTACCGTTAAACGAATAGATTATGGAATCTCGCCAAGTGAGAATTAGAATATTTCAGCTATTAAAGGGGGGTTTCTTAATTGATATGGCTTTATTTTTATGGTATTGTAAATAATGCATGCAGGAGAAAAACATGGCCTTTGGCATTTTTATTATGATTGTTTAACTAAATGTCTGAACATTTCGATGAAAAATGGCGGTATCATAATCGATTTAAACTCCTTCGAAACTCGGAAAGTGCAGCTTGTACAAGGGATTGCGGTCTCAAAAATCATCTTAGAATTGCATACACATGAAAAGTGCAATTTGATTAAAATAAGGATTGAAATAGAAAAAGGTTTCTTTAATAAAAAGCTACATATTTCTGACAATTGGCTTTTTTGCTAATCTTTGTCACAGATTAATATAGGAAAATGAAACATTTGAAGTTACTGAAAAAATGAACAACTCCAAAAGTATTTGTCAAAAAATTGTAGTACCACCTGCTTTCCAAAGGCAAAAACTGTATGTATACATATATAAATTTCAAATCTAATGATTAAACCCTTTTTCAAGTGTTGAATTTTAAAAATTACAAAATTTCACAATGAAGTACCATAGTGAAACCTTCATGCTTAAAAAGATAATGATAACGGCAGTGTACCCTGACATGTTTATTGGCTATAGCACAAATCATAAATTTTTGTAGCCTTTGCATTTGATGTCATTCGCCTGTAAACCAATGAAAATAGTAGTTAATTTAAAAGCAAATTCTTAGAAAACTCAACTCTTTTTTTTTTATACTTTTATGTTATCCGGGAATAAATCTCGCCAATAATGTTTTTTTTTTTTTTTTTTTTTTTTTTTTTTTTTATCCGTAAGTGGTAGTTTTTTGTGTGTGTCATTTAAAATCAGTGATTTGAAGTTAATATAAAATGCTGTGGTATTTATTGTACAAAGGTTTTTATTTTAAATGAAATTAATGCAATATTAATGATGTCAATGAGATCACTGTTTGGCGATTTATCCCATCGCCAAATAAACATAAAAGAACGCTATTTTCTGAATATCAATGTAATGAACATAGGTTTTTTTCATGTTTGTATATTTTTATTTTTAGAAAAAATAATTTGATGAAATCATGAATCCATTTTTCTTTTTTTTTTTCCTTTGTTGCTAATTTTATTTCTTCTCAACATCATATAATTTTAAATTTTGCACCATTAAATAAGGAAATTGTTTTTTTTTTTCAGGGCAGGCTTTCAAATGGTAAAATGCCTGAAAACTGTATTTTAATTTTTAATACAAATTGTTTGATTACGAAATAATAGTATATAAATAATTTTATCAATTATTTAAAATTTTCTGGAAAAAAAATACGAATTTTACCCACCGTTCTAGGACGGGCGTTAGTAAACCATAATTACATAAATTAGCGGCTGTTGGTGCTCAGTGTTTGGGACTTAATTTTCAGTTTCAAAATAGTTGGAAACATTGAAATTATTAAAAAAATTATCTTGCAAAACTTTGTCGGTAAAGCTGCAGATTTACATCGCCAGTCGCCACGTGGTGACTAAGTTTTTTGACTTGGCGACTAATTTTAGGCATCCGAGTCGCAATCCTCTGGTGAATTTTGTCGCGATTACATGGCAAAAATTGTGTTTTTTAATAATTCCCTGACGATAATCCCATGTTTTTTTTGCGATCTTCTGACAGAAACCGCTTGTTTTTTAGCATTCCGCTAATCAAAATTGCATTTTTCCGTAATCATTTGACGAAAATTGCGTTTTTAGCGATTTTCTGGCAAAAAATCACAGTGTCTTTTGCGATCAATTCAAAAAAATTGTTTTTCATCTGCGATTTTTTTTTGTTGTTTTTCTGTTTGCGTTGTTTCCAATTTTTCTTAGGAATTATGTCCTGGGGGCAACTGAAATATTTGGGTTTAGGAATCACTGTCGACTTAATACTTTTGGAATCGCACCTATATTTGTCAACTAAATAAAAATAATCTATTTTAATTTACTGAAAGCGAAACGTAGATAACTTAAACAATTTTTGGCGCATGGTTTAACGCGCGCCATAAAGTTAAACTGTTATGTGAAAGGAATAATAAATAATGCCAGCCTGAAAGTAAAACATTAACAACATATTTAATAAAAACAAAACAAATAAAAAGTTACATGATTAAATTAATTAAGAATTAGCGTTGCAGACAGTGAGATCGTTACACACGCACGATCGCTCAACAGAGCACAGTTCGAATCAACTCGTGAAGTCTGGGCAAGAATGTTCGTTCCTCCGGAGAGGTTGCCGGTAAAAGTCAGTCTCGCCAAAGGCGGTGAAAGTTTGTTAGTTTGGTAGCTTAGCGCTACTTTGGCGGAGCAGTCTGCTGCACACTCCCTCCGCAGTGTCATTGGAAATGAACATAACGCCGGGGTGGCCGAACGAGTCGTCCAGTACGGGTAGTTGGTACAGGCTGTTGATTGCACAAAGGTTGCACAACTGGGACAGTTTTTTCGTTGAGTAAAGGTTTCACAACTGGGAAAGGTTTTTCGTTGAGTAAAGGTTTCACAACTGGGAAAGGTTTTTCGTTGAGTAAAGGTTTCACAACTGGGAAAGGTTTTTCGTTGAGTAAAGGTTTCACAACTGGGACAGGTTTTTCAGGGTATAAAGGTTTCTCAAGGGTTTCACTATCCATTGTTGTGAAAGCTGGCTTGAGTCTGTCAATCGAGATGGTTTGCTTACACCCTCTGATTTCTAGATCAAAGGTTTTATTACCTCTAAGAATGACCTTAAATGGCCCATCATATGGAGGTTGAAGAGGTTTTCGTACACCATCATGTCTTACGAAGACGTGAGAACATACAGTCAGGTGTGGGTGCACGAAAATTGATCTCTGGCCATGGCAGGAAGTGGGGACCGGTCGCACTGCAGCAAAATGGGACTTTAAGTCCTCCACAAGTTGCTTCGGTGAGGCATCTGCTGGTGTCGCGTCGAAAAATTCGCCTGGCAGTCTAAGAGTCTTTCCATAAACTAACTCAGCAGTTGTTGCACCAACATCCTCTTTGAAGACTGATCGAAAACCAAGCAGCAATGTGGGCAAGGCTGCAGACCACTGGTCAGTGTTGTGGGCTTTTAATGCTGCTTTTAAAGGGCGATGGAATTCCTCTATTAATCCATTCGTTTGAGGATGATATTGTGAAGTGCGGCTTCGTTTGATGCCCATCAGTTGGGCAAGGGCACTAAATAAAGCACTCTCAAACTGTCTGCCCTGGTCAGTGGTGATATAGGCCGGACAGCCGAATCGAGCAATCCACTGTGTGTAAAAATTTTTAGCCACTGTCTGCGCAGTTATGTCTGGTATTGGAAGCGCTTCTGGCCATCGCGTGAATCTATCTATCATCGTTAAACAGTAATAGTTTCCCTGAGAAGGAGGGAGAGGGCCTACAAGATCGAGATGTACATGATCGAATCTCTGTGACTGGTCTGTGAATTTCCCTAATGGAGATTTTGTATGGCGAATTACTTTCAACTTTTGGCATGGGATACAATGCTTAGCCCACTTAGTACAGTCTTTTCTCATAGAAGGCCAAATAAATCTGGACCGAACTAATTTTGAAGAACTACGAATACTGGGGTGTGATAAATTATGTAAAGTTAAAAAAACTTTTTGACGAAATGGTTGAGGAATATAGGGTCGAGCTGTACCCGTTGATAGGTCACAATAAATAGGAATGTCACAATCAGGTAAAGTGATTTTTTTAAATTGTAAAGTTTCCGAATTAGCAATTAGGCTTTCCAGTTCTGGGTCTGTTTGCTGCGCTTGGGCAATTTCCGTATAATTTATGGGGTTTGGCATACTTATAGCATTTATACGTGAAAGTGCATCTGCCACAATATTATCTGACCCTTTTATGTGACGAATATCGGTAGTAAATTGGGAAATAAAATCCAATTGCCTAGCCTGCCTTGGAGAACATTTATCTGAGCGCTGATGGAAAGCAAAAGTGAGTGGCTTGTGATCCGTATATAGGGAAAAATTTCTCGCTTCAAGCATATGTCTAAAATGTTTTATGGCAGCATATGCGGCTAAAAGTTCCCTGTCATATGCACTATATTTTTTCTCTGTTTGAGAAAGTTTGCGAGAGAAAAAGGCGAGAGGTTGTAATTCCCTATCCACTATCTGCGACAATGATCCGCCTATAGCAAAATCTGATGCATCGACTTGCAAAACTAATTCAGCATCTGGTTTTGGATGTGCTAATAGAACCGCATTTGCAATTAACTTTTTCCAATTATTAAATTCTTCCTCTGCTTTTTCTGTCCAGTCAAGTTTTGTCTTATCGTTTTTCTTCGCCCCTTTTAAATAAGAAGTTAAAAACACTTGATGGTTTGCTATGTTTGGTAAAAATCTCCGAAAAAAATTTAAAAATCCCAAAAATCGCTGAAGATCTTTAATGGTTTCGGGCTGAGGATAATTTAGAATAGGCTCAACTTTATCAGATAAGGGTTTAGTGCCATCGCTAGTAATTAAGTGGCCTAAGAAAGAAATTTCCGATGCACCAAATATACATTTAGAAACATTTATGGTTAATCCATACTTATTTAGTCTCTCTAAAATGGTTCTTAAATGTGCTTTGTGTTCCTCCTCATTAGCGCTAAATATTAAAATGTCATCTAAATAGATATAACAAAATGGGAGATCACCCAGAATTTCCTGCATGAATCGCTGAAAAGTTTGTGCAGCTCCGCATAGCCCAAAATTTAAATATGGAAATTCAAATAACCCAAATGGGGTACAAACTGCTGTTTTCTGTACATGGTCCGGATGCACAGGAATGTGGAAATAGGCACGAACAATGTCTAATTTTGAGAAATTTTTTTTGCCATGCAAGGTATTAGAAAAATCCTGGATGTGAGGTATGGGATACCGATCCGGTACTGTTTTGTAATTTAATCTCCTGTAGTCCCCAACGGGGCGAATGCTACCTGAGCTTTTCGATACTACATGGAGTGGAGACGACCAAGGTGATTTAGATGGACGGCAAATACCTTGGTCCATCATGAATTGAAACTCTTTTTTTACAGCCTCATATAGTTTTGGACGGAGCCTTCTTGGCTTACTATGTATTGGCGGGCCGGTTGTTTCAATGTAGTGCACTGTATTATGCTTAACAGAGGTAATACCAGGTGTCAATTTAGTTAAATCTGGAAATTCTGACAATATTTGATGATATATGGACTCACCAGAAATTAGTTTGACAGAAAAATGTTGGTCAGAATTTGAAACTATCCCGGACTGAGTTAAGTTTGTTATGCTATCAATGAGTTTCTGTTTTTTAAGGTCAATTAAGATGCCAAAATGTTGTAAAAAATCAGCCCCTATTATTGGGACAGGAACATTAGCGATTAAAAATTTCCAAGTGAAATTTCGCCGAAGACCTAAATCAACATTCATAAGTTTAGTACCATATGTATAAATTTTGGAATTGTTGGCTGCAAATAATTGTAGTGAATCAGGTTGTAGATTTTTTAAATTTTTTGAGAGTGGTATACATGAAACATCCGATCCTGAATCAATTAGGAATTTTAGGTGCGATTTTTTATCATAAACATGTAAGCGACATGATTTTGCGACTGCCGCCGATGTATTTCGATCGACAGCCGCTACTGCGAGTTTTCCTGATCAGTGGTACTAGTATAGGTGCAGGGTGAGCGACATTTTCTCGCATTTTTTCCAAATCGTGCATGATAAAAACAATAATCAGTATTACGTTCACGGGAGCGTCCGCGAGAAAAACTACGGTGTCTAGAACCATTACGATGCCCTGGTCCTCTGCTCCGATCGCGAGCGAGGCGCTCGACTTGTTTACTTAATGCGGCAATCTCATTCCGAAGTGCGGAGACGTCATCTACCGGCGAAACGCGTTGGGTATTGTCTGCAGAAACTGCAGCGGTCTGACTGACAGCGAAAATATTATCGGTTGAAGTACGCACTTCAGAAATTTTGTCGGCCATTTTGGCCAAATTGTCTAACGATTCTGAGCTAATAGATAAAATCGTTTGTATTGCTGACGGTAGTCTCTGAAGCCATAGCGTTTTAAGGAAATCGTCAGTGATGCTTTTCCCCCCTAACTCTCGCATTTTTCGTAGAAATTGTGAAGGTTTATCATCGCCCAGGTGCATTTCCGAAATAAGCCGCCTCATCTGCTCATTTTCAGAAGCAGAAAATTCCGTAATAAGCCGAGTTTTTAAGGCCTCGTATTTATCAGTCTCCGGAGGAGCAAATAAAATATCTGAAACTGAGCTTAACGTTTCTGGGTCAATTGAGGAAATAAGATGGTTGTATTTTGTTAAGTCATTTGTAACTTTAGCAAGCGCAAAGTTGCTTTCAACCTGGATAAACCAGAGCTTTATATTCGCCTTCCAAAGAGGAGGGATTTTTACGGCGACGTGAGATACCTGCGATGCAACCGCAGAACCATTATTTTCGGAGTCTGATCCCGTCATGTTATTATAGGATGCTTAGCTTAGGGGATACTGATAAATACTAACACAATACTAATAGGGAATACAAGGTAAATACTGATAAAATACTGATTACATAAAGATAAAATACAAAGACAATAATAATAATAAAAATCATGATACTATAAAAAAAAATGGGGGAGGGATGTTAATTCGTACGTAAAGCCGAAAAGTTTGACCAGTCACAGAGAAAATGTTAAAAAATCGATCACATACCTGCTAATCGACGATAATCCCATTCTTGCAAGAAACCACATGTCAGTGATTTAAAAAAAAATTACGATAATTTTCGCAAAATGAAAAGAATTATTAACTAAGATAACATTAAAAATTAATATTATTAAATATTTACGGCTGGACTTCGCATAGTTTAAAAGATTAAAAAAGATTGATAAAATGCCGGGTCACCAGTTTGGCGCATGGTTTAACGCGCGCCATAAAGTTAAACTGTTATGTGAAAGGAATAATAAATAATGCCAGCCTGAAAGTAAAACATTAACAACATATTTAATAAAAACAAAACAAATAAAAAGTTACATGATTAAATTAATTAAGAATTAGCGTTGCAGACAGTGAGATCGTTACACACGCACGATCGCTCAACAGAGCACAGTTCGAATCAACTCGTGAAGTCTGGGCAAGAATGTTCGTTCCTCCGGAGAGGTTGCCGGTAAAAGTCAGTCTCGCCAAAGGCGGTGAAAGTTTGTTAGTTTGGTAGCTTAGCGCTACTTTGGCGGAGCAGTCCGCTGCAAATTCAAGCGTACGAATGTATATCATTAAGAACAAATGTTTGAAGTCTACCGAACTCTTTGGTTAAATGTGATACGACTCCATTAAACACGCTTATACGATTTAATTATTAAAAAAACTGAGCGGTTTTGAGTGTATATTTGGACATTTTAATAGTTTAAGAAATAAAATATACAAATATTATTTTTACATTTTATTTTTTATTTTTTCAATTTTAATAAAAATTATATCAACACGTAAAAATTAACGCCTGTCCTGAGAAACGTAAACCTAATTGCTTAATAAATTATACAATATTATAAAAGTGAAAAATTAAACATTTTTCTTCTAAATTTAAAAAAAAAAGGTTTCTTTCATATAATTTTTTTATAAAAGTGATTCAAGTTATTGCTAAAATCCAAAAATTTTGAAATGATTTGATTTATTTTTCTTGCATTTATTTATTTATTTATTTTACGAATAATAAAGCAAATTTCATAGATATCATTAAATCTTTTAATGTCTCTTTAAACAAAATTTTCATTGATTAACCAGCCTATTTTAACGTCGAGTACTTGTGACACTAAACGAATATTTTTCAGAAACTTGTCTAGTAAGAATTTAAATTTTTAGCTACTAATGCTAAAATTTTTCTTATATTTAAAAAAATGTAAATCTAGCAGCAAAAAGTGAAAATCTGTCATGAGATATGAAAAACTGCCTTTTTTGTTATCTAATATATTTACTGTAAAAATTGCTGTACTCTTCTTTAACGCAGTAGTTAAAATTTTTTCTATAAAAAACTTAACCGTATAATTATTCAATTTTATTTAGCCTTTTTCATGATATCGGAGGACATTCATTCCATTAAAATCTTAGGCACCCTTTCTAAATTTCGAAACTGTGTTCAATTGTTCATATATTCATTCATAAATTAAGAACTTTTTTATAACGATAATAAATGTGTCATTAACTCTCTTAGGGAGCATTTCAAATTTACCGCAAAAGGAATAGTAAAAATGTGTTTCATAAAAATTCCTTTGAGAATGGTTCTTTATCAATGAATTGAAATAAAAAAATAGATGTTGTAAGGAACTTGTAATTTTGAAAAAATGTATATGTTTTCTACCATTTATTGCAATGTATTTTTAAAATATCAAAACGTCATCTTGATATTTTTTTAACGTGCTTAAAGATGTAGTAATAAGACTCCCATTCATTTAAATTTACTACTTCATGAAATATATTAATTACTTTAAGATTTTGGAAATTTAAGTTAATCTCAGTATATAAATATGCTTTCGATCAAAAAATTTCGAAATTCTTCTAAAACTTAATGCTATTGTAAAAAGTATTAATCAATCTGAAATTAAATCATTTTGAACTCTGTTAAATAATACAGTGTGTTTAAAGATATTTAAACAATTTGAATATTAAAATATATACTTGGATGTTTATATTTATGAAAAAAATAGTTTAAATCCGGGGTATGTTTTACAATCCCGTACACTGTTAATTGACGTTTTTTAATTCAAAAGTAAATACTCTGTTTTAATGAAATTTTATTCCCTTTACTTTGTGTGAAGACAAACATTTAACCATATCTTCTAATTTTTAACATCATTTTTCTGTAGAAAATGAGAAAAAGTTGCTGAACATAACAAGTCGTTTTGAAAATTTTTGCACAACCATATCGGAGTTATTTTTTGAATCGGAAGACCGTTCAGATATTACCAGTGAACCCAGAAATCAATAATTTTTTAAGATTTAACCGTTTTAGTGCCAAATGTATTTTTCAGATAAGTATACTAAAATTTTAAAAGAAAAGGAGGATATTTTTACAGATAATTTATATTGCATTTTAAAACTGAAATTGGGAATATAAATAAAAATATAAGGATTTTTTAAAGTATGATCAAAGACATACAGAATGCGGTTTCATGAAAAAACATAAATAAATAAGAACGCACACGCACAACTTTTACCAGTGCACGACAAGAATAAATTCTCTAAAGGAGCACTATCTCGCCACCGACATTATTCAAACATTTTTAACTAACGACAAGCGCGATGGCATTCTTTGGCAATAAAACAGTTAAGGTATGTTCCTATCTTTGTGATACGTTTTTTGAAAAATAAGAAATTTTTATGAAACACGTGAGTTTTTATTAACACGGGGAATAAGAGTGTGATTTCGAAAAAAAAAATAATGAAATTCCAATTATTTTTTTAAGTATAGGCAAAATTTAATCAAATTTTAATAAAGAATTTTGTTTGTGCCGAACCTTCTACAATGAAATCTATTCAATATATTTCATTTTTTCTTTCAACAATATATTAAGAAACCACATACCTGTGTTATGAATCAAAAGACTTGCAATATATTTAACCTGCACTCAATCCGGAACTAATTAAGTGTAATATGTTTGGATCAGAGATACGCGTCTTATTTTCTTAAAGTCAGTATTCTTGAAATTCCTCCATTGACTAATACATTTGTTCCAAATAATAGTGAATAAACATATATGTTTTATATTGTTCTGAAAACTGACTATTTAAAATACTACGAAATATATAATATTAACGATAATAGTAATGACGTCTTAAATATCGCTACTTTTTCTTTATTTGATTTGCTGAATGTATTTTATATTTTGTACTTAATTTCAAAGAATGATTCCATCTGTACAATAAGCATTATGCTTAAAATTCTTTTATACGTAGCTGCGTTTTAGAAACAGCTTGAAACAATCTGGTCACTAATCATTTACTTCCCAGTTAATTTTCCCACTCCGGAACAAATTAAGTGTAATATGTTTGGATCAGAGATACGCGTCTTATTTTCTCAAAGTCAGTATTCTTGAAATTCCTCCATAGACGAATATAGTTGTTTCAAATAATAGTGAATAAGTATACCTGTTTTATATTGAACTAAAAAACACGGATATTTAAAATACTGCGGATATATAATATTAACGGTAATAGTAATGACTATTTAAGTGTCTTTATTTCTTTCTTTATTCAATTTCCTGAATGTCTTTTATAATTTCTATTTATTTCAAATAATGATTCAATCTGTACTATAAGCATTAAGCTAAAAAAATTTTATACGTAGCTGTGTTCTAGAAACAGCTTGAAACAATCTGGTCACTAATCATTTACTTCACAGTTAATTTTCTCACTCCGGAACAAATTAAGTGTAACATGTTTGCATCAGAGATACGCGTATTTTTTTTTCAATGTCATTATTCTTGAAATTACAAAAACTTGAAATACAACAAAACTTACACGCGAAAATATGAAAGCTTCGTAATTGCATATTTTTCTCTCCTTCATAAATACCTATTCTTTTCTGTAAAATTAAAGTGGTAGCTGTAATTTTTGCGTAAGTTTTTTAAAACTTATTATTGTCATTCTATAAACTATGAAGTTTAAACTGACTGCCATTTTATTTTTTCTGGTGAGCTTCGAAAAGCATGTTGTACCTTAACTTTGGAGGCCAGTGTTTATAACGAGTAATATGCAAAAAACTAATTAAATTAAGAAACGTATACCGAATTTTAAAATGTATTCTCTAGCAATTATTAGCAAAAACGATACTGTGCCTTTGTCTGATTTTTTTGTGTACACTTGTTAATGAATAACTAGTCGTTGGAGGCCACCGTAATACTTACCCATCATGGATATGCATAGTATGATATATGAAAATAAAACATGTGTAAACTATTTGTAAAATGCATTGCAATTCCAAAAAAAAATTAAACGTACATTTAAATGTTTTAATATACATAGTAATGTTTTATTAATGAATTGCTGATGAACCAATTTCGACAAATTATATAAAACGCCAACTACTCAAGTAGTACCGAATTGCGTAAAAGAAACATCCTTATAACTCCAAAAATAATAATCATGTTAACAAAAAGTTTATTGCATCGGATTAAATGTCTGATTTCAAATTAAAATATATCTTTGGGTTGAAATTTGAATGAAAGACAGGATCATGAAAAATCGAAGAATGTGGAAAAGAGGATTACAATAGTCTGGGCAACGAATAATTCGACCGCCTTCGTTCTTTATGCAAAATTGTGTCATTTTATTGCCTTTTACGTACATTCCTTAAAATAAAAAATTTCGAAAATTTTTATCTGCCTTTAATCAGAACGAAATTTTCGAGAATCCGAAAAAAATATTTCCGTATATTCGAGGTTACTGATATTAAATGGGCTTTGTCTCATTCTTACATACTAAGTACATACAAAATTTCAAGCCTCTATCTCAGTTTTTTCTATCTCAGTTTGAGATAGAGCGTTTACAGACACACAGATAGACAGACGGACGGACGGCAAAAAAAGAAAAAAAACCTAAAAATATGTCTCCAGTATCTGATGTGTGTGAATCTACAACATTTTCAAAACGATTGAGAGGCTTACCCTATATATGGTGTTTAAGTAAAAAATGCTGTGAAAGCTCTGTTCTAACGGGATCATAATGAAACTCAGTGATTTATATCAATTCGTACGACTGTTTATTACCGATTTACGTAAAAGTTTTTCGATTCGACGATTTCGCATCTTTTGTGTCACCGGCTCCCTGACTAAGTTCTGTCCTCTATAAACAATTCTAAATCTTTTAATCACTCTTGTTATTTACTTTGATCAATTCGAAATTATTAAATCATTTCATATCGCTATAAATTCGGCTTTAAGTTCTTCTAATATCTTTTCAGAATAATAAATTTGTTTAGAAGAAGACGAAGTAAGTATGTGTGATCAGAAATCTCACAGAATTTTTCGTTTAATATTTCTTACAAAATAATTTATCCAATTATTAAAAAAACCGAATTGTTAATTTATAATTATTAAATTCTGAAATAGATGGTAACCCCAATAAATTTAGTTTAAAAATTATTATAAAAAGGATTTATTTATTTTAATCAAATTAAAAATATTCAAACCAAACTATCTATATTATAAAGGCCAAACGTAACTGTGCGTAACGCATACGTCATTTTGCGAATGACCGAGGCTAACGAAAAAGACAGGCTAGCCAGGTCTCTATTTTTTTTTTTTTTTTTTTTTTTTTTTCCAGACTGCTTGAATTACGTAATGCTCATTTTGTGTGCTTGCATTGGTGCATCCGAACATCACGTGATTCCATTGGTCCGTAAAAGAAGGTAAGAGAAATGAACCGCGATAACCTGTCTTGTTCGTTAGTCTCGGCGAATGACAACTCTTTGAAATTTGAAGTGCAATTTCGTTTTTGCAATTTTTGCTACTGCAAATTTTTAAATTTCTAAACATTGCATATTTTAAATTTTTACACCGTCATATACGAAAAAAATTTACTTTTAAATGCAGTTTGTTTGACAACTGTATCTTAATTTATTTTTGAAGTATTAATTTCTTTGTATTAATACCTTTTTTCTAAATGTAACAACAAAAATACTCTATTTCTATTAAAAGAAAGCAAAGGGAAAATAGCAGATTACTGTATCCTTCATTTATCCTTTTTTACATTATATATGAAGTGAAAAGCAATAAATAAATATAAAGTACTTGCTGTATCACGAATACTGTCTGTCATTAAACCCGAAGAATTCTTGTTCTATTTTCAAAATTTCACTTAGACTTAAAATAATATAAGTAGTTTATGTCTGTTTCAGCTTAGCACCGAGACTTCAAATTTTAAATTAGAAAGATTTTAAAATGATCAAATTAAAATACCGATTTTTTTAAAAAGGTTAATACAGATATGAAAAGTGTACATTAAATTTTTGATATGGTGAAAATGGTGTAGGGTTTAGATTCCATGCAGAAAAAAATTATATAATTGAGTCAAAGTGAAATAAATTTAGCTTTTTTTCATTTTGGAAGACCAGCAAAAAATGTTTAGTTGATAACTTTTATCATAATTACAGATCATTATAATTTTTACTGCTTACATATACTATTAAAGTTTAATTTTAATAATTTCTACAACTGAGTTTTACAGAAATAGTAATTTGTTAATTTAGGTAAAACATGATTTGTTTAAGAGTTATGCATACAATTATAAGGTGCTTCTTTTTGTAACTAATTTTGTAGGTTTATTATAAATCAATGAATCAGTTCTTTAATAAATATTTTCTTTTGTCAAAATTCGACGTATTCTACCATGTTTAAATAAATCTAAAATTCCAATTTTTTTAGAAAATTTGAAATAAAAAAATATCGGCGATATAAATAAAATTTTAAAATTCTAAAAACGAAAAAAAATGTTTTATTAAGTTTAAAATGTTGAATCATTAAGAAAACGCAAAAGGTTTTTAAAATAGAAAGAAAATTGAATTCCGAAAAATATTACGAATGTCAGATAAACGCATCTTTAATAATATAAATCCTTAAATTGGCCAAAAATGCAAAATTTCTTCCTATTAAATCTATCTTATAATTAAAATTTCAAGTTCCAGCATCGGAGTTCGAACTAAGAACCTTCTATTTACCAATGAGATGCTTTAGCTGCAAGCTATGATGTCAACACGAAAATGTTGAAATTAAGATTCTCTTTTAAATTTTAAATCGCAAAAATCAACGGATGGCATTGATAAAATTAATTTAATTGAAATAATAGACTTTTTCAAAAAATTTCTGATTTATCGTGAGACACGAGGTATTCAGCTGTAAACATACATAATTTGAATTATCTGACTTATACATCAGACTCTGTGACGGATAAGCTGACAGAGGACATAGACGAATAGGGTTTTGTCAGATGAATGAAACCCTAAAAATATAAGATAAATTTTAAAAACTGGAAAAAGTAAATTTTAAGTTCTTGAATGTCAGTAATATAACTGAAATGCAATAAAGACAATTAGTATAATGGCAATAATATGACTGTGTCATATCTTTCGTTTTATTTCGCAGAAAATATCTTTTAATTTTGTTTTCCTGAAGTAGTTTTGTAATTAAGTAATAATCTTTGTTTCATGGAGATCTGGACTAAAAATATTTTGCTTAAAATCTTTTCGGGTCAAATTGCTTTCTACAAACAACTCTAAATACTTTATATGCTGAATTCTGATCTTTAAGTTTACGTTTCATTTTCTCTCTCTCGAACTAATTAACCGGAATTTTCTTACATAAGTGACAACAATCTTCATGCCAAAACTAATATCTCAAAGCCAGCGGTCTTGAAATTACTTTGTGGATTGTTACAAAAGACAAAAGTTAATTAGTAGAAGTTTTAAATCATTCAAAGAAAATACAATACAGCACACAAGTATAAAACACCAATAATAATAATAATAATAATAATAATAATAATAATAATAATAATAATAATAATAATAATAATAATAATAATAATAATAATAATAATAATAATAATAATAATGTTATTATTATTATTATTAAAAAAGTGTTTCTGTAAAAAAACTTCCCAAAATAGTCACTCAATTTTTTTGAAAACTTTTGTGAAATACTGAGGCGACTAGAAGACCATTTCATTTATCATTTCAGTCTTTTAAAATTCGATTTTAAAAAATCAGTTATAATCATCTACATTTTAAAAGTAATCACCAAATAAATTCGAATTTAGGACTTGGAAAAGCAGATATTGTTATAACAAAAAATGAAAATTTTATCATGTGTCATTCCATAGTAACTTACGTTACATATAGAACAATTTACTGCAGTAATTTTAGTAATATAACACTAAAAACATTCAAATGTTAAATTAACATGATGTGTCATTGAAACCTCTCTAAGGGTCATTTTGGATGAAAATTACCTCAAACATAATACTGAAAATTACTCTTTATATGATAACTTACATTCCTTTTTCAGTAATAGCAGTTACCATAGTAGATAAAACTACCAAAATTTAAGAAATAATATTAAAATTAGATAATTTTCATCTAAATTGGGCTTTGAATAAGTTCAATTAGCAAACCATATCAAATTGACATTTTGAATATTTTTTGTGTGTGTTTTATTACTAAAATTACTGTAAATAGTTTAAAGTATAACGTAAGTTATCATAGAATGACCCTAATGACCCTCAAATTTATAATCTGTAAACATCGAATTTTCGATAAAGTGATTTTATGAAGCGTCTAAGTCCTAAAAGAAACTTTGATATCAAACTTTATTTTTCTAACCCTATAATAAACTAGTTGGATGTGCCAATCCCAAAACATTCTTCTATCTCATACGTACATTTTAATATTTAAAAAAAATAGTTATTCATTTTAATGTTTTAATAATTTTAATTCAATACCATACGAACTTTGGTTTTCATCTTAAATTTTTGCTTCAATCAATTAATCGGAGTAAAACAAATTTCCGTCTCTACACGAGCCGATGGACAATAGAATGTTGGGCGGATTTGTTTTTTAAAATTCAGGGAGGATCTACTTGCCTTACCAAAAAAAAAATCATATACAAAAAATTTAGTTCGGTTCTAGGACTAACTTCATACACTTTTAGGTGATGCAGTATTGAAAATGGCATAAAATTGGCTGTTGCAGCGCCTCCTTCCGGTGGATTTTTTTCAAATTCAGGGAGGACCAACTAGCCATAGCCATACACTTACACAAAAATATTTGGTTCAATTCGATGCATAACTTCATATACTTTTGGTCGGTACAATATTGAAAATGGCACAAAAACCGCGATTGCAGCGCCCCCTTCCGGCGGAATATTTCAAAACTGGAAGAGGACCTGCTTGCCATAGCCAAAAATATTCACAAAAAATTTGGTTCAATTCTATGCATAACTTCATACACTTTTTGATGGTAGAATGGCGACATACAGACACACAGACACACGGACAGACAGACATTTTGTAAAAACATCTTTTTTGGAATCTCTGACCCCTAAAACGTGTAAATCCGTCGAAAACCGGAAGTCGAAAAAATTTCGATTACAATACTTTCTTCTATTGAAGATAGAAGAAAGTAATAAATATTTTATAATGCTCCTCGCTGATCCTACCTAATTAAAATAATGATGTTTTTAACCCTTTATGCACCGACGGTACTTTAAAGTATCATTGAAGAAAACTTTATATAAAACATAATTATTCTGTCTGTCAATTACAGGTTTTTTATTCTTTTCACACAAAATTCTCTTCTCGATCAAATTTAGATAGAATAGAGAAACAGTCGAAGCTAAATATTTTGAAAAAGTGGTAGTTTTATTATTCATTGTTATAGGTATTTCTTTTCTTCCTTTAAATAAAATTATATGAAACATATTCAACTGCAAAAGCGTTTCCATTTATAGAGAGGATCATGATGCATTTAAAATCATTGCTTTTTTAAGAATTGTGATATTTTCAAAAGAGTAATTCTGGTTAATTAATCTGATTATTTTTGTAAATATTTCACAAAAAGATATATAACTATCGATATATTTAATCAGTTTTAATGAAAAAAATATCCAAATTCCACATTAGTATTACTTAAAAATTCTAGTATACCTTCAGATATTAAAAAAGATAATTATTGAGGTGGACCAATATCTTGATAATTAATCCGGTAGATAAAGTTTTAAAAACCTCTCTAACGGGGTCATTCGCTGTTCTCACTAGGAAATATCCACAGTGCCAGATCGGAATTATGTCGGAAGTGGTGTCGTCGGAAAGACCTTAACATGGGGATCAATGAGATGTACACAACTACTATAGGTGCAAGTATTTACAGTCGGCAGTCGCCACATGGTGACTAAATGTTTTGATTTGGTACCTAATTTTCGGCATCTAAATCGTCATCTTTTGGAGAATTTCATTTTTTCCCCCGATCATTTGGCAAAATTCACGTTTTTTCGCAATTCTATGATGAAAATCCGTGTTTCTTTTTGCGATTGTTCGGAGAAAATTGTGTTTTTCCCGATTGTTTGGCGAAAATCGTGTTTTTTCCTAATGCTTTAAAAAAAACGCTTTTTTTTATTCTTGTTATAGGATTCTTTGATGCAGATCGCGTTTTTTCTCTAATCATTTGACGAAATGGGCGATTCTTTTGCGAAAATTTGCAAAAATGGCGCTTTTCTCCAATACCTTAAAGAATTCGCGTTTTTGTTTCGCGATTCCTTGAAGGAATTCGCCTTTTATTCTGCTGACATTGACACAATTGATTTTTTCGGAGACCATTTGCTGAAATTCTTGATTTCCGTGATATTTCTTTAAGCCTGAATTTTTAAAACAGAACTCCTGAATAATCTGTAGTAAGGTTTTTTTAAGTTAATTTTTCTTTTTAATGTTAAAAACAAATTTTTGAATTGTATTTTAATTTTTATAGTTCAAAATAATCTCACATATTCACAGTACTTTTTTATATGTACTCTTACATAACAAAACAAAAATATGAAATATTGTTTTCCCAATCTTCTCTCCCTCCCCTAGCATGATTACTTAGTTTTTTCTTATAGAAATTTGTTTTCATTTCTATCTTGACCAACTTTATCTTCTGTTTATACATATCTCAGAGGTTTAAGGAGGAGATAGAGATTATAAGGTTTAGATTTGTTTTACTTTGAATTCCTGAATTGTTTGACCATATAAATGCTATTGCTTTTATGCATTTCTTCAAAAATGTGGCGATTGAGTTATCTGGATTTAGGACCCATTGCCTGCTTAAATACCTTGGCAGTCTGCACTTATAACAACTACCCGTCCGAATGACACTAGTGATGAATTGTAGACCGATGTATTTCTGCCATTTACTGATTTCTCCATATCGCTAGCTATGCAAAAGTAAATAACTCTGTACGGTAGAAAAAAAGAGTTGTCCAATTATATAAATAACATAGAACGCAGATGGTTAAAAAAGCAACTTCACGGATGATTTCCTGCATTTCTTAAGAGCCCACACTACTGACTGAAAAAGACTCGGATGGTAATGTTAAGTCTATGGGGGTGTTCTTTTCAAATATTTAGCTCAAATTTTATTATTTTTACACTATTCTTTTTCCATAGGATAGCTGAGGACGATCTGAAACCGAACTAGTTTTTACTTTTTCAATTTTGGTTTCAGATGTTTTTAAAAAAATTACTTTAAATTTTGATACCGGTTTGTGCCGATTCTGAAATTGAAACTATCATAATATAAAAATGAAAACAAAATAAAAAAAGTATAATCTAGCCCTGTTGTATATCGCCCTCGTCTATCCTATGCAAAAAAAATCTTGTAAAAGTATTAAAATTTGGGCGAGATATTTGAAAAAGACGCTCCAAGACTTAACATTATCATCCCGGTTTCAGTAAAGTGGGCTCTTAATAGAAAGGATTGAAGCCCGAGTGTTTCCAACATCAGATACGCAAAGTGAAAGGGAAGATTCAAAATTGTCACGGTATTGTTATTTGTACTAAAGTATGCCTGTTTACCGGGTCGAAAGACGGTATCCTATGCTTGTGTGAATTTCCTGCAGTGTTGAAATCTGACATTTGCCTCCGGAAGGGACATCTGTGGCCCCAGGGAAGAGGGGGACTTGTACTGTTTGACCATTGAAAACCCAAAATCTAAATTTTCGCAGGGGTACATTTCATTGCTCCTGGTGAATGTCCCACCCCCGGGCTACGCCTTAATCTCAACACTGATTTCCTGTTGCCATATTAATATTTCACAAAATCCTAAAACTTTTTTTTTTTAATTTAATTAGTGAAAGTAATTGCTTTTGAACATAATACTAAGAAAAACGTTCAACCGAACTTAATTACCTACATAACATAAGATAAAATAAATAATATATTAATAAATTTGGCATAAAAAATCACATAATTTGCAGATAATGATGCTTCAGTGTAATTTTCTGTTTCACCCAATGACAATTTTGTCACAGTTGTTATTTAATATTTTATAAATTTTTATTAACAAATCTTTTCCTCATCTTTCAATAATAAAAATAATAATTCACATCGAAGAATGAAAATTTTCTTCATCTTAATGACATAAAAATCCTATTATGAATATCTTTAAAGAAAAATCTCATAGTTCCAAGCATTTGGTTTATCGACAGCTTGAGTATAATTTCCTTTTATTAATTGAAATATGTCGTTACTTTTTCAACAAGCCCATCAAAATCCACTATGCTATGTCTGATTGTTTTTTCCTCTTTCAGTTTTATTTATTACGTAGTTCATGCAAAAGTAAGATTTAGTGGAAATAGAATATATGAAATCGATTCTAATGTTCTTTTCCCTCCTTTTTTGATGCATCGAGAATTGATGAAATATCTTCAATTTAAATCTAAATCTCAAAAAATTACTTTTCTGTGCAGATGTGAATAAATCGTCGTTGTATTATTGGAATGAATTTGTTTGTAAATAACGTTAATATTATTAGAATGATTATTTTATACATTTCTTCGAATGATTAAATTCCATATAAATAAGGAACGAGAGGGGTAATTTTATTTTGGAATTTAACCATAGCATTAAAGTTGAATTTTTATTTCCTTGAAAAATAATTTAAGTAAATGAAAAGGTTTATGTTTTTTATAATTCATAGAATAAATTGTTAAGACGAAGTTAAATGTTTCTTTTAAAAAAATTATCTCCGTCCTACAAAATTAATTGTATTTTTTTTCTTTTACTTTAATCACAAGTTGAAAGAATAAGATTTATGTTAGAGGTATTCACGAACAGAAACTGTTTTTTTTTTTTCGATACTTTCCATATTAACTATGTAAAGCACTATTAATGAATATCTTCACGATAAAAGTGGACAATTGGCAAAGTTATAGAATTGCGTGTGTTTAATTTGCACCTTATATTTCACAGATTTGGTTATTCAACATCTACCATTCGTAGAAACATCTGGCCGATATGTAGAATGCACCACGAGTTACGAGGTGAAAATTCCCCCTCTCCGGTTTTATGAAGTGTATATATTTCCACTTTTTATAAAACTCTATCGACGCACTTCATTGATTTAATCTGCCATCAGATCTACCAAGCGTAATGCAGCATTTCCATGAAGTGAATCAAGGTTACGATTGAAAATTTTCCCATTCGTCGTGCTACAAATCTCATTTAAATTTTATACAATAATTATACAGAATACCAACAGTTATCAAGACCTAATTATTAATTCCTCAATCTAGTAACTCCAACTGCAAATTTGTTTCAAATTACGTTATCTTCATCAAAAAATCAGAAAGGACGAATATTTACCCCGTAACAAGCGATACACTCTTCATATTTGTCAGATATTTCTGTGGATGATAATGGCATCATACGAATTGAATATTTCCAACTGAGAGAAAAATTGCCCAGGCCGGGAATCGAACCCAGGTACTTAACTTACAAGGCCAACTCTTTGCCTGTTAAGCTAACTGGGCGATAACCGGCTGAAATGTTTCTCTCAGATAACCTTATTGGTCATACATCTGGTCATACATTGGTTATAACATCTGGTCTGTCATTTAGACAGCTAGGCAAAATAAGCCGCAGGTAATAGAACTCCATATAACGATGGATACTGTGATGTAACACATATTCTATTATATATATTTCTATTAATTTTTACAAATGTTAGTTAGTCCCCAACCGCT
This sequence comes from Maratus speculifer, assembly GCA_964019185.1. NCBI lineage: Eukaryota > Metazoa > Arthropoda > Arachnida > Araneae > Salticidae > Maratus > Maratus speculifer. The sequence continues at coordinate 391,486,528 of OZ025290.1, forward strand.
TTTAAAATTTAATTTTAAAAGAAAAGCATTTTTTAATAGTTATTGTATGTTCGTCTCCAATTGTATATAAAATAATAATAATAAATAAAAAACAAATAATAAATTAGTTTTAAAATATCATTCCATTTCTAGATTTTTCTTTCTTGTTCTGCAGTTGATTGAATATCAAACGAATTAAATATTTTTTCTGTTTTAAATAAGTGCTATTTTTATTTCCCAATCATTTCATTTTGTCCTGTATAAAGAACTTAATTTGTTACCGATTGAGTAATTTTGTTTAGGGTTGTTGTGTGTTGCGTGTTTTCGCCACGGGCGATGAATGCTGTATTCTTGACAACACTCATTTTAAATTTTCCCCATTGCTTATTATATAACGGTCCTTTTTACTTGTACATTTTTTTGCTGGGATTGGGAATCTATTGTATGCCAAAAGACTTTCTTTTAGCGTTTGTGAAATGTGAAATTTTTGTCAGTTTTACGTTTTGTCTTGGTGAAGTGAACATGCACGCTCGCGGTTGTCAAAATGAAAAACATTTCTTTATTATGTTCGAGTGCATTTTATGTTAGCGTGCTGCATTCTTATGTGAAAATTTATTTAGATCACTTTTGTCGCTGACAAGTCAACATGCACAATTCGTGGTCGTTGAAAACTAAAGATGTTATTTTTTTTAATACTAGTGCACATTTGTGTGAATATGCTGTATTTCTGATGTTTGATATGCTCATGTTTCAAGTATTCAGCAAAATGAAGACAGTTTAGTCAAGATGTTTTTGAACTGAGTTTTCTTTATCAGAAAATGCGTAAATCACTTAGTTCCAGAAAAAAAGTAAAATATGGACCTGGTGTTCTCTACAATACTGAACTACGATCTCGGTCAATCTCATAAAAGATGGCTTATTTATTTCATATTTTGCCACCACAGATACATAGATATACTATTATTTTAACACAATCAATCTAATTGGTAAATTTATCACACGATATGAATATTTCCAACTAAGCGAAACTTGGCCTTGTAAGCCAAATATCTGGGTTCGATACCTGGCCTGGGCTATTTTTCGCTCAGTTGGAAATATTTTACGATTTTTTACGATTATTACCTTTTACCTGCTTTTCTGGACATAACGTTTTATTTTTAAATCATTCACGTTTTAATACTTAAATATAACATTTTAATACTAAAATATAACATGTTAATATTAAAATCGTGTAATGCTAAGCGTTGTTCTTTAACAGTGACAAGCCCGAAACAGCAAACAAGCGACTCTCTTTTCAAAAGCGATCTGGCCTGCCCAAAGTAAATGTCATGCGACAGGATTACAGGAATTTAGAAGGTTCTTAAAGTACCCTTTTAAAGATATCTTTCTATTCTTAGCTGAAAACTAAGTACATCAGGATTCAGCCCAAAAAGAAATGATTTATGAACACGGGTGTAGTAGTAAAAATAACATAGAATATACACACTAAGCGAAGTATATACGCTCATTGATAAGGGTATACCCTAGAGAGTGTATACTATAGCTTTCTTGTGAAACATAGGGTATACGGTGTTCGGTAATAAATCCAGAAGGTATACGCAACATATTCCCATATACCCTCCCCTGCATCCTGTTCATGAAATCAGTTTTTTGTGGAAAAGTTTTTTTGTTAAACTACACTCAGAAAAAACAAATATGCCCCCTCCTCACAAAATAAATATCGTCTTTTATTGAGTTAATACTTAATTCTCGAAAGTGAAAAGAAGAAGACAAATTTGTGGAATAACTTCTGAAGAGAAAGGGTAACACTTGTCATTTGCAGTCTGCATATTTCCTAGATGCGCTCCATTTCTCATATTTATCTTGTAGCTATTTAATACTTAAAGTAATATAAAACGTAACATTTATTTGAATGCATTTTATTTTCTAGCTTGTGAAAATTAAATATAGATCCTGAATAAATGTGGTTTGTTAATATACTGATGCTGGCTACTTCACAGAGTTTAGGTGGGCAAATTGGCCCTTTTTTATTTGATCTTTTAAAGTAATGTATACATTTTAAATAAATTCTTTAACTCTACACTGCACCAAGTGTCATATCTCGCATGTACTTAAAAACACTATAATTCCTATTATATACCATGAATTTGGCCAATATAATCACTGTAATGAATCAACAACAATCCAAAGATTGGTAAAACGCTTTTATGTCTGACGGCTGTGTTTGCCAAAAATTAGAATTTGGGGTGGTTGGATTAGATCTGGATTAGAATGGGTGGGCAAATTGGCCCTTATTTAGTTGTTCTTTTAAAGTAATGTATATTGACTATTAAAGTAATGTACAAGGTAATTGTAAATTTGGCGATATATCGCCAAGTTGGCGACAAACTTGGCGATTGTTGGCGAAGGTAACCTTTTCTCTCTTTATGGTAACCCATACGGCGATGTATAGACGGCGTCCTTTCCTGATTGGTCTATTCGACTCATGGAAGGAGTGGACAACCCGGATTCGTTAGTTCCGGAAATCTTCCACATCAGCATCATTCCAGGAGTCATTACTTTTAAGGCTAGTTTTTTTTTACTATAGAAGGAAATCTATATTTATTGCCCTCAAAAGTACTTAAATATGAAAACACTGCATTTATTCTATAAAGCAAACGAAAATAATTCTTAATAATTGTTTTAGATATAACAAAAAATAAAAATACTTTTGGGTTTAATAATATATATATATATATGAGATATATATATTCGATTATGTCTGAAATATGCGTTGACTTAAAAGTGAGATGAACGAAATAAAACTTTCAAGTTTTGCTTCATTTATATTAGTTTATATATATATATATATATATATATATATAAGAATATATTTATAATTACTGCTGAATGTGTCATTCATTATTATAGACGTCATTATGAATAACGTAGTTTAATAGATAAAACTTTATGATTGCTAATAACTTTCATTTGTGAAATTTATTATAACAGCGTTATTTATTGCTTCAAATCTATGTGAAGGAAGGATAAAGTAGTAATTCTAATGTTTGGTGCACATTTATGTACTTTTAATCATTAAAGTTATAAAAACAAATAATATCAAAAGTAATTGTAATAACTTTATTTTCAATTACAATTTTTATTTTTTATTCCTTCACTGCGCGACTTTTTCCATTTTTATGAAAAAAAAATTGCAATCTATACATTGATCCAATAAGGGAAATAATAGTTAAAAAAATTAAATTTCCAATTTTGAACTAAAATTTGACATTTTATGTCGCGTATCCTATACACTCAGTTACGGTTTTTAAATACTCTATTGCTATATTTTGCAGTTAATGGACTTTAATTAATTAATTTTACTGCTTAACACTCTACAACTTGCTTCATATTAATATTTTTAAATATTGAGTAAAAATAATAAAAGTCAATTTTTCCTTTATGGCTTGATCATTTGTTTTTGTTTTTGTTTCCGAAGAACAAATTCTAATTTTCGTCAAACGCAGCCGTGAGACATATAAGCGTTTTTCAAATCATTGCATTGTTCTTGCTTCTTTACAGTGATTATATTGGCCAAATTCATGGTATACAATAGGAATTATAGTGTTTTTAGGTACATGCGAGATATGACACTTGGTGCAGTGTAGCGTTAGAGAATTTATTTAAAATGTGTACATTACTTTAATAGAACAACTAAATATGGGCCAATTTGCCCACCCATTCTAATCCAGATCTAATCCAACCACCCCAAATTCTAATTTTTGTCAAACCCAGCCGTAAAACATAAAAGCGTTTTACCAATCTTTGGATTGTTCTTGCTTCATTACAGTGATTATATTGGCCAAATTCATGGTATATAATAGGAATTATAGTGTTTTTAGGTACATGCGAGATATGATACTTGGTGCAGTGTAGCGTTAGAGAATTTATTTAAAATGTATACATTACTTTAAAAGAACAACTAAAAAGGGTCAATTTGCCCACCCATTCTAATCCAGATCTAATCCAACCACCCCAAATTCTAATTTTTGTCAAACCCAGCCGTCAGACATAAAAGCGTTTTACCAATCTTTGGGTTGTTCTTGCTTCATTACAGTGATTATATTGGACAAATTCATGGTATATAATAGGAATTATAGTGTTTTTAGGTACATGCGAGATATGATACTTGGTGCAGTGTAGAGTTAAAGAATCTATTTAAAATGTATACATTACTTTAAAAGTACAACTAAATAAGGGCCAATTTACCCACCCATTCTAATCCAGATCTAATCCAACCACCCCAAATTCTAATTTTTGTCAAACCCAGCCGTCAGACATATAAGCGTTTTTCCAATCTTTGGATTGTTCTTGCTTCATTACAGTGATTATATTGGCCAAATTCATGGTATATAATAGGAATTATAGTGTTTTTAGGTACATGCGAGATATGATACTTGGTGCAGTGTAGAGTTAAAGAATCTATTTAAAATGTATACATTGCTTTAGAAGAACAACTAAATAAGGGCCAATTTGCCCACCCATTCTAATCCAGATCTAATCCAACCACCCCAAATTCTAATTTTTGTCAAACCCAGCCGTCAGACATAAAAGCGTTTTACCAATCTTTGGATTGTTCTTGATTCATTACAGTGATTATATTGGAAAAATTCATGGTATATAATAGGAATTATAATGTTTTTAGGTACATGCGAGATATGATACTTGGTGCAGTGTAGAGTTAAAGAATCTATTTAAAATGTATACATTACTTTAAAAGAACATCTAAATAAGGGCCAATTTGCCCACCCATTCTAATCCAGATCTAATCCAACTGTAATGAGTCAAGAACAATCCAAAGAATGGCAAAACGCTTTTATGTCTGACGGCTGGGTTTGACAAAAATTAGAATTTGGAGTGGTTGGATTAGATCTGGATTAGAATGGGTGGGCAAATTGGCCCTTATTTAGTTGTTCTTTTAAAGTAATGTATACATTTTAAATAGATTCTTTAACTCTACACTGCACCAAGTATCATATCTCGCATGTACCTAACAACACTATAATTCCTATTATAAACCATGAATTTGGCCAATATAATCACTGTAATGAAGCAAGAACAATCCAAAGATTGATAAAACGCTTTTATGTCTGACGGCTGGGTTTGACAAAAATTAGAATTTGGAGTGGTTGGATTAGATCTGGATTAGAATGGGTGGGCAAATTGGACCTTATTTAGTTGTTCTTTTAAAGTCATGTATACATTTTAAATAAATTCTTTAATTCTACTCTGCACAAGTATCATATCTCGCATGTATCTAAAAACACTATAATTCCTATTATATACCATTACTTTGGCCAATATAATCACTGTAATGAAGCAAGAACAATCCAAAGATTGATAAACGCTTTTATGTCTGACGGCTGGGTTTGACAAAAATTAGAATTTGGGGTGGTTGGATTAGATCTGGATTAGAATGGGTGGGCAAATTGGCCCTTATTTAGTTGTTCTTTTAAAGTAATGTATACATTTTAAATAAATTCTTTAACTCTACACTGCACCAAGTATCATATCTCGCATGTACCTAAAAACACTATAATTCCTATTATATACCATGAATTTGGCCAATATAATCACTGTAATGAAGCAAGAACAATCCAAAGATTGGTAAAACGCTTTTATGTTTTACGGCTGGGTTTGACAAAAATTAGAATTTGGGGTGGTTGGATTAGATCTGGATTAGAATGGGTGGGCAAATTGGTCGATATTTAGTTGTTCTTTTAAAGTAATGTACACATTTTAAATAAATTCTCTAACGCTACACTGCACCAAGTGTCATATCTCGCATGTACCTAAAAACACTATAATTCCTATTGTATACCATGAATTTGGCCAATATAATCACTGTAATGAAGCAAGAACAATGCAATGATTTGAAAAACGCTTATATGTCTCACGGCTGCGTTTGACAAAAATTAGAATTTGTTCTTCGGAAACAAAAACAAAAACAAATGATCAAGCCATGAAGGAAAAATTTACTTTTATTATTTTTACTCAATATTTAAAAATATTAATATTAAGCAAGTTGTAGAGTGTTAAGCAGTAAAATTAATTAATTAAAGTCCATTAACTGCAAAATATAGCAATAGAGTATTTAAAAACCGTAACTGAGTGTATAGGATACGCGACATAAAATGTCAAATTTTAGTTCAAAATTGGAAATTTAATTTTTTAAACTATTATTTCCCTTATTGGATCAATGTATAGATTGCAATTGTTTTTTTCATAAAAATGGAAAAAGTCGCGCAGTGAAGGAATAAAATATAAAAATAGTAATTGAAAATAAAGTTATTACAATTACTTTTGATATTATTTGTTTTTATAACTTTAATGATTAAAAGTATATAAATGTGCACCAAACATTAGAATTACTACTTTATCCTTCCTTCACATAGATTTGAAGCAATAAATAACGCTGTTATAATAAATTTCACAAATGAAAGTTATTAGCAATCATAAAGTTTTATTTATTAAACTACGTTATTCATAATGACGTCTATAATAATGAATGAGACATTCAGCAGTAATTATAAATAAATTCTTATATATATATATATATATATAAACTAATATAAATGAAGCAAAACTTGAAAGTTTTATTTTGTTCATCTCACTTTTTAAGTCAACGCATATTTCAGACATAATCGAATATATATATCTCATATATATATATATATATATTATTAAAATCAAAAGTATTTTTATTTTTTGTTATATCTAAAACAATTATTAAGAATTATTTTCGTTTGCTTTATAGAATAAATGTAGTGTTTTCATATTTAAGTACTTTTGAGGGCAATAAATATAGATTTCCTTCTATAGTAAAGAAAAACTAGCCATAAAAGGAATGACTCCTGGAATGATGCTGATGTGGAAGATTTCCGGAACTAACGAATCCGGGTTGTCCACTCCTACCATGAGTCGAATAGACCAATCAGGAAAGGACTCCGTCTATGCATCGCCGTATGGGTTACCATAAAGAGAGGAAAGGTTACCATCGCCAACAATCGCCAAGTTTGTCGCCAACTTGGCGATATATCGCCAAATTTGGCGACCAAATTAGTTGTCAAATGTGACGCCAACTTGGCGATAACTGTAATATTTCGCCAAACTTTTAATTTCTTTACAACACCAGTCGTTTGATACATCATTTGAGAGGTTTGCAACTGCTTATTCATATAATGGATGTCTTGTGTGTTATCCCCCATTCTGCTCCCCAGGGGGGACACATTTTTAATTTCTTTACAACACCAGTCGTGTTACACAAGATTTGAAAGGTCTGCAACTGCTTATTCATATTATGGATGTCTTGTGTGTCACCCCCACACTCTGCTCTCTCCAGGGGGGGGGTCACATTTTTAATTTCTTTACAACACCAGTTGTGTGGCACATCATTTGAAAGGTCTGCAACTGCTTATTCATATTATGGATTAGGGATGGGCATTATTTAACGTATTAGGATAAAAAACACTGTTACTCTGCTGGAACCTAATATTGCATTAACATGTTACTGAAAAGTCCCTGTTAATTAAATAACATATGGATTTAAATGACAGCTTCTTCATTCATTTGCCTTAGTAAAGAAATCAATTTCGTACCATTAAAATAGCTCAATATTCACTAAAAATGTCCTGAATCTTTTCCTTTGCATTTCCGCAACTGAAAATCAATAACAGATAATTCTTTAATGTTCCTCCATTCATTCTGATATATTTTCATGTTGCAGCAGTAAACCTGGTTCTTAAAATAGATAATGAACATTTTATCGTTTGGCTAACTTCCAATAAAAACAGATTATTTAATATATTGGCAATTATCTGTAAATATTTTCTGCGGTCATTGTAACATTTGATACAACAGCGTTTCAAATCGAAAAAAGAAACTGATAATAAATATAACAGAATTAGCAATTTTGTCTGAGTGAATGACATTTGATTAAAAGTGTTTGTTTATTCTTTATGGTTTGGTGGGATGAAATTATCGCATTATGGTATGGAAATGAAGAAAGTAATAGGAAATGATTTCAAGTAGGGAAATATTATGTGTTGATATTGCGAGTGTTGAATGAAAGATATGGGAAATTTAGTCGTATTTGAATTTTTAAAAAGGATGTTACCCATGGAATTTTGTTTTGGGGAGAGGAGGGGGGAGGATTGGCACTATAAATTTTGTTTTTTGGCCAAATATTTTTATTACATTTGTTTTGCATTTGTGTTTAAAAGATTTTATTTCTGTTATTTTATTTCGCTGGGGAGAAAAAAGAAAAAAAAAAGAAAAAGAAAGAAAATAGTCTCCTACAATTTGCGAAATAACTTATTTTTGGTACAGTTGTATTTAATTTAAAAAGCATATTTGTACGAACGAAATTTGTTTCTGTGAATTGCATTCGATTAAAAGTATATAAATAATATTTTTGTGTTCTTGCGAAAACAGCTTTGGAGTCGTCCACAAATGCTTCGTCCACAAGTCGTCCACAAATCCCCCCCCCTCCAAGCGTGACATAGTCACGCTTGGAGGGGGGGGCTAGGGGATTCATGAAACTATGACAGTTTGTGACTAGGGGGTGGGAGGGGGTAAGAAGAAATGTGACGTCACACATTTTGGTTAAAATAAAAGCATTAAAAATAAGCAGAGTAAATTAGAAGTTATTTTAAAAATAAAGTACTTTGTGTTCATAAAGTAAGCATATAATTTAAAAAAACCTAATATATTAAATTCTATTTAAAATTTCAAAATGCTATTATTTTCAGTTGCTCTTTCATATTAATATTTTATTACCATTCTGTATTATTTATATTTTTGTAGTGAATTTTAACATTATTTAGAACAAAAAAGTACATGAATCATTTTTATTGTTATGGTTATGAATGTCATTAAAACACTCAGTTTAAAAATAAAGTTTGAAATATGATCTATAACGTAGTGCTTTGTTTCCGAATCCGAAGTACATGTTTATGTAATATATCGTGACATGTGACAAGAACAAGAGGTGGGGGGGGGGCGGTAAGGTGAGTGTGGCAATTTGCGACAAAGGGGAGGAAGGGGGACAAAAAATATTGAAAAAACATGTAATCATTTATGGACAGCCCCTTTGAATATGCGTTGATAGACATCGCTCATATTAAGTCGCAGATCAAATTTTTCCTTTTTAATACTTACCAACGCAGTTGAAAAATGTTTATGAACTCCGTTTGTCTGTCCTTGCTCTAACTTGCGAAAATACAGTCCGATTGTCATGAAATGGATGTATATGTTAGTGGGATTTAGTATGGCATGTCCGGTATTAAAAAGGGAGTGCGTTTTTTTTTTTTTTTTTGTTTTTTTTGTTTTTTTTGTTTTTTTTTTTTTTTTTTTTTTTTATTTGCCGGACCACTCAGAAGAATTCCATTACATTACGGGATATGTTAAAAAATCACTCGCCAATACCTTGGTTCTATAAGCTTTATTTTAAAAACGTTTCTCCACGTTCTAACAACTAAAACAGTAAAATTTATTCTTGCATGCTCGAAACTTTCTGAGTTAGAAAGAGTGAATTAATAAAATTTTTAATCCCAAACTGATTTTGATTCATCGTCGTAGAAAATAGTATTTATAATTACATCAAAAAGTTATTTAAAACATTTTGTTTGAAAGGACTTCTAATTAAAATACCATAAGTTACCTGTTATAAAAATAACAGGTTATTGGAACCTGTTACCTGTAAAAGAAAGGAACGATGTAAGTTAACCAAAAATAACTATATTTCCCATCTCTATTATGGATGTGTTGTGTGTCATCCCCCACTCTGCCCCCCGGGGGGGGCACATTTTTAATTTCTTTACAACACCAATTGTGTGACACATCATTTGAGAGGTCTGCAACTGCTTATTCATATTATGGATATCTTGTGTGTAACCCCCCCTCCTCTGCCCTCAGAGGGGGCGCATTTTGTAATTTCTTTACAACACAAATTGTGTGACACATCATTTGAAAGGTCTGCAACTGTTTATTCATTTTATGGATGTCTTGTGTGTCACCCCAACTCTGCCCCCCAGGGGGGCACATTTTTAATTTCTTTACAACACCAGTCGTGTGACACATCATTTGAGAGGTCTGCAGCTGCTTATTCATATTATGGATGTCTTTTGTGTCGCCTCCCACTCTGCCACCCAGGGGAGCACATTTTTAATTTCTTTACAACACCAGTCGTGTGACACATCATTTGAAAGGTCTGCAACTGCTTATTCATACCATGGGGTATTGGCGAGCGCAGCAAGCAGGGGTAGCGAATAATTTGGAATCGCGAAGCGATTACACGGGGGGTTGGCGAGCATAGCGAGCAGGGGGGCGGGGCCCCCCTAGTGTTTTATAAATTACTTGTATAAAGAATTTCATTTAAAACCTAACTTTAAACTAATTTTATAAATTATTTAAGTGATAAGATATATATGTCTTTCGAAAATTGTTTTCTGCCAAATTATTTATAACTGTTATGAAATTTATTTCGTAAATGATGCTATTATATCAATTAAATATAGTGCTTTCTCCTGTAAGTAATTTCAAAACAGTAAATGAAGCCATTTTCTTTTTATAATAAATTGCATGCATTTCATGTATGCGCCATGGTAAAATGATATATATTATACAATGTTATTCCTATTTGTTTTTTCAAAAAAAAAATGGTATGCAAAATTATAATTGTAAATAAATTAATCTTATTACATTAAGCCTCAAATGTAATGTACTGAACGCTCGTCGGAATCATTTGTTGTACTTTGTTTTCAATATATGCTCAATAAACATTCATATCGAAACCACTAATATATTTCAAGCGAAGCATGAAATCGTTATTTGTTTTATCATTATTATTTGTTTTCAGACAAGTCAGCAATTAGATAGAAACTAATTCTCCAAATACTTGTACGATTTGTTAAAAAAACAAGAATTATGTTTCAGCCTTTTTTTTTTTTTTTTTTTTTTTTTTTTTTTTTTTTTTTTTTATGGTTACAACTACAATAGCTAATAAGAATTATCTGTACAAGTTAGACAGATGAAATGCAGTGTTTTCTTACGTGAACTAGTTTTAAATAAGTACTAGCTGACCCGCCCATCGTTGCCCGGGTCCGTATTAACAATATTAAACGAACTTGAAATTTGTATGATTTTATCATTAACTGGAAGCATGCAGAAATGCATTGTTTGAAATACGTTGCAGCTGACTTTGTGAAAAATCGGTTTTAAAAACAACAACTAATATTAAGCTCTAAAAATACTTAAAATGAGCAATGAGAAACACGGGAGGGAACATGTATCCAACGATTGCGTTAGTTTCGTGTTAAAGTGTTGATATTTACCCGTAAAAATCACTGTTAAATCACGTAACTAATTACTTTTTTCGCATAGAAATCCCAAGTGAGATATTTTGAATTTCAAACTAATTATATCATTCTTAAATCCGACTATACCGTGAATGAAATCGATACGCGATGATAAAAGTTTGGTATATAGTATTATAATTTGAGAGCCATTTAACAAAAGTGTATATCTTTAATCAAAACATGCGTAATGTTGACTCTCTGGACAAATTCCTAACCGTAAACTTTTGTACCGTAACAATAATCTGTCTGTAACCTAACTGCGACTTAACAGTATCCTACCGTAACTAAAATATAACAGAAATGTAACGTAGCCGTTGCTTTATTGTAACCTATTCTTATTCTAACCATCACATAAATGCAATTTAACTTTAACCTAACTTTAAATTAACCGTGATCTAACTGTAACCTAACGTGAAATTAAATAAAATCAAAGACTTACCATAATGTAATTGCAACCTAATCGCAACCCAAATGTTACCTAACTATTCATGGAATTCATGTCCGTGGAAAGTATTTTGTCTTGTTTGGATTTGGTTATGATTCATTAGAATATTTTCGTCGGGTTCAGATTTGGTTCGATTCAGGTTTCAGGTATTTTTTGAAATTCGATTTAAATGTTCGGGTCGGATTCATGTCTATGGAAATTATTTTGCTTTGCTCGGATTCAGTTATGTTTCTGTGAAATAATTTTGTCGGGAACAGATTTGGTTCAATTCAGATTTCGGCGTTTTTTTTCAAATGGAATTTTTGGGTTCAGGTCTTCCTGCGTGTCCACGGAAATTATTCTGTCTAATTCGAATAAAGACATGCTTCACTGGAATATTTTTGTCAAGTTCAGACTTGGTTTAATTCAGATTTCGGCTTTTTCTTCAAATGTAATTTTTGTATTCGGGTTTTATTGCGTGTTCACGGACATTATTCTGCCTTGTTCGAATAAATACATGCTTCACTGGAATATTTTTATCAAGTTCATTTCAGATTTCGAGATTTTTTCAAAAATTTTTTTTAGGTTAAGATTCGGTTCATGTGCATGGAAATTTTGTCTTATTCGTATCCTGTTACGGTTCTTTGGAATATTTTTGCCATGTTCAGATTTGGTTCGATTCAAATTTCAGGTATTTTTTTCAATAGAATTTTTAGGTTCGAATCTCGTTCATGTCCACGGAAATTATTTTATCATACTCGAGTCCGGTTATGATTCTTTCTAATATTTTGATCATATTCAGATGTGGTTTGAGTCAATTTTCAGGTGTTTTCAAATCGGATTTTTTAGGTTCGAGTCGGGTTTATGTCCATGGAAATTATTTCGTCTTGCTCAAATTGGATTATAGTTCTTTGGAATACTTTTATCGGGTTCAGATTTGGTTCAATTCAGATTTCAGTTTTTTTTTTCAAATGGAACTTTTGGGTTCGGGTCTTCTTGCGTGTTCACGAAAATTATTCTGCCTTGTTCGAATAAGGAGATGCTTCACTGGAATATTTTTGCCAAGTTCAGATTTGGTTCAGTTCAGCTTTCGCGATGTTTTCAAAGAAATTTTTCGGGTTCGGATTGGTTTCATGTCCATGGAAATATTTTGTCTTATTCAGATCCGGTTGCGGTTCTTTGAAATAGTTTTGTCAGATTCAGATTTAGTTCGATTCAAATTTCAGGTATTTTTTCGAATGGAAGTTTTAGATTCGTATCGGGTTCATGGCCACGGAAATTATTTAGTCTTACTCTAATTCGGTTATTGTTCATTCGAATATTTTGGTCGGATTTAGATGTGGTTTGGGTCAAATTTCAGAATTTTTCAAATGGAATTTTTTAGGTTTGAGTCGGGTTTATGACCACGGAAAGTATTTCGTCTTGCTGGGATCGGGTTATAGTTCTCTGGAATATTTTTATCGGTTTCAGGTTTTGTTCGGGTCATATTTCGAGTTTTTTAAAGACAATATTTAGGTTCGGGTCAGATTTCATGCCCATTAAAATTATTTTGCCTTGTTTGGATCGGGTTATGCTTCATTCGAACATTTTTATGGGATTGAGATTTGGTTCGGGTCAGTTATCAAATCCATAGTTTTTTTTTTTTTTTTTTTTTTTTTTTTTTTTTTTTTTTTCAAACAGAATTTTTAGGTTCGGTCGGGTTTATACTCACGAAAATTTTGTCTATCACGGATCGGAATGTTGTCTGTTTTTTCTGGTTGGGATCCGGTTATGTGTTAATTTGTCTAAACATTAAGGTTATAATCAGTTTTGCTACTATTCTTTTTATGGCTATTTCTGATAAATAATTTACTTTGCTATTTGATAATTTATTATGGTGTATGAATCGTTTGCGGATTCGAACAATTGTACGCCAAACAGCTATATTTTATCTTTGTTTTAAAACCAAATTAAAGCCATAATTTAATTTTAAATTGAATAGAATACATTTAAATTTCATCAATGATAAAAAAAAGGAAACTCCTAGAAAAGTGTTGTGTGATTTTTTTTTACTGCAACACAGCTCATACACACTCATACAATCTGGTGTTCGAAATACCAAAGATCTGTGTACAACTACACAGTAAAAAAAATTGAGTGGAAGTATAATGTCTTGGGCTGACGCCAAAAATGTAACCCTAAAATCCGCTACATTAAGTCCAAATAAGTATCAACAAAACCATGTGCTTTGACACGCCGATCAATTCAAACTGGTTTAAACCCGTATTTCTTTGCTTTTTACCTTTTTAACTGTTATTGAATGGATGACAAAAATTTCGTTTAAAAAATAACGTTTTGTGCCATTATTGACTGTAATACACGATCGGAATGCATAAAAGATACAAATATATCAATCATAGGCAAGAATTGTGTGATTATTTTTATCATATGACTTTGAAATATCAATATAGAAGCATCATTTAAGATTTTACTTGAAAAGTTAACATTCTTTCGTTAATGTCTTAAAATCGTCTGCACTCTGAAATCTAGATTTTAGACTAATATTTGTTATTTAAGTTTTCGCACATGATTTTAATAGAATGTTTTCATAAATATATTTTATATATTGACATAGAATTATTAATATGTCGTTAAATCATAAACATTTTTCATCTACGTTATAAAGTATTAAAAAGTTTTGAAAAAAAAGAAAACTTTTAGTAATACAATTTTTAGTTTAAATCAAATGTTTTCAATATTTTATTTATTTTGACATTTAATTATTTCGAATTTATCAATTTCAATTATTTTAAAAGCAAACATTTTTTTAAAATAAATAATATAATAGAAAAAAGACCATTTAAAAAAATTACTATTTCTTCATAAAATATACTTCAGCTGTAATTCACTTCTTTCAATTCATCTTATTAATACAAAATCCCTTCCACATGCTTTTGTTTGGGACATTAAAATTTGAGCGATAAATGGTTTAATATTGCAACCCTTTTTTCGGTTTACTTCACCACCACCTATCTTTTGACTCCATGGTTTACAACCGCTGTGCTAAAAAATCATCATTTAAACTGACAGTTTGCCAGTCTATGAATTTTAAAGCTCTGTTCAAGCTTTTTAAATTATTTATGCGAAAATTTTATGCAACCAACCAACCATAACTAAATGAAGGGGAAAAAAAGAAGAAAAAAGGCGATTTTTATGAGAGTGATCTTTGGAATTTAATTAATTACTCAATTAATAAATAGAATTTCGAAATTCTGAAGCTCAGATGCATCAGGAGAGAATTTGGGGCTACTCTCAAAAAAATTTTGAGCCTTGTACATGCTGTAGATTTTGCTAGCCATCGCAGACACACACACACACACACGCAGACAGAGCGATTTGTTATTTTATTAATATAGATATATGGATGTTGTTATGCTGATTTACATGTAAGAAAGACATGTTTCTTTTGAAAAAAAGAAAACTAATCTGATAATCTAAGCAAAACATAAAATTAACATTTGTATATTTTAAAGATATTTTATATTCTATTGTAAGTTGTTCAAACAATATATTTATAGCTGCTTTGGCGCGCATTTTGCCTTTCATCATCCAATTTTTTTCTATTTAAATAGTTGTTATTAACTGTTTTCGTTAATTTACATTTTAAATAAGCGCTTTCTCCTGTAAGTACTTCCTAGACCATACGTGAGGGTATTGTTGTAAATAATTACATACATAAAAAATATATAGCACTGTAAAATGTTGTCTTACTAAATACAGTTCATCCCTATACACTAAATATTAGCTGTTAATAAATTAATATAGTTATATCAAATCTTAAATGAGATAGCTATGCTCAACATTCATGGACATACAGCGATTTTTTTTTTTTTTTTTTTTTTTTTTTTTTTTTTTTTTTTTTTGCTATAGAATTTTATCATAATTTATGAGGCCATACACTGTAGATAATTTGTGCAACGCTACTGCGTAAAATTGGTGCCACCCTTGCTGACTCCATTTAATGGAGGATTTGAACCGATATAAAAGGTGTTACGTTACACATGTGTAACATTATCTGTAACAATACATGAGTTATATCTGGATATATTACACCATTACCACATTACTCCATGAAATAGGAGGCAGCATCCTGCCGCCAATTATATGGAGTAACGTTACATAATTTTTTTACAGTCTAGCTATCATACCGTTCAAAGAAACTGAATGAAATGTTGATTTAAAATACTTTGGGGTATGCACTCATTCATCCTTTAAAATACAACTGTTAAACTCTAACAAATGTAGTTACTGTGACAAAATTTGGAAATTTTTAAATGTCACTATCTACCTCTTTTTATTTGAATTTGAACCTCATAAAGAAATAATAACAATGTCTCTTTTCTTAAGGTTTTTTGTGGAAAACATTTTTTTTTTATCTGGAAAAATTGGTTGCCTGTAAAGTCGGTATACGGGCGAAAGTTTTACGTGACAACGACTTTGAGTTGTAAAATAATTTTAATGTGAATATTCATTCGTATAGTAGGAAGAAGGATGAAATAATAGTAACAATTTAAAACATTTATTTATACAAAGAATTATATTTAAAACATTAATTTATACAAAGAATCTCGCACTGAATTTTATATTAACAAAATTTTATTTTTACCTTTACACATACATACGTATTTATATACAAATATACATACAATAACTTGCAATATACTGTGTTTGTTAAACACATTTTACTTCATGTTTATTGATGTCAAATGTTGAATTTTGTAAACAGCATATTAAAGAATTTTTCAATGAGCAGAATATAACTAAAGTAAAATGGCTTTCACTAATCACATATCATTAGTTTTCCATAATATACCACCGAATTACGAAATAAACTACACTTATTTTCTTTGTACTTTATACTAATAACTAATACATAACGTATTTCGTCTTAGTTTGATACTATTTAAAATTCCTATTAAGCACCGCCCCTTCCTTGCAGCGAATTCACATTCACGTTCAGAAAATGGTCCCACAAGTGACCGGAAAAAGTTAAGAGAAAAGTGAGCGCGTATCGTGAGCGGAGCGTAACGTAACGTAACGCAGTTTCTTGAAGTGTCTCCCGGCAAACCAATTTACAAGACGTTGTCACGTCCAAACCAAAAACAGCTTAAAAACGGTACCTGTAGCCTCCTCCCACTTCGCAAAAAGTCGTTGTCGCTAAACAGGTTAAGAAAATAAGTGAAAACTGTTGTGTCGTTCACAAGAGCAAGACTTTTTGTGGTATTAATGTTATGTTTCATGTTGTGTCTTCGATTCTAAACCTAGTTTACTGAATCTTTCTCGAAACGAGAGGAAGCGAAAAAATGAAACAAATAAATAAAATTAACAACCCCAATAACAATATATCATTAGTCTTTTAAACTTAGTATTAAATGTTTCCGTTTGATATAAAAATAATGAATTTAAAATGCTGTACTGTAAGATAATTTAAAATAATATAAATCAGTGAATAAAATGTCACATATCTGTATTTTTTTTAAAATAGGAGACAAGGGATTAAACTTTAACGTCTTATGGAAACATCCTTTTTTAAAACAAATGTCCAGTTTTAAAATTTTCCTTAAAATAATATCAATTTGAATACAGAATAACTTCTGTAGCAACTTTCGTAGACTTTTGTGAGTCATCTTGTGTTACTTTAAAGAATATATTAGAAGGCTGTGAGTTAATAGGAAGATAATGTTGTCACTCAATTATTCTCTGCATGCAAAATATGTATAACAACAGATGTCTTAAAAAAAAGATGGAAGCAGCTGGTTCGCTTTAGAATTTATTGCTTAACATTTTATAAACTTAAAATTCTAGGATTGAAAGAATATTTTCCTTAAACATCTACTTAAGAACGAAATTTTTTATTATTTTATTAAATAGAATAAATTCTATTTTTTGTTTCCATACAAAAAACCAAGACATGGTGACATCTCGAGTACATGTGCCTCACGTACGTCGTTCATGTTGCAGAACATGTGATGTGTGGTGACGTAGATGATACCAAATGTGGTGACAGTTCCCTTCAGAAACATGCAATTAAATTCATTTATGGACATTTCCAGTACCTTTAGTTACAACTTTATTTCATAAGCATACAAATGTCAAATATACTTTTTACTTTCTTCTATCTTTATAAGAAGAAAGTACTGGATTCATAAAAATTTTCGAATTCCTGTTTTTGTCGATTTATACATTTAAAGAGTCAGAGATTCCAAAAACATGTTTTTAAAAAATGTCTGTCTGTGGTTCTGTCACTGTCTGTATATGACATAAAATTTGTGGCGCTTTATCTCAAGAACCAATGCACGAAATTTAATAAAAATTGATATTTAGTTAGTCCTTCATATAAATTATTGCACATTGGTTTTTGGTGTAAATCGCTCGACAGGTAGAGCTGCAATGCTGCCTTTGGTGCGATTACCGTAATATCTCTATCTCTAGAATTAATGAATAAAATTTCATCAAACTTCAGAATCAGCTATTCCTTGAGATGACTTGATGTTTGTTTACATTTTGGTGCAAATCGCCTGATAAGTGTCGCTGCTATGCAGCATTATTTTAGATTTCTACAATCGCTCAATCTCCAGAATTAATGCACGAATTTTCATGAAACTTCATATTCGATTAGTCCTTGGCATGGATTGATGCTGTTTATGTTTTGTTGCAACTATCTTCACAGATGGTACCTTTATGCTGTATTTTTGTGATTTTTCTAACAGCTCTATCTCGAAAACTAATACAAAGACTTTCATCAAACTTCAGATTCAGTGGCGTTTCTATGCTGTATTGGGTAAGATTTACTTGATTTTAGGGTAAGTCACATTCCAAGAACTCAATTCACGGGATTTTATATCTTTAAAATACTCATGTGAGGCATAGATTGCCACTTAATTTTGACACTGTGGCAGCAAATTTTGAAAATTTAACATGCGTGAAATAAAAGAAAGTTTTGGGATTGGTACATCCGACTAATTTTCACTTGTACTTTTGTAAAATCGACATTTATTGGAGATACCTCTTTAGTCAAATATAATTTGTTCTAACAAACTTTAAAACATACTTATTTTAATGATATCTTACAACTAAGTTCAGATTATGTGAATTGCAATAGAATAATTGTCGCCATGAATTTAATTGTAGACACTTTAAATATATAAATGCAGTAAGTGGAATCTGTTTATCCAAGATAAACTACTTAAATCATCTCATCTTGTCACAGTATAGTTTTAATTAATATTTATGCAGATAGGCGCCTAGTTAATTTCCATAACTTCGACCTCAAAAGACTGGAAAATATTTACATTAATCCTTGCCATCACTTTAAACATAGTCTTCTCATTTTCATTTAAATGTCATAAACTGTCATGCATTATTATGATAATGATTAGGAAGCGATAAAAAGAAAGCAATGAATTATTTACATGTCATTCATTTAACTTAACATCCTCAGAATAAGATGCACTTGTTTTTCTTAAATTTCAGTATTTTTTCTTCTTTCAACTTAACTATCAATGTAATATTTGAAGAACGCATTAAAGAATTTATTTCAAACAATGAAATTTTCATTATTGCTTCGACTAATATAAAAGTTCAAAAACATTAAAAAACATTTATCTTTTAAACTTTTTTTTTAGTTTTAAATACATATATAATTTTTATAGCTATCTTTCAAAGTCTTTCTGAAGTAATAGCAAAAGCAAAATACTTTCTTGCTATTCACACCAACAAATTTAGTTTGCATTTCTAATTTTTCAATATTTTCAACTTCGCAGTCTTGCTACAAAGTGTCACAACTCAAAAAACGTTTTTCAGGAAATGCGAAAAACTGTTTTTGTATGTGGTTGGTTCAATGGTAATTTTGCAAACACAACTGCTATATGGTTGCTGGATTTTAACAGTCTTATCTTCTACTGCAGATGATTTGGTAGAAGAGTGTAAACCGCGTAAAATGGCAGGCATAATTAAAAAAAAAACTTAATTTTTGTGTGTTGTTACTTTTGTAGCAAGGGAGCGATATTTTGCCACGTATCAACGTATCAGGTTGATGTGTTGAAGATATCATCATGTTAAGAAATAGCATCTAAAAATATATGTTTATATGAGACAATAAATATTGCTATATATCAGTATATCACACTGATATTTTAAAGATATCATCATTAAGTTATCATCTTCTTAAACATACACATATTATATATATATATATATTTTAATACCAAATATTCGTCCATAAAATCCACATTTCTAGGAGCTATAATCCAGTCCAATATACTGAAATTCTTATAAAATTAATTTTTGGCGGATTTTTAGATCATTCTACATTAAAATATAAAAATAGATCATTGTAGTTTGCTCAATACTGTAACCAACATATTATTTTACATTTAATACACATATAATATAACCCATATCATCACTGCTAGAACCACTAATATTATTACTTTCTCCTACCTTTACAAGAAGAAAGTATTGGATTCGTGAAACTTTTCGACTTCCGGTTTTTGACGGATTTACACGTTTTAGTGGACAAAAATACCAAAAAACATGTTTTTACAAAATGCCTGTCTGTGACATTTTTTTAGGCACTCCATCTCGAGTACGTAATTTAATAAAAAATTATATTCATTTAGTCCATCATATAAATTGGTGCTGATTAATTTTTTGGTGAAAACAGGTGGTTCTGCTAGGCAGCATATTTCACGATTTTTGCAATAGTTCAATCTCCAGAAAAAATATACTAATTTTTATAAAACTTCAGAATCAGTTATTCCTTGACATGGATTGTTGGTTTCTATAATTTGACGTAAATCGCTCAGCAGATGGCACTGCAATACTGCGTTTTATATAATTTCCGCAGTAGCTCAATCTTCAGAACTAATGCATTAATTTTCTTCAAACTTCAGATTCAGTTAGTCCTTAGCATGAATAGATGTTTTATACAAATTCTTGTAAATCACTCAATGGCTGGTGAAACTATGCTCCCTTTTCAGCGATTTCCACAATAACGCTATGTCAAGAGTTGATGCAAGGATTTTCATCAAATTTCAGATTTAATTAGTTCTTAATATAACTTGGTGTTGTTAACAATTTTGTGTAAATCGCCCAAAATGTGGTGCTACTAAATGGCATTTTTCACGATTTCCGCAATGGTAAAATCTCAAGAACTAATGCATGGATTTTTATCAAACTTCTGGATGAGTTAGATGGTGACATAACTTGTTGCAAATTAGAATTAGATGTAAATCACCCAATACGTGGCGTTACTATGTTGTATTTTGCGTTATTAACATGATTTTAGCGATAGTCATATCTCAAGAACTAATGCATGGAATTTCTTATTACTAGATTTCTCATGATCGGCAGAGATTGCTATTTAATTTTTGCACTGTGATAGCGAATTTGAAAGTATTAGCGTGTATGAGATAGAAGAAAGTTTTGAGATTACCATATCCGACTAGTTTTATATATTAGAAGCACAAAATCACAGTGAATTTCAGACCATTATTAAAGTAGTGCCGAAACCTTTCTCTGATATCCAAATAAATGTAACGAGATTAATTTAATTTTTTAGTTAATAAATCATCTGTGATTAACTTTCAATGATGAATGCATTATTGCAACAAAGGTAAGTGTTACTATCTGGTGGTGTCCAAACAGATTATAATTATTCGCAAAAACAAAGTTCAATAACAAATTTTCAGTAGAATGAGCGATGGTACTCAATTTCTGTGTGCTTTCTTGACCAAACAAAATATCTAGAATCTTATATAAAGACCTCTTTACCAGATGATTCAGACTAATATTTAAGAATGGTATAGGCATGCAGCTGAATTTGTTTTTTTTTATCTGTATATGCATACATAATTATGCATACATAATAATGCATATACCGGGTGTCCCAAAAATGACTCATGGATTTTAAAATTCAATAACTTGCAAATGATGACAGCTATTTAAAAAATTTTTGCAGGAAAGTTATGTATAATGTCAGGAGTTTTTTACCGTAATTTTTTATTTTAGTTCGAATTTCAAACAATTGGTGGCGCTGACGGTGATTGAAGGCCAGGTGATGAGTGCTGGGTGAAGCGGCCTTCAATCGCCGTCAGCGCCACCTAATGTTTGAAATTCGAACTAAAATAAAAAATTACGGTAAAAAACTCCTGCCATTATACATAATCCTACTGCAAATATTTTAAAAATAGCTGTCACCGTTTATAAGTTATTGAATTTTAAAATGCATCAGTCATTTTTGGGACACCCGGTATATATATATATATATATTACAGTCTATCAGCGTGTAAGTAAATTTGGCGACTTTTTAAAGTTATCATATACTATTAAATTTTCAAATAATTTATACTGACTTAAAAAACTATTTTTTTTTAAATATAACATTTCTAAAACATATCGTAACTGTAAAATACAAAGTATCTACATTGTTATAAAAATTCCATACTACCATAAAAAATATTTACAAAATAAACATATTTTTAGCCAAAAATATCAATGGTTATTACAACCTTATAATCGCCATTCTAAAAGAGTTTAAAAAAATTGGTTTCTGAGCCAATTTTTGAGGGTGTTGTTGAGAACTTAGGCCGCTATCACTTTACCTTTTTTTTTTTCTCTAACGTATTACATGTTATTTCAAATGTCTAAAAGTTAAATTACTGCATGTGGATTTTTGGACTTTTTCCAGCTAAATTTGTAAAAACTTTCCACTTACATTGTGAGACCCTGGAAGAACGAAATTCATTTCCGCCTAGCATGAGTGTAATTCTAGAAAAAACTGGATCGATCCTCACAAACACCTACAGAGAATTCGTACTGCAGCATGATTTCTTTTTATGTTCAGTTTATAATTTATTACAACAGACTACAAATAATTTTAAAGAATGTTAATTAATTTATTTGCTAGTTTTACAAGCCATTAATTTATTTCATCTAAAGTAAAGTGTACCCCGAAAATGGAAATAAAATATATTATTCAAGAAGCACGTTTTCCTATAAAATCGCAGTTTTCGCTTTGAATTAGAGTGCAGATAAAGCACTTTGCCTATTATAACGTAATAAGAACAAAAGTAGAAGAATTAGTAATGATAAATTTAATGCTTTCTCTGTGTACTCAGCATCATTAAGTTTATTTTTTTCTCTTTCGGAAACTAAATAAAATCTAAGTTTTTGTAGATGAGAAAAAGCATATTTGTTTAATTTTAAGTGTATGTAGCATAAAAAAATAAAATAAAATATTTTAAAAACGATACAGCTATTGTAATTTTTTTCATTGCAGAACTTTTCTTTAAAATATGCCAATCACAATAATATCTAAGTATAATTCATACATAAAATGCGTAGTATTTTGTATACATTTTCGAGAAATATGTCCACTTATTTTTCAAGTGATCTGATTGAATGGTTTTTAGGTAAAATTCAGTTTTATTAGTGTAAATAGTTTAATGTAATTGATAAACGTATCTCTTTTTTAGAATGTTAAAATTGCAATAATTTCAAAAATATTATAGATAATTGCTAAATTTTTGCTCATAGGGGAGGGGAGTGGACTAAGACACAATTTACAATATTTTTTTATTTATTGAGTTCAAATTTTGATATTTTTGTGATGGTAAACCATATTATATTAGTGTTATTTGTAAACAATTTCACATGATAAAATTCCTCATATTTTTTCATTTCATTTAATATTTAAAAATGTATTGTAATTATTTAAAATTTTTATAAACTCTTTGTAAAAATAAAATTTTAAAAATTTTAATTTATTTTACATAAACAGAAACATATAAGTTTTGATTTTGATTCAGCATTTCTAAAAATATGAATTTAAAATAAAATAAAAATATATATTAAAAGTAAAAAAAAGCCAAGAGCTCCTTATTTCGTTTAGTTTACAACTCGTCAAGTTCTGTATTTACTATATAGGCAAAATGAATTATTTAAAGAACTAATCAAAGCTGCGAGATCTAAATTTTTATCTGTAACATTGCTGAAAGTGTTTCAGTGTGCTGTAAAACAGTTCTAACTGGTAATTGCGACTAAGGACTTAAAAGACCATCAATAAATTGTACCATATAATATATTGCGTATTCTTGTAAGATATGATAATAAAGATAGAAGTTTGTAAAACGTATGTGTCTGGTCTACCCGCTGTGTTCAGAAGACACTGCTGCGAGATTTCAAAGGTAAAGGTTTTGAAGGATGGTACCCGTATGTCTGAAATAGCCCACTTGAAAGATATTTTTTAGATTTGTTTATTAGATTTTATGTTTTGTGCGACCTTAAGCTTATTTTTGCGTTCCTTGTTGATTGATTTCTTGACAGTCGTAAAAGGAATCCTATTTCAACTATTTAGCTTAATATAGAAAAATTTTGTCCTCGGCACCTTTTGAAAGCTTTGTGACATTTCTTTTTTTTTCTTTTTATTGAAAGAGCACATTTTTTTTTTTTTTTTTTTTTTTTTTTTTTTTTTTTTTTTTTTTTTTTTTACTGCGATGACTAATTTCATGTTTTTGAGAAAAGTTAAATTGATTAGAACAGCAGTATGAAGTACGATGCTGAAGTTTTGAATTTAATCTGAGTCGAAGTAAAAAATCACAATAATTCAAAGTTCTTTTGTTTTTAAACCGGAGACAATGTAACCTACATATACATGTGCTATCGAAGGTATCTGTATTCAACGACTTCAGGTTCTTTTAATTCCAGGCTCTTTTCAGAAAAACCGATCATCCAAGCTCTTATTGTTATGTAAAGTTGTTAATAAAACTTGTTTAAGCAGTAGTACATAAATACCATTCGGAAAAGCTGCATAATAATTTATGCTCACGTATATATATTTACTTTTATAGCATATTTGTTTCACTAGTATATTAGGTGCAAATTTTTGAAAAAGAGTGATAATACTTACTTTTAATTCCACAATGTATATAAATTTATTTAGAAAAAAGTTCAGAGTGTCTCATTCCAAACCAAACCCTTATATTCTTCTGTTATTTTAAAATAATGGTGATATTTTAATATGTTCAATAAGACAGTATAGTAGAACTAGAGTGATATGACTTGCAAAATTTACATCTGTACGCGTACCAGCAACAGCTTCCATCTAACAAATGAACTAACTCCTCCTTCAAATGAGAAACTTTTTTCCAGGATGTTAAGAATATTATTGTAGAGTTTCAGCAATCCATTAGCAAGAAATCTTTCGCCTAGGGCAAATTATGACTGTTCTCTCGATGAGATATTACAAAAATTCGTAAGAACAGAACAGCTTGGTTTTATATCTAGTAGTGGATATTAGTCTAAAGATTCTAGGAAATGCGGCTACTGTGAAAACAAATAGCGAATCGCTATATGAGTGGCTCACAAGAATTGTATTTTACTCAATTGATAACAATTGGGTTGATAGTAATAATTGATAAATGGACTTAGTAGATTTTATTTAAGAACAAAGAGGTGTATTCCATTTAGAAAATGAATAAATCGGTTTTATTTACTTTCGGAATAAACCAAGCCTGTTTCACGGTTTTTTTTTTTTTTTTTTTTTTTTTTTTTTTTTGTATCTCCTGTTTACAGAGTTAGTTCACATTAAGAGTTAATTAAACATATTTTATCTACTTTTTTAAATTGATAATATCATTTTTTTACAAAATGGACTTAGTATACAACGATCGCTAGCCTTTCATTCAATGCTTTAAGAATTCCAGTTTCTTTTTTCATTCCAATATGTTCTTATACTAGTCTACCAATTCCTTATATTGAACATATAACCCTCAAAACTTTTAAATATATTTAAAAGACAAGACATAGGCAATGAAAAGAAAACAAACACTTTGAATATCCGTAATCTGCTTAAATTTTGAAACACGTTGGAACTCATATTATCTTCCTGTAAAATCAACTGATGCAATTTATTAAAAGTAATTAATTTCTTTTAAAGATCAAAATAAAACAACTGATCTATTTTGAAATTCAAAGTATATACCGGGTGTCCCAAAATGACTGATGGATTTTAAAATTCAATAACTTGCATACGGTGACAGCTATTTAAAAAATTTTTGCAGGAGGGTTATGTATAATGTCAGGAGTTTTTTTAACGTAAATTTTATTTTAGTTCTCATATAACAAAATAGGTGGCGCCGACGGCGATTGAAGGCGAGGTCGACGCTTCACTCAGCACTGATCATCTGGCCTTCAATCGCCGTCAGCGCCACCTATTGTTTGATATGCGAATTAAAATAAAAATTACGGTAAAAAGCTCCTGACATTATATATAATCCTCCTGAAATTTTTTTTAAATAGCTGTCACCGTTTGCAAGTTATTGAATTTTAAAATCTATCAGTCATTTTTGGGACACTCGGTAATACTGTAACATGAATATTTCAGTCTTAAAATAAAATTAGTCTAGAAATAGTCAAATCATATTTTAAGGATATCCTAAATTCGGTGAATCAAATGAAAACCATAAGTTGAAATTTTTAAACAATGCAAAACTTCTTCTAATTTAAATAGGAAAACGTAAAAAAAGATATGTGACAATAAAACTCACATTAGGCTAAAATAATTTTTATCCTTTCAAAAACCTTGTTATTGGAATAACGAAAACACTTTCAATACTTTTCCGGGAACATTGCTCAGAATAAATATATTTCATAGAATTACTTTACTTTTGATCTACAGTCCCAAGTAAATAGAGGTTAATTATGACAAAAGAATTATTATCCATTCCGAAAACCTTATCCATGTAATAACGAAAACACTTTCTGTACCTTTCTGGGAATATTACACAAATTTCCGTAGAATTATTTTGCTTTTGATCTACAGTCGTAAGTAAATTGTGGCTTTTCGATTGATATATTTTCTCTGTAAATAATTCCGAAGTAGATTTATGAGAAGAAATCTTTCAACAATGATTTTTTCCGAGTATGTCCGGTTTCTTGTTATTTTTTTGACAAATGATCGTAGGGTTTTCTAATATATCTATGTAAAACATACATTTTCCCTGTCAAATGTTTCTCATACATGAAAATTACTTTATGATGTATTTTACCTAAGAATATATTATTTTGATACATCATAGTATCCGAAAAACCGTTTTTTGGGATAGAAAGAATTGATTAATTCACTGTAAAATAATTAACAGTAACTCGGAAACGCTTACGAAAACTACGGACAGGCTAATAAAATGTATTTTAATAAATTATTCAGATTAATAAAATAAATTCCTTTGTGAGCTTTCAAAAGATAAAGGAAAGTTTTTTAGAGTTTTGAATCACTCAAAAAGTGTTATTGTATATTTTCGATCATTATGTATAGATTTTCTGATACATTCTACAGTGTAATAAATAAGCGTTCTTTCTTTAAAACATCAGATTTTTCCTAATTTCAAGGGAGCCGTTGTTCTTTGACAGATATATTTTCCCTTTCTGATCATTTTACGTGTCTCTTTCAAAGTAAATGCTCTAATGACATACGTCATAAAACCATTAATCACTAGACACTCTCAATTTGAGATGTTTTGTCTTATATTTAAAGATTTACTTGTCGGATTCTTCTGGAACCTAGTATTATAAAGGATATGCTTAGCATCATATTATCAACATTGATTTTCCCATTTTAAAACAAATTTTTGATAGAGAAAAATTTTACGTAAATTTCTACAAGATTGCATATTTTAGTAATTGAATTGATTATTTATATTGTTAGAAAAATGCTTTTTTAAAATCCCGTACGAAATAATGTTTCAAAAATGGTGATTGAGAAACTGATTTTTAAATTAAAACAGCAATTATATACATTGGATATTTACAATACAAAGCTAAAAAATGTGTTTAATTGCTTTTACCTTAGTGTTACGGAAGCTAGGTAGTTATTTTTCCAAGTAAAATAGGCAAATTTAAAAAAAATACAATATTTATTTACTGTTTAGCGCTTATTGAACTTAATCTATTGTAATAATATTGGAAATCTAAGCGATTAAGGATGAAAACCACAATACATTATAGTACAGATTCGATAAGCTTGCATATAGGGGGAACTGGGGTACATTGATACATGGGGCACATTGATACACCCCATCTACCGCTCACAGGGTCATTACAGGAAGTTTCACAACAGCTCCAAAAGATGATGCTAGTGTATTCAACTACATACAGAAAATCTTGGAATGATTCAGTAGTTTGATGAAATGGGACGGGTGATTTATTGTTTTTGTTGTTCAAAAGTAAATATGAGCTGTACAATTGAAATGCTATTATATAACTGTTCCAGTATTTTCAACCAAAATGAATACTCTCCCTGGTAAGTACAGCTACTCTTTATCAGTTCTTCATTATTTATTGTTAGATATATTGTGAAGTGTTGGATTTGAGACTCATTTTATTCAAAATCGCTGTATGGGGCACATTGATACAGTCTATGACGGGGCACATTGATACAGCCTAAATCCTTTAATAGTTCATATTTTCATTATCTTTTATTATTTTTTTTACCATACACTCCTTAATCCAACCTTTTTTTTCACGAAAAAATTCTAATATTAGTTTTTATTGAAGTGAAATAGCTCTAATTTCTTTATATTAGAGCATTTTATAGTATTTTTGAAAACAGAAGACGTAGGAACTTACCCAGCATCTAGTGCTAGTAGAAGTAATAAAAGAAAAGGACGGCATTCTGGCAAATCTCGAATTTATATCGATTCTCCAGAGAAACAAGTATTTTCGACATGCGAAATGTTAAGTAAGAGAAACAAACTGCAGAACAGAAAATGATACTTATATTATAAACAGAATTTTTAATATAATTATCCTTTATTTTCGTTTTATGAACCTATTTATAAACAGAAAAACTGGTAATTTTTTCATCTTTCATAAGAAAGAAGATAATGCTGGGGTTGAAGTGCTAGATATGACAAAGTTACCACAGCCAACAATCAGACAAGAAACAGACAGAACATCAGGTCATAATATATTTAATTTTGATTGCTTTAATATTGCTTAAAAATAAATTGTGGGTGATTTGAATTTTTATAAATAAATATAAAATGGTTTTCTAATTCATTTTCTATGAAAAATATGCATTGGTATTATTTTGTCGTCATTTTTCTCAAATGTATCAATCAGCCCCGGGGATGGGGCACATTGATACAAATGACTTTTTTTGATTTTTTTAAAATTACATGCAAAAATACTATATAAAACAATGATTGTACATTTTTATAACATACTACACAAGTTTTGCTCTCACCTCATGGAAAAATAACTTGAATTTTCTACTTTCTTGACACCAAAAAAAATCTTAGAAAAAAACTGTATCAATGTACCCCAGTTCCCCCTACTAGTGAAGGTATTAAATGATTTTAGAATATAGAGGTACATATACAATATATCACAGATAAAGCCGGAAATCACAAGTACCGTAGATTACAATGTCATGTCCTCATCTGCTACCACTGTTACACAAAGCTTCATACATTGTAACATAATAGTAGAATACCACAAGGCAAACTGCGAAAACTGAATCAATAAATGTGAGAAAAGACAAAATTATATTACAGATCACTTTCAGATAGTATATTTCAAAATTATTGAAGCATATGTGTTAATAATAAAGCGTATATGATAATAACGATCAAAGTAAAATATTATCTCGGATTACGAACAGTAAAACTAACAGTAATTAAACTAGTTGGATGTGCCAATCCCAAAACTTTCTTAATATATACTTATCATATACGTACATTTAATATTTCAATAAGTAGTAACACACATTAATACTTTAATCCTATTAATTCAATACTATAGCAACTTTGAATTTCATTTTAAATTTCTGTTTCAGTCAATTAATCGGAGTAAAAATGAGTTAATTTGGATAGTGATATTCATTAAAATGAATATTTTTCCCTTATTCTGTTATCATCAGCTGTTTTCTAATAGCCAACTTAGGCGAACGCGAGTTCCCGTCTCTGCACCAGCCGATGGCCAATAGAACGATGAAGAATCGAGAAAACTATACAAAAAAGCGCTGCAACTGAGCACTGTTCTGAGTTTAATCATAAGCAAATTGTCAATAGAGGTAGATGTTATACCTTAATAGACCCCCTCTGATACATGACCGATACATTTTGTGTACAATAAAATCTTAAATTTTCTAATTATGCACGCAATAAATTTCACTTGAGACTTATCATTTGACAGAATGAAAATCATGTTTCAAGCCAAGAACTTAACCTTAGACAGCTCGACTATAATAACTTTACAGTACTTGAGTTTCTGTTCATCCTTCTGGAAGATCGGCGACTATCAAGGAAATTTGCTTTGGATGTATGCAGTTTCAACTGAAGACCACTAGGTGTTTTTTGGCATCAACTCTGAGGAGAGCGGACGTGAACCATCGGCCAGGACTGTCCCCTAAAAGTGAAGCCCGTTTACTGCCCGACATTTGTCTTTGTCGGATATTTCAAATACATGATAATCATAACTAATGTATAGGTTTTAATAAATGAGATTCTTCTAACGCAACACTTCGTATGCACTTTAATTATACCTTAGTAAATATCTTTATAAAGAAAAAAGTTTTTTACATTTTCGTCGTAACTAAAACAAGTGACGCTGCAGGGGGATTTTAGATCTCAAAATAGCCATAAGATAAGAATTAAACTAGTTGGATATGTCAATCCCAAAACTTTTTTCTATCTCATAAGTATATTTAATATTTCAAAAAATAGTTACGCATGTTAATACTTTAATATTATTAATTCAATAATATACCAACTTTGATTTTCATTTTAAATGTCTGCTTCCGTCAATTAATCGGAGTAAAAATGAGTTAATTTGGATAGTGATATTCATTAAAATCAATAGTTTTCCCTTATTCTGTTTTCATCAGCTGTTTTCTAATAGACAACTTAGTCGAACGCGAGTTCCCATCTCTACACGAGCCGATGGACAATTGAACGATGAAGAATCCAGAAAACTATACAAAAAGCATTGTAACTGAAAGTAACACATCCGCAGCTTTAACAAGTTTGCGGACAGAGTGCAGAGAGTGCTCGCACTTTAAAACATTACTTCCAATTCTTTTATATCTTTTGAATTTTCTTTGCTGTGTAGCTGTAAATAAAAGGCTTAGCAAATCGTCATCCTGGAACTTTATTCAATACTTTACAGCGTTATCGCAATGCTCCTGTCAGACGGAATATTTCCAAATTCAAGGAAGATCTCCTGGCCATAGCGAAAAAAATACACAAAAAATTTGGTTCAATTCTGTACATAATTTTATACACTTTTAAGATGATACAATAATGAAAGTAACAAGGAAATTGCTTTTACAGAGGACGCTTCCGTAACATCTTTTTTTTAATTCAGGGAGGACTTGCCATGCCCAAAAATAATCATGTACAAAAAATTTAGTTCAGTTTTATGCATAACTTTGTACACTTTTTGATGGTAAAACAAGGAAAATGGCACATAATTCTCGATAATTGCGTCCCATTCCGGCGGATTATTTTCAAATTCAGAGAAAGTCTGCTGACTATAGCCAAACACCTACACAAAAAAATTGGTTCAATTCTATTCATAACTTCATACACTTTTAGATTGTACAATCATGAAAACGGCACAAAAATTGCTATTACGGAATCGCTATTAAGAAAATAATTCAAGACTTATATAGTAAGAAATTTATAAATTGTAAAACGAAATCGTAATTCCAACAATTTTGTTTTCATAAATAAACAGTTTTTACTTATATCAAAACAAGGAGTTTTTTTCTTAATATAATGTGTGTGTGTAATACGAGTACTAATATCACGTAGAATTCGTAATGTTGCTGCAGTAAAATAAAAAGTAAAACGCAAGCGAAATATCATAATGGATTTCTTTGAATGAAAACATGTAGGGGAGAGTGGGGATACTTGAGCATAGGGGATACTTGAGCCACCCCTATTATCTCTACAGTTAGTTAATTTTTCTTTCTAAAACTGCCAATATGTTAACACATTTATAGTTCTGAACATGTAAAAAAGAAATCACACATCTTGGTACCATTTTGAAAGTATAGTGATCAATAGTTGTCTTTTCTCTATCTGAAGTAAATTTTTGGGTACATGGTTTTTTTGTTTTTTTGTAATCAAAGTTTTGTTTAAAGTTGCAACTATATACATAAATTTAGTAAGCATAATTTCAATTGTATTTTGAATCTAAAATAGTTCTAATAGCTGCATGCTTTATTTAGTAAAACTCTTGGAAACAAAACTAGTGGTAGTGGGGATACTTGAGCCAGTGAGAGTGGGGATACTTGAGCCATGTCTCAACCCTCCCCACTAGAAATTAAACATAAGAGAAACAAACAAAAAATAAAATTCCATCCTTATATTCACTAATAGATTTTTTTCTGGATAAAAGAGAGAATAAATTTTCATTTTATTTTATTTTTCTTAAAAAAATAACGATTTAAAAATGTATATTTTTTAAATGAAAAGATTCCATTTTAATTTTCATTTTGACTAGCAAAATAGCCTGTCTAGATAAATGTAAACATAGTTTTCAATTTAACTTTTATTAAATTAAAATAACTTTTTAAAACTGTTTTACAGGCTATAATCTCTAATACTTTAATTAGTTAGGTCCAACATATTAAAATATTTATTTTTTAATATAACATATTAATATCTTATATTGAAATCGTAACCTCTGTTGCTGTAATTTTTTTTAACTAAGAAAATTGAAGAAACAGTGGTAAAAAAAGCGCACAAGAAACAAGAAAAGCAACAAAAATCCCAGTTCAAACTTACTTGCATGGAGCCAAAGAGGAAGACAAAATGTTTTCCTGTGAAATCAAAAAAGTGTTTGAAATAGTAGAATGATACATCTGGCTTAAATTCCGACAGCTACTAAATTAAAAGCATGAGTTCGACATTATCATTAAAGGGAAAATTCTGCCAATGAAGGTGATGATGTGAAAAGAAAATCTTCTATTGCTGGTTGGTTACTAATAAAATATGCCAGAAAGAAAACTAAAAATATTTGTTGGATAAGCACTTAATATTTTGAAAATGAAATTTGCCCGAAGAATAGCAGATTCCAAATTTAAATGGCTCTGAACTGAGGGTGTTTCTACCGTCGTTATAACTCAAGTTGAAATTATCATTTGACAACCAGTTCTAACGACAAAAAATGATCGTATTACTAACTTTGTTTTCTCAATTGGTTTGGAAGGACTTTATGTTTCATAATTTGTCATTCTGTAAAATGTTTGTGCAAAAATAAAGCAAAAAAAAAATACTTTTGTAGGAATTTTTCCGTAGTGGCTCAAGTATCCCTTCACAATGGCTCAAGTATCCCTTCACAATGGCTCAAGTATCCCTCCCTTGGGGATACTTGAGCCATCATGTAAAACAAAAAATAAACTTTTTTTATACATAGAAAAATAGTTCAAAATTAATTGAAAGTGGTTTTCAGTTGAAGAAAAAATATCAAATTTTCATTTTCAATATTTTATTTTATTATAAGAAATTATAAAAAAATTAAAAAAATTAAAATTAAAAAAATGGCTCAAGTATCCCCATCTTCCCCTACTACATATATTCCACTATATTTTCTACATATATTTCATTCTTTTAAATTATTAATTTGTTTAATAAATGGATTTCTTATTATCAGTTATACTTCCTATAAATATGAGTACGCAACAAACAAAATAAATCTTCTAATTACTCTTATTTAAGAATTAATGTAATCTTACTAACGTCTTGAACTATCTTTCGAACATCCGTCAAAACGTCGGTCCCACGAGTGGCGGATAGTCGGAAGTTAATTGTAAGATTTGGCAGTATAAGAAAAAACAATTAACTGTTTGGTAATGGTTGAGGATTAGTAGCTAATGTTATATTCCATCGTACCTCAAATCATAAAAATGTTTCTTTTTTCGTAGATTTCTGTTAAAAAAAACTTAGTATAGTGAAACCACAATATATCGTTCCCGCATCCACCGTTTTACCGCAATCTTCGTTTTATTTCTATGGTCTCTGCAATAATTATACTTAAATAATGTTAACGAAAGCCGTAAGCATCGTTCTTAAAAAAGTCATTTTCTTGCATTCATCGTTGTAATTTTCTTCTCCTCCCCGAAATGAAATTGGAAGTCATGCAAATCCATATAACATAAAAACTGGAATTACTTCATCTATCCAAAAATAACACATTTGTGCTGTTTGTGTTGATGATGGCGTCAATAATGCAGATGAAGAGTTGTTGTATATAGTAGAGTATGCGATTATAATTCTATTGATCAAGATATTGCGACATATGGTGTTCTAAATATAGGTGAAATGTGTGATAATGCAAAAAACGAAAATGATGGCGAAGAGCCAGGGGAGGACGTTCCTGCCATTGAAGCTGAGCCACCAGTGCTAAGTCTGTCCGATGCAAATGTGGCATTTGAAAACTTTTATATATGCATATGAAATTACAGAAAGTGAACAGAAAAATGTTGTATATCTTAAAAATTTATATATATATATATATGTATATATATATATATATATATATATATATATATATATATATATATATATATATATATATATATATATATATATATATATATATATATATATATATATATATATATATATATATATATATATATATATATTTTTTTTTAAAAAAAACGAACGAAAAACTACACAAAATCATTAATTTTTTTAAATAAACATCGATTTTCTATAACTTCTATTTATTTCTTTTACAATTTGGTAAGTAACAAATTAGTATTTATTAGGATACGGTATACATTGCACGCATTGGTAATGCATAAACATTGTGTTTTTTCATGTTTTGAAGTTAATCAGCATTCATCGTTTTCAGGCATTCATTATTTTTTTCCGCATCCCCTGGAAAATGATGAATCGAGATTCTACTGTATGAGTATATTGCAGAGATTATTATTTCAAAATTATGTATGGATGGAATGAAAAATAACCACTATAAGTATGTGATCCACGGCATAATCCAAGGGTTAATTTTATGGTAACCTGTAGTACTTTACTTCCACTCTTCATGACCGCTTGTTGATTTTAACCACTTCACCCCGAGATGGAGTTTTTGTATAAATATTATGATCTGTCTATCATAAAACATTAATAAAAAGCGTAAACTGAAAAACAAAGTAATTGTGACAAAGAATATTTTAATTACTTTCTTTGTGCGAACGATTTTGGAAACCTAG
Organism: Maratus speculifer; assembly: GCA_964019185.1. NCBI lineage: Eukaryota > Metazoa > Arthropoda > Arachnida > Araneae > Salticidae > Maratus > Maratus speculifer. Next base: position 391,521,593 of record OZ025290.1, read on the forward strand.
GAATTACAATTACATTCCTTTCCTTATTACAATTAAATCCCTTTTCTTTCAATATTTGAAAAGAAAACAATTGCAAAACTATTTAGTTTCTCCTTTCAACTCTCATGCATATATACGAAACATTTTTTTTTAATTTAAAAAAATGTCAAATGAATTATGACTATAATAAAACTATAAGGAATTAGTTCAAGTGCTATATAAGTAAGAAACTCGTAAAGAAAATCATAATTTTAACACTTTTGTTTTCATAATATAAACAGTATTTACTTGTATCAAAACTAAGAGTTTTTTTAGATAATAAGATGCGTGTGTTTTTTGTTTCATTGATCTTGACTTTATACAAATTATTTTTCAAAATTAAGTCATCTTTTTGCAAAATTATAAGAAAAGTTTTTGTCTGTCCTAAAACAAAACGCTAATTGTACTTTGGAATGGAATCTTCTCATGATGTTCAAAACTGCTTTTTATAATTATAGCAAACATATAAGAAAAAAATTCACTGTGTTATTTTTAACTGACTGAAATATATTTTTTAAATTTTAACGGCAAATTGTTATACTTTTTTTAAATAGAAATTCAAAGAACAACGATTTCATTAAATTCTTAAACATCCTCTTAATTAAGGAATCGTGTTCGATGATTAATCCATTTGTTTACTATGGACGGTAATATTTATAGCTAGAGATCAACAGAAAATTCGGTTTCGTTTTCGTTTTCGGTCCAAAATAGGAATTTTTCCAATTCGGCCGAGCCAAAACTCGGACGAAATTATCTGTATTCGAAAAATCTCGTTTCTTCCTATCTATGTTTCGGACATAACTCAACGATTTGAGCTGTATGGGCTCAAATGAGACTATTTGTTTCAATGCGTTTCCTTGTTTATAATTATCAATCGTTAATGACAGAAGATGTGAGTCCTACCTATAAAGCAAGCAATGCATATATATGACTAAACTTTTTATGTGATTTAAAAAAAGAAAATATAAGTGAATATACAATTTATTAAATTGGGTTGCCATATCAAGCAAAATAACACCACTTTGGCACAAACTGAAAGCCTAGTACGATTACGACATTTGTATCCCTATTTATTATAAAAGACAAATTGTTGGCGCCATTTAGGAGATTATAATTTATCGCGTTGATGATCAATGACCAATAGTATTGCTGTATTATTCATTATTTCTGTATTATTTCTGTATTATTGCTGCATTATTTGTTATAAACTATCTGAAAATTTTACATTGAAAAAGCAATATTTATCTCAGGACTTTATCAAAAGTCCGCACTTAAAACAGTAGAAAACAGTACGATATTAAATTTTTAACCATCTTCTCCCCCCCCCCTCCCCTCGAGAAAATCCGACCGCCAGACATTTCATGCTCCCTACTCTTTAAAATCTTTGTTATAGTTAATAATGTATAGTTTATAACTTATAAGCTCGATCGTTTCGTGAATTTTCTTAATTTTAACGAATTTGCATTTCATCATTCCTTGTTCTTTTTTAAAAATCGAATTTTTATTTTTTCAAACAATTGCGGATTGATTTTTATAAAATTTAGATATTGTTAATCAGTTTTTAAAGATAGGACTACATGCATCGGTTTAAAATCTCTAAATGGGGTAAATTTAAAAACTTGACGGCGTGCAAAAAAATTCTAGTATAAAAATCATTTGTGGTTTCGAAAAGCTTGCTTTTTAATTCAGAGCGTTATTCAGTTAATGAAATAACAATTAATATCTAAAGTTGTAATTGAGCGACTAGGAAGAAATCTACATATCTGAAATCAATGAAAAATGCTTCATCTGGAGGTATACAAATTAAATCTATAAATTTAACATTTGAAAAAAATTACATCTAAATTTTCTGCTTCTAGCTATGTAATTTTCGAGATTTTAAGGCACCGTAGAATTTAAGTACAACCTTTTATATAAAAGCTCTGTTAATTTATCGCGATGGCAGTGCTATATTTTACATAAGCCCCTTTCCGTCTTTTTCACTTTTGAAGAAAGATACTGTGGTTTGATAAAAATCTGTGCTGTTTTTGAATTATGAATACTTTTCCTTCTTATGATAAGAGAAATTTTATTAATTTCTCAACTAATTAATAGAATTTTTAAATTCTGAGGCTCCAGTACATTAGGAGGGGCTTTGGACAATCCTTGGACAAAAAATTGAACCTTGTACGTGCTTTAGTTTTCGCTAGCGATCGTACACACACACAGAAAACGATTTATGCTTTTATTATAATAGATGTATTAATTATTTTATAGAAATTTCGGGCAATTTCGCTTTTTGTTTTTGACCGAAAATAGGAAGATCGCCGAAATTTGTTTCTGTCTAAAAAACCGGTTTCGTTCGATCCTTATTTATAAGATCAACAAATGTGGTACTGAACTAATATTTTTAAGAAAATTGACTTGTGAAAATTCGAATGTTTCTGTGAATAATTTTAAATGGCATAGTTACCAACTCCGTTTCTAATAGCCCATAATTACCGTTTTTCTCATTTCAGTAAGTTTTAATGAAATTTAATTTAATATTCTGTCATTAAGGAGGTCCGGGTTCATTGAGTGGGTCCATTTTTTTTTTTGGTGATGATTAACCATATCATTATCATTTGTAAACAATACCTCATAATAGTTTTTTTTATTAAAAAAAAATCAAAAATGTATTTAAAATTGTTATAACTCAAAATATTATTTTCAGAATTTCAATTTTTTTTCATTTAAATAAACAGAAATATTTTAATTTTAATTTTAATTCAGCCTTTTTAAAAATATTAATTTAAAAAAATTAAAAATATTAAAAGTAAAAATATGAAAGAAAAAAGACGTAACTTTTATTTTAAAAATCATATTTTCAAAAGTAATTAATTTTTTTCAGATGAGCTGAATCACAATTAAAGTTAAACAATAAAAAAATACATGTTACAAGTTTGAAGCGTTTATCTTTGACATTTCTATAGTTATAACAGTTTAAATCCGAGAAATTGTGAAAGACCCATCATAAAGAAAAACGCATTTTCGTAAGAAGTCAATTACATGACTACCATTGCTTGAAAGCTAGATTTTACAAACAAACCAAAACAAAATATTAATATTTCCTCTTCTAATTAAGATAGAAGTATGTTTTAAACGTCATTTTAAGCATAAAAAACGAAAAAAACAATTATGCGATAAAATTACTCTTGAAAATTTGAAGATTTTTGTGTCTCCGGAATTCAGTAATATGCCTATTGAAAGTTAGGGCAAAGAAAAGGAGAATAAAAATTGGTAGCTATAGTTAAAGAGTTTCATAAAATACCACGTGTACTAGAAAAAAAAAAATTTAAATCTAATTTCTAAGAAATGATATTGTACCACAAAAATTGAAACACTAAATCTATTTTTTTATTATTATTGAAAACACCGTTAAAAATTACTTCATTTGTATTTTTTCCAGTAATTCAATTTTTGCTGCAATTTTTAACCATTTTCAACTGCAAACGATTTAACTAATTTTTCTTTTTCACAATTACGGAGAACATCGATTTCATTCATTTGTTAAATGTTTCTCTCGAATTATTATAGACATGTGAACAATGATACGACTTTACATTTACTGCCAAAAAATTTATTTTCAATGATAATGAATGCATCATTAAAAGAATAATTTTAGTAACTCATTAACTGATAATTGCAAAAAGCCTTTCAAAAAAATTATACGCTGTCCTAAAATTAAAAAGAAAGTAAACCTAATTGTCAAAAAAATTAAATCAAATAATAAAAAATAAAAAGTTAAAATGTTTGATAGTTATCGAAAACATTCAAGAAGATATTGTCCCATTATTCTTTTTAATCTAATTGTAGCATTGAATAGTTCCAAAGATAGCCATAGATGATTTATCTGCATTTTCATTACTTTTTTTTTTAATTTTTCTTATAGACCTATCTATATTATAAAGGCCAAACATATCTGTGCGTAACGCATACGTCATTTTGCGAATGGCAACACTTTCCATGTAATTTCGGTTTTGCAATTTTCGCTAGTGCAAATTTTACACTTCTAAACTTCGCACATTTTTAATTTTTATACCGTTGTATAGAGAAAAAAAAATGTACTTTTGAATGAAATTTGTTTGAAAGCTGTATCTGAATTTATTTTTGAGCTATTAATTTTGTATTAATTTTTAGTTCCAATTTTGTAATTGTGGCAACAGAATCGCTTCATTTTCTCTTAAAATTGAAAAGAAATTAAAATGCTTATTTCAAATTTATCGTCTGTTATAAAATCCGGTTAATTTCGGTTTTATTACGTTTCTATTTATCAATGATCAAATTAAAATACCATTCTTTAAACATGGTGAATGCGAAAGTACATATGTAAATTTTGAGAAGAAGAAAATGATGACGGGTTTAGATTTCGCGTGAACTTCTATGATCGTGTCAATTTCGAATAATTTTTTTTTTCATTCGCATTTATACCAAACATAACAGCCTCAGTTAATAACTTCATCATAATAACTGATCTTTATTATATTTTACTGATTACATATGCTATTGAAGTTTAATGTTAATAATTTGGACAACTGAGTTTTATAAAATTTTTGTTACTTTTAGCTTAAAATAATATTTGTTTGAGAGTTAGACTGACCAATATAAGATGCATTTTTTACTGTGTACATTTATTATAAATCAATGAAACAGTTGCTTCTTAAAAATTTTCTTTCGTCGAATTTCGACGGGTTTTACCTCGTAACCTTAATTTCTAAGACGTTCTCTTTAAACTAACTAACCGTACTCGATGATTCGATTTTCCATTTATTTTCAAAGATCTCATTTATAGTGATAATAATAATATTGTACTAGTTTTAATTGCTGCAAGAAGTAGATTAAAATTTCAGAAACAGTAAAAATTGATCTATTTTGCCTTTTATACAGGGTGATTCAGCTCGTCGGTGACAAACTTTAAGGATCGATAGAGCACACCTAGACGAACATTTTTGAATAGGAAATGTAGGGTCCCTGACGCGATGGTAAGGCGCTAGGCGCTTTCGAAAATTTGGGTGCCGAAATTCGAAACGTCATAAAAACTAGGGAAATGGTTAGATTTTCTTGCTTGTTGCGTCGAAATGATTCTGTTTGTTTAGACTTTCTTCAGTACCAATTTGATAAGCGTATCTCTTAAAACATGGATAGGGGGCGCTGCAGACTTTGGAGAGCTAGACAACAACTTTAAGCCCGTTATTTTGATAATTTAACACATGCTCGCCAAAGTTTATACTCTAACTTAAAGTTTGAACCCAAAAGTAGAGCCCTGCAAAAAGCGTAAGAGCCGGAATAAAATGTCAAAGTACAGGGTGGTCGAAACTCGAAGGCTCCTAAGAGATAAACAAACAGATTTCTTGACTTATGGCATGCATTTTCATGATTCTGTTTGCTGGGGCTCTCTGAAACTCAGTTGAACGGTACAAAAAGAAACATCGATAGGGGGCGCTTTGGGCAAAAAACATAATTCGTTGACATTTCGGACGCTAACTGGAAACGGGGCGCTACGATCAGTTAGAAACAAAACAAGAGAGTAATTTACTTATCATAAGAAGCTATTAAAACTGCAGTTTGTTTGTTTTTTTTAACAAACATAGCTGGTTTCAATCATGCACAATGCGCGCAATAAAATTTACATAAGGTGCTTTTTGCTGATTTATGCAAAAGATATCGTACCATATCGATATGCAAAAGATACGTAATGCGTAGACGACAACGCGAGATGACGTAGTTGTATGCGCAGACACGTCTTTTGAACGTGCGGTACCTACTTAAGCTTCGGGTTACTTGTCTGCAGATCGGTAGTAGGATGGAACGGTACACAAACTCTGAATTGGCTGACATGCATTTGGCGTATGGCGCTGCTGGTTGTAATGGACGAGCCGCTCAGCGGTTGTACGCCGAGCGTTACCCCAACAGGCAAATCCCCTGCCATGCCTTCTTCGCTCGAGTACACCAGAGGTTGTCCACAACGGGATCTTTCGACGGAGGCAGGCCTGAACGGGAGCGATCAGTGAGCACCCCCGACAACGAAGAGGCTGTGCTTAACCTGGTTGAGGACAACCCAGGTCTTAGCACGAGAGATATCGCCAGACATGTTGGCATTTCGCAAGCAACTGCGTGGCGCATCTTACGTTCCCGGAATCTGCACCCCTACCACATCCAGCGGGTGCAGTTGCTCAGAGAGCAGGATTTTGGCCCTCGAGTGGAATTCTCAAGATGGTACTTGGCGATGAGATCCAGGGATCCCCGTTTTGTAAACAGCATTTTGTTTACGGACGAGTCCACCTTCAGCCGGGAGGGAATGTGGAACGCCCACAACAGTCATGTGTGGTGTGATGAAAATCCACATGAAACCAGAAGCCGAGCAGCCCAGGAGCGTTTCTCAGTAAATGTGTGTGCCGGCATTCTGGGGGATTGCCCCATTGGCCCTTATTTGTTACCTGAACGGCTGACAGGTGGAAATTACCTGATTTTCCTGGATCAAGTGCTGCCGCAGCTTCTGGAGGAGGCGCACGTACCCGAAGGTTCGCGTCGCCAGATGTGGTTCCAGCACGATGGAGCTCCGGCCCATTACACGAACGACGTGCGTCTCCATCTAAACGCAAGGTATGGCCAGCGGTGGATCGGGCGTGGGGGTCCAGTTCACTGGCCTGCCCGATCACCAGACCTCACCTGCTTGGATTTCTTCCTTTGGGGTTACCTGAAGGCCGAGGTATACCATACACCTGTCAGCAGTGCTGCAGAACTTGTGGCGCGCATTGTGGCAGCTGCAGGGCAGATCAGAGATACTCCTGGCATTGTTGGAAACACACACTCCTCAATGCGACGGAGGTGCGAAGCCTGCATCATGGCCCAAGGTCGAAATTTCGAGCATCTTCTGTAGTGTTATTTTTTGTAAATAAATTTCCAGTATCATTGATGTTTTTGGTCTAAATTTATTCAGAAGTGTTGAGCAGAGGTAGAAAATGTGTTTTCATTATTACTAACTGATCGTAGCGCCCCGTTTCCAGTTAGCGTCCGAAATGTCAACGAATTATGTTTTTTGCCCAAAGCGCCCCCTATCGATGTTTCTTTTTGTACCGTTCAACTGAGTTTCAGAGAGCCCCAGCAAACAGAATCATGAAAATGCATGCCATAAGTCAAGAAATCTGTTTGTTTATCTCTTAGGAGCCTTCGAGTTTCGACCACCCTGTACTTTGACATTTTATTCCGGCTCTTACGCTTTTTGCAGGGCTCTACTTTTGGGTTCAAACTTTAAGTTAGAGTATAAACTTTGGCGAGCATGTGTTAAATTATCAAAATAACGGGCTTAAAGTTGTTGTCTAGCTCTCCAAAGTCTGCAGCGCCCCCTATCCATGTTTTAAGAGATACGCTTATCAAATTGGTACTGAAGAAAGTCTAAACAAACAGAATCATTTCGACGCAACAAGCAAGAAAATCTAACCATTTCCCTAGTTTTTATGACGTTTCGAATTTCGGCACCCAAATTTTCGAAAGCGCCTAGCGCCTTACCATCGCGTCAGGGACCCTACATTCCCTATTCAAAAATGTTCGTCTAGGTGTGCTCTATCGATCCTTAAAGTTTGTCACCGACGAGCTGAATCACCCTGTATATTTTGACTATACAGGAGTAATTTTCAACACAAATAACTAAAAATATTCTAAAACCTCATGGTCTATCTAATGCTATTATTAAGTTTTTCCCATTCTTTTTCATATTATGACTTTTGTGTTCTACTTTTATGTTTCTTTCTATTTTCGTTATCATTGGGTATCTCGAGCCATAATTTTGATAAGTTCAATTTTACTGCACTGTTACATATTGAATTTTTGCATCTTAAGATCACTATGTTTACAATTATAACGTATAGAAAGTAATGGCTAGAAGGGAAAATCATCATACTTTCATTGAAATTTCTTCAGATGGATTCTTCTTGGTATAATTTTAATAAGGCTCTAGTTTTTCTATAAAATTTGATATTCGCTACATGCTCCTTTTTTCTATAGTTAAATCCTCTGTTATTCATAACAATATAACAAATTTTTTAATCCGTCTGCTCTAATAAATGATACTTAATATACTCTTAAGTAATCCTCATAAATAATTGGGTTAATATTCGTGCAAATGATATTCTTTAATTTTAGTATAGGTTTGGCTACTAAGCAGATATTCAGACGCTCAAAACTGTAATTTAATTCTTTAAATAAGCTTGGAAAATAGTGAATAGTATAAAATTTATATTTTTTCAAATCGAACTTATGTTAATACTTTTTTAATTTTTCAATATCCTCAATTAATTTATTAATATGTTAGGTTTTAAAACCATTATAATGAGCAATTCTGAGAATTGTATCTAATTCCTTATTCAATCATTCATGAATAGTTTATTATAAATGTAATAGCCTTAAGTAATAGAAATGCATTTCAATGCCCTATGAAATACAATCATAGTTAAGTTAAATTCGTTTTCTCAGTGGCGTAACAAGGATGGGTGACTAACCATTAATATTGTAACGTGTTCTTCTCCTTAATTCACAACAGAAAACTTTCTGGTTTGATAAGGCGAACAAAACTTTTAAAAATTACCGGTATTGAGAGCATTTGGGCACCCATCCTGTTTACGCCACTGCTTTTGTGTAAGTGAAACCAATGAAACATTTGCTGCATCTATTTCGTAATGTAATGTTTCAAACTGCATACTTGAAAACACAGCCATAAATCATTTAACTTCCATTTCTGTTTTCGTAACACTGATTTCATTAATTTCTTCACACATCCTCTTTAATTAAAGAATCATGTTTAGTGACTCGATCATTCATCTAGTATCGATGTTCGTTTTAATAAATGATAAAAAATATGGTTTTAAACGAATATTTTATGGAATCTTGCCTTGTGACAGTTCAAATGTTTCAATTATTAAAAGATTTTTTTAATTAATATGGCTTCATTTTTATGATATTCCTATTTTGTTTTAGCTTTTAAATAATTATCATAAAAAAGTAAGAACATGGATTTCGGCACTGAATTTATTGTGTTTTTATGAAAGTATGTGGATATTTCGATGAAAAATGCGATATCCTAATCGATTTAAACTTCTCTAAAGATCGAAAAGTACGACTTGGACAGAAATTTGGCTTATGTGATTTCGGCCTTAAAAGTAATCTAAAAATTAAATTCATAATAATCCATTTCTTCATTCATTCATTTTTTCATTTAATCATTCACTCTTAAAATGAAATTCTTAAAATACATTAAAATTGCTTGAGTCAAGACTTAAAATTGATAAAATAAATAATAACACTATGTAACGCATATTTAAAAGATTGTGTTTCTAGCTTGAAAGTATTCGCTTCTGTTTAATTCAATAGAAAGTAACTAGAAAAAAGTATCAAATTACTTATATTATGCTACAAGTGATGCATTAAGATAAAAATGGCCAAAATACATTTTATTTTACATGTTTCGTATGCTCTAATGGCAACGTTTTCGAAAACAAAACGATAAAAGAAAATTTCGCTAAAATAGTATCAAATTGAAAAAAAGGAACTTGAAAATATTTTAACGAAATTTTCTTTTGTGGTTTTGTTTTTGAAACAGTTGCCGTTAGAGCATACGAAACATGTAAAAAAAAAGGTATTTTTGCCATTATTATTTTAATCTATAACTTGTAACATAATATAAGTAATTTGATGTTTTGAAATGGTTTCATATTATATAGAAAAAAGTAATTGTACGCTTGAAACTTCGCTTTTAGGGTTCTCATTGTGGTATTTACTAGCTTCTAACTTGATTTTTTTTTTTTTTTTTTTGGTACTACATTTTCAATTTTACTTTTTCTATTATGATATAATAGTCAGAAAGTCTTATTTCAATACTAATTACTGTCTGTTTCCTAAATCTGGTACTAATGAAGATTTCTTGATAATTTCCAAGGTGCGGATAGTCAATGAAATTTTTCTCATAATTCTTTTCTTATGTTTCCCCAATGACGATACTCAGATTTTATCTTCCCGTTGTTTAGACAACAAAAGCAAAGATTTTGCTTTTGTTAAAAAGTTTTTTCATGTTTTATGATAGAACCAATTACAAAATTATATTGATTACGCAGAGACAAAAATTTTTGTTACATGGTGTAATTGCACAACTTAGCGGCTTTTGATATTCAGTGTTTGGCACTGATTTCTCAGTTTCAAAACTGTTTGAAAAATATCAATTATTAAATTCTTTATCTTTTGATGCTTTTTCAGATAATTTAAAAAACATCTGTATGTTAATTTCCCCAAAAAAGAAAAATCTACAATTTGAGCGATTTCAGATGAGAATTAATACTAATGATTAAACATTGATTGGTCATTCGTGACACAAGTCCATAAGTTTTTGCGATTTAATTATTAGAATTAGGAATTTTAATGGTTCAAGAAATATCAAATATTATTAATTTCATAAAAGTTTTTTTCCTTTTTTTTAAGTAAGTTTTTTAATAGCTCGTAAAAATTGACGTCTGTCTTAAAGAACATAAACCTAATTGCTTAATAAATTATATTGTCATATAAAATTCAAAAGTTAAATAGTTTTTTTTCCACTAATATGTAAAAAAAAAAGCCTGTTCAAATAATTCTTCTAAAAGAGTTATTTAAATTATTTTTATAAAAACTTAGTTGTAAATAATTTAATTCCTTTTTTTTGTTTTTTTTTTACCTTTTTTTACGAACCATAAAACAAATTTCATCGATATCAATTAAATCTTTTGACGCCTCTTTAAACAAAATAATCATGCTCAATGATTAACCCGTTTATTTTACTGTCGAAGATCTTTTTATAATGGTAATATTTGTGGCATTAAAAGAATATTTTTCTGAAACTCATCTTGAAAAAAATCCCAATTTTTCATCTATTAATGGCAAAATATTTCTATAAAAAATTGTGTTAAGAAAAGAAAATGTAAATCTAATTGCCGAAAAGTAGAAACATGTCGTAAAATATAAAAAATCTCACTTTTTGTTATCTTATACACTCACTGAAAAAAATGCTGTACTAATAACTTTTTTTAACCGAACCCCAGTAGCCAAACAATATTGGACCAATATTGTCTATATCTTGGAGCAATATTGGCACATTGGCGCAATATTGGCATGAAATATTGCTCCAATATTGGAGTGTTTACATTTTGGCCTTATTTAACCAATATTTGCAGCCAATATTTTGCCAATATTGGGTTTTCATTGGAAATGTTGCCAATAAAACACCAATATTGGTTAGATATTGGGATATCATTGGAAATATTTCCAATTTAACGGCAACATTTGTACAATATTGGCATATTTATCAGCTACAAATATTGGCTAAATAAGGGCAAAAAGTAAACACCCCAATATTGGAGCAATATCGACGTTTTATTCGCATTATTTCCAATTAATGAAATATTGGCGCAACATTGGACCAATATTGGTTTGCTTCTAGGGAATGATTAAAGTTATTTCTATGAAACACTTAACCGTATAATTATTTAATTTCCTTTTGTCTTTTTTATGATTTCGAGGAACATCAATTCAATTAATATTATTATATGTTACTAAAATGACTATAATGTCTGATCTGATATGTGAATCAGCTATGCAGAATAAATCCCTAATGATTTATTATGCATAGCTGATATACAAATCAAATCAAATATTATATTGCAAATACCATTCTTAGATTTCGAAGTTGTGCTCTGTAATATAGGTATTCATTTACAAGTGAAGAACTTTTTATAACGGTAGAAAATGTAATATTAACTCCCTCAGTGAGAATTTGAAATTTATTACTAAAGTAATTGATAAAAAAGATTTTCATAAAAATTAGTTTGAAAAATGTTACTAAAAATGACTATTATTGGGTTGGGGAAAAAGTAATTTCGCTTTCTTTCGTTTTTTTCAAAGGGAATTTATTTATACAGGGTAAATCCAAATTTTTTTTTCAATAAAAGAGGGGTGATAGTACACATCAAGACAAACAATATTAAATAGGAGACCAAGGGTCCAAACCGTTTTCCAAAGGAAATAGCCGCCATTAAAGTTTAGGGACCAAAATTTCAAATAAACATAAAAAACGGAAAAATCGGTCGATTGATTTGCGGTTTTCACTAAAATTATTCTTTATGTCGGCATTTTCTTGAAATAAAATTATAAAGATAAATTTCAAAAAATGCCGATAGAGGGCGCTTTAGACTTTGGAGTAACGAACAACTATTATTTGCCGGTATTTTTTGCATCTCATTAAATGTTTTCGTAAGCTTAGACTCAAACTTAAATTTTGAGCTCAAAACCTGAAAGTGGGAGAGGTTAAGTAGCACAAACTGAACTGTGTTCAGAGGGTTCAAATTTCAAATGATTATAAAAAACGGAAAAATTGGTTCATTGATTTGCGGTTTTTACTAAAACTATTCTTTTTGTCAGTCTTTTCTTAAAAATAAATTATAAAGATAATTTTCAAAAAATGCCAATAGAGGGCGCTTTAGACTTTGGAGAAACGAACAACTCTTTTTTGGCATTATTTTTTGCATCTTTTAAATGCTTTCGTAAGCTTAGACTTAAACTTAAATTTTGAGCTCAAAATCTGAATAGTAGGGAGTGGTTAAGTAGATAAACTGAACTGTGTTCAGAGGGTTCAAATTTCAAATGATTATAAAAAACGGAAAAATTGGTCGATTCGTTTGCGGTTTTCGCTAAAACTAATTTTTAAATGAGCATTTTCTTGAAAGTAAATTTTAAAGATAAATTTCACAAAATTCCGATAGAGGGCGCCTTAGACTTTGGATCAGCGTACAACTATTTTTAACTGTTATTTTTTTAATATCATTAAATGCTTTCAAATGCATAAACTTAAATTTTAGGCTCAAATTCTGAATCGTTGGGAGTGTTTAAGTAGCGAAAAATTGAATTGCGTTCGAGGAGGAGGGAGTGTTCAATTTCAACTCCTGAAGGCATTTCAGTTTGCGCTACTTAACTACTCCTAATTATTCAGATTTTCTGCTCAAAATTTAAATTTAAATCTAAGCTTCCGGAAACATTTAATAAGTTTTTACAAGCATTTAATAACAACAAAAAAAGTATGGTTAAAATTAATTGTTGGTTACTCTGAAGTTTAAGGCGCCCTCTAATGGAATGTTTTTTTAAATTTATCTTTAAAATTTATTTTCAAGAAGATACTGACTTAAAGAATAGTTTTATTTTAAACCGCAAAGTAATCGACAAATTTTTCCATTTTCTATAATTATTTTAAATTTGAACCCCCCCCCCCTTAAACACAGTTCAGTTTGTGCTACTTAACTACTCCCTACTATTCAGATTTTGAGCTCAAAATTTAAGTTTAAGTCAAAGCTTCCGAAAACATTTAATGAGATGCAAAAAATAACGGCAAAAATAGTTGTTCGTTACTCCAAAGTCTAAAGCGCCCTCTATCGACATTTTTTTAAATTTATCTGTATAATTTATTTTTAAGAATATACCAACATAAAGAATAGTTTTAGTGAAAAACGCAAATCAATGAACCAATTTTTCCGTTTTTTTATAATAATTTGAAATTTGAACCCTCTGAACACAGTTCAGTTTGTGCTACTTAACCTCTCCCACTTTCAGGTTTTGAGCTCAAAATTTAAGTTTGAGTCTAAGCTGATGAAAACATTTAATGAGATGAAAAAAATACCGGCAAAAAATAGTTGTTCGTTACTCCAAAGTCTAAAGCGCCCTCTATCGGCATTTTTTGAAATTTATCTTTATAATTTTATTTCAAGAAAATACCGACATTAAGAATAATTTTAGTGAAAACCGCAAATCAATCGACCGATTTTTCCGTTTTTTAAGTTTATTTGAAATTTTGGTCCCTAAACTTTAATGGCGGCTATTTCCTTTAGAAAACGGTTTGGACCCTTGGTCTCCTATTTAATATTGTTTGTCTTGATGTGTACTATCACCCCTCATTTATTTAAAAAAAATTTGTTATCACCCTGTATAAATTTAATAAACTAATCAATAATATATGTGCCGTTTTGCTTGATGACCTTTTGCCATTTTTTTGCTAAAACCATAATCCCGTCACTGTAGAAGTTCTGAGATTTCTGGGAGAAAAACTGAACAAGGTGATTTTTATATGCCTCTTTCGAAGCCAGCTTAACATCATTAAGAGTTTTCTGCCGAGAGCGGAACAAATGGTAATGAGTCGGGGCCAGGTCCCCTATACGATGGGTGCATCAAAATCTCCCAGTCAAGCTCTCTCAGTTTTTGCCGAGTGACTAAAGATGTGTGTGGTTTAGCGTTATCGAGCTGGAAGACAACGCCTTTCATATTGATCAATTCTGGCCGAATTTTTTTTATCTCCTGCTACAATCACATTTGTTGTTCACAATAGATAGTTGAATTAATGGTTTGGCCAGGTTCGAGCAGCTCATGATAGACAATTCTTTTCCAATACCACTGAAAAGTTAGCATCACATTCCTTGGCGTCAATCCGGGCTTTGTCACCGTATGTGAAGCTTCTCCGGGCTTCGACCGCCATATTTTTCGAGCATTGTTGTCGTACGTGATTCACTTTTTATCACCAGTAATCATTCGTTTCAAAAATGGCCCGATTTCGTTCCGATTCAGTAGCGATTCACAAATGGAAACTCTGTCCATTAAATTTTTCACTGTAAGTTCATTGGAATCCAAATATCGAGATTTTTTTTTTTTTTTTTTGTATCCAGTCTTATGTAAATGGTTCAAAACTGTTTTATGGTCGATGATTATTTCCGTAGCAATGTCTCGGTAAGAAATATGTCGGTCTACCTCGATTTTATTTTTAAATTTCATGGACTTTTTCAGCGGTTGGCCGGCCAGGGCGAGGTTCATTTTTACCATTGAAATTTCCAGAACGAAAACTAGCAAATCCGACACTAGCGTTTACTTAAGCATTGATCACCATAAACATCACACAAATTTCGATGAGCGTGCGCTGCATTTTTCCCTTTTCGAAAGTAAAAAAGCAAAATGTGACAAAAATGATCTTCTGTAATCTCCATTTTTTAAACGCAATTACTTTTGATAGCCTTATTAGCCTTATTATTTGATAGCCTGTTAAACTGATTAAACAAATGAAGCTACCTTTATATCTGGAATTTTCTAGAGACTGTTATCTTTCAAACGCAGTATAGTATGGCTTAATTGAGTAAGTATTACTTAAGATATGCGACTTTAAAGCTGTCTATTGGGAAAAAACGAAATTAATTTTTCCCCAACCTAATATGTCTGATCTGTTATGTGAATCAGCTACGCAGAATAAATCCTTAATGATTTATTATTCATAGCTGATATACATATCAAATCAAATATTACTGAGCTTCTCAAAACTAAAGAAATCAGTTTCAGGATTTTTAATTTACATTAAAATAGATTAAAAATACATTATTTTTCTTTAAAATATTTTAAAATTCTTTCTAAACAAAAAAAATTTAGATTTTTAAAGATTTTTTTAGATATGAGAAAATTATGCAGGTGAAAGAAATGCTAGCTCAGTTAATATCTTAAAAAGAAATCCACCTACTTCAAAAAATCTGAATTCCGAATTATAATAAAAGTATAGAATAAATATTATACAATCACTTATTTTAATTAAAAAAAAAATTAAAATAATTTATCTTCGAATTCATTTGTAATTTTTATTATTTGTAAATATAGTCTTTGATATAAGAGTTTTTGATGCAAATTTATGTTTTTTCAGAGAATACATCAAGTTTAAACATTTATACTGATTCATCACATTCATATATACTGACTATATTTCCCTTTTGCTCCAGTGTCGTAATTCTTACAATAATTTTGCATTCAAATGGCAAATTTTCAATTCAACATTTAAAATATTTCATGCATAAAGTTTTAATACTCGTGAAAATTCGCAACAATGCGCAGAATTTGCAGATCCGTTACAAAAGGAAATACTCTATTAATTTCTAAATTAAGCTCAAAACATATTATACATGTTAACGAGACACATAGATTAACGCATTTCGCAGCGTATTTTCTCTCCAGTGAATTCAGCCGAATCTTTTGTGAAACTGATTGCAGACACACAGGATTAAACAACGGTTCCGTTTATTCATTTAAGATAAGCTGTCCGTGTAATGCAATAGTATATTATCTATTCTGTTTTGAATACACTCAGCAAGATTTATACAATGTGCATTGAAATTAATTATCTAAACAATTGAGAACAGTAATACGCGTCAAGAAAAAGAATTTCTGCCAAGGAACCACAGTGTAAAAAGAAATGTTTCTTAGTATAAAAAAATCTATATAGGATAAATTAAAAGTATTGTCCTGATTATAAATATTTATTGCATTCAAACTATTATAATTAGATAAATGTTTGTTTGGATACACTGTAAGTACTGTTATTAATATTTTTATAAGCCTACGAATACCAGTTAATTTCAACGTGTTCCCCTCTTTCTAGCTCGTAGAGTGTCTAAGCGGTATTCTAGTTTTCGCAAAGTGCCCTTCAACATGTCTTTTATTGCAGTACACACAGTAGCTTGTATCCTAGTCTTTAGGGATGTAGTGGTAGGTATACGGGGGTATACGCCGTATACCTTCTGCAATTTTTACAAGGAACACCGTATACCCTTTGTTTCTCAAAAAAGCTATAGTATATACGCTCAAAGGTATACTCTCTGCTTAAAGAGTATACCCTCTGCTTGGAACGTATACCCTCTGCTTTTTTACGACGATACCAATGCTAGTCTTCAGTTCTTCGACGTCAACAAATGATTCCGCAAAGTCTTTCTCTTTCATATAGCGCCCCCCCTCCTTTCACCCTACAAAAAATAACAGAAAAGTAATATCTGGCAAGCGCAGAGGTCAAGCTGTTGGTACATCCTTTTCAATCCACCGATCCGGATTTTTGTGTGTGTGTGTTTTTGTTTAGGAAATCACATAGTACAAACCAGGAAACTACTCTATTGTGTAAAAATGAAAATAAATCTAAGTAAGCAGCGATCGAAGGAATATATTGAAATATACTTGCTGTTGCATCAATTATTAGCCCTTGTCTACGCATTATAGAGATATACAAAGTTAACATAAATAAATGACCGGAAATTTGAAGATTTATATTTTCATATCTCAATGAGCTTGTAATCACTGAACTCACTGAACTTGTAATTGGTAAGATTGGAAACTACTACTGCTTTATCATGAACTATTTCGCTCGCTGATTTTCAGGGAGCCTTCCGTTCTGAACCCTAGATGTTTTAATTTGCAATCTTTAAAACTTTACTTGCCAAAAAGGGGAGACGAAGGCAAAAAATTTAAGTGTTTAAAAATTTATTTCAATGCGTCCTTTCAATTGCTACTTGTATACATTTTTTTTCATTTTTACGCTATTGGGGTAGTTTATTTCAGTATGGGATAAAACTATTAAAAGTTAACTTTCTATTGAAGCGGCAAGTTTCATTATTATACAAACGGTTAATTTGTAATGAAATATTATAATCAGGGCAAGATGTTTGGTTCACCCTGTACAATGAATTTTTCTGAATTATCCATGTTTCCGAAAAGAGTTTTTATAATCAGAAATCTCAGAAATGAATATATTTTTGAGATTAAACAATCCTTTATAAAAACAATATTTCTTTTGTTGCCGATGATTTAAGAAAACGTTTCTGGATATAAATTTTATAATGTGTTAATAAGTTTCTTATTCCGGAATATCTGTTGTTAGAATAATATATTTCTCAGTCAATCATTTTTAGCTTTATATTGAATTTATATATGAAAGTGCAAAATAATGATATTAATTTTAAAGCTGTAAATTGACCATATTTGAAATATAATTGTCGAACATAAAAATGATTAGTCTAGAATTAATAGCATCACAAAAACATATAGTCTGGTTTGGGAAACCAGAGTAAAGACTATAAAAAACCTTCCGAAAAACAATGAAACTTTTGAAAAGCCGTATAGCAACAAAAGATAGTTTTTATATGTACTACGTTGTGAGAAAAAGATGGATGTTTTTTTATCGACAAAAATGTACAATAATCACGGACGCAAATTTATAAGGCCTGTCTCTAAAGTTTAAGCTCAAGCTCAAAATGTCAATACTCAAAGCATTATAAAAAGTTAGAATGAATAAAATTTCTTTATTTGCAGATTTCGCAACAATATTTTAATAAATGATATCAAAAGTAGAAAAAAAATAAATTACATAATTGTAAAAAAATATTAATTAAAAAAATGTTTAAAAAACTGTCTCAAAAGTATATGCGCAATGCCAAAAACAACCAGATTCATAATTTTTACTGAACTTTTAATTGCAATTTATTTTTCCATAATTTCGGAATAGTTAAAATAAAAGCACATCCATCCAAATTATTAATTTTTGTGGGGTTTCTGGTGGCAAAAAGTACGATGCTTTCTCAATGGCCTCTTGGAGTTCTTCAATCGAGTTATACTGCTTTCCATTGTCCTGCTTTCCATTGTCCTGCTTTCCATTGTCCAGGTATACTGCTTTCCATGGTAAGTCAAAATACCCCAGACTTTCTCAACCAGGTTTAAGTCTGACCAGGTTTAAAGATGACCCATCAAGAACTTTAACATTTTTCTGAGAAATTCAAAGTTTTGTAGAATGTGATACGTGGATTGAGACTTCAGGACCCACCCAAGTTCTTCAGGACCCACCCAAATGCCACCAAATGGAAGCAAATGTTGGTTTAGTGTCTCTTGATATCTTTTGAATTTTGTCTTCCTTTTAAAAAGTCCAGAGATGTCGGGACATTGAATCCAAATGATCCTTTAAACCATAACAGATTTACCGCCTTGCTGCCTGCTGAAAAATGACCTTGGTTCTTATTGTAAATCATGCCATTGCGCATTTGAACCATCAGAGCCATCTAAGTTCCACTTTTTTTCATCGCGGTATAAAACAGTAAGTCATTTGCCCCCGTAGGAAATGTGTTTTTTAGCCCTCTTCATTCTTGCCTGTTTGTGATGCAATCTGAGAGATGGTTTGCGGGTCATTTTCTTTAGTATGATGTAATCACACTCTTTAAAACGTCTATGTACAGTGTGTTTGGTCATCTGTGCACTGAGATTGTTTTTAATTTACCGTATGGATATATTTTGCCTAGATATCAATCTCCGTATTCTCCGATCAGTCTGAACAGTCGTCATATATGGTCATCCACATCTTGTTTTCCACATAAAATTATCTTTTCTTAAGAGTACTTGATATATACCTCGCTTTCATCGATTTAAATCTTTTGTAATTTGAGAAACAGTTTTATTTTATGATTTCAATTTAAAAACTTTCAAAATCTCACAATTTGTGAATTCTTTACACTTTGGCATTTTTAAAATGAAAGGAAATAATTTCTCCACCTTTTATAGTTTTATAAAATTGCAATATCAAGTCATACAACGTCATTACACACAGCCAATCCCGTGTTTCTAAAAAAATTGCATTAAGTGCTTAAACTTTTGAGACAGCGTTTCTTCAATAAAAAAGAATAATTAAATAAAAAATATATATATATGTTATTTTAACCACCCAAAATGGTTTATTTTATTTTGATTAAATGTCGAGTATTTATTGTAATTTAGCATAAAGTATTTCCTTCTTCAATTATTTTAAACCAGAT
Organism: Maratus speculifer; assembly: GCA_964019185.1. Lineage (NCBI taxonomy): Eukaryota > Metazoa > Arthropoda > Arachnida > Araneae > Salticidae > Maratus > Maratus speculifer. The sequence goes on from OZ025290.1 coordinate 391,541,278, forward strand.
TTGCAGAGTGCTTAAACTTTTGAGACAGACTATAATAATCGTTTGTTTAATAATTCCGAATTTTTTTTCTTTTTCTTTAAAAACCTCAAAAAACTACATATCTTCGAAATTTAAGGAAAAAATTATAAAAATATATTTTTATTAGCTGCCCTTAAGTATCGGAAACTACATGGAAAATCATTTTTTCGGATTCTATCAAATCTCAAATAATTATTTTCAGTTTCATAACTGAATTTGTGTATATGATGGTAACAAGATAATGTTCATTTTTATATTAATGTTAATGCTGTTAATTTCGTATATTTTGCTGAACATGAAGATATTATACGAATTGAATATTTTCCAACTGACCGAAGAATTGCCCAGGCCGGGAATCGAACACAGATACTTAGCTAACAAGGCCAAGATTTACCGTTTAAGCTAACTGCGCACGAGAGCCAGCTACAATTTTTCGCTCAGATAACCTTATTGGTCACAACATATATTCGGCTATATGGAGTTCCTTTACCTACGGTTTATTCTGTTGAGCTGTATAAATGACAGACCAGATGTTGTGAATAATAAGGTTATCTGAGCGAATAATGCTAGCTGGCTCTTGTGCTCAGTTTGCTTAAACGGTAAAGCTTTGGCCTTGTTATTAGTCAAGTATCTGGGTTCGATTCCCGGCTTGGGCAATTTTTTGCTCAGTTGGAAAATATTCAATTCGTATGATAAATTTACCAATCAGTTTTATTGTGTTAAAATAATAGTATGAAGATATTCACTTGAAATTTGCTAGTACCCAGAAAATTGATATTCCGATTTGAAAAAAACGATTATTGCACTGTAAAAGCTTCTTGAAAATGTTTACGGAAACAACGGACAGCTAATAAAAAAATTATGTTACATATTCTTCTCTTATTTTCGAAAATAAATAGTTTTCTAGGGGTTTTACAAAAGAAGCTATGCTTTTCGGAAGCTTCGGTGACTCGAGACATGTTATTGTATATTTTCTTTCTTGACTATAGTACATTTTCGTAAATTAAAAAAAACATCCGTCTTTTTTGTAATGTATTTTATATCTAAAATCTTTATTTTTTCCTTAGGTTGCTAAAAATAAAGAATGTTTTCCAGAACGGTGGATATCAAGGACGATGATATTGCATATTTTCAATGGATTTCGAGATTTAAAAATATTTATTTGTTTTACAGTGTGCAGGGCATCTTATTACAAACTGAAAGCGAATTATCATTTATAACTTTAACAATACGTAAAATATTTCAACCAAATTTTCATCACATTAACTTTGTATGATATTTGATAAAGTGATCAAATTACAGGAAAATAACTATAATCAGTTTTTTTATCATGTATGATGATCACATATAAATATATATTATATTTATTCGAGAAAATTTTGTACCGTTAAATTCCTAACTACAGAACGTATAACGTAGTTATATATTAATGTTTAAATATTCTAATTTTCATTGCCTTCCCAAATTTAACTTTTTATCATGAACCAAAAAAGCAGTTTCAATATAAATCATTACTGCTTTATTTTATTAAACATAATGAAGATACGAATTTTACATTTGTCAGATTCAATAAAAAATTAAAAGAAACGAGATAACGTTACACATTTAACAATCATTTTCAGTTATAATTCCTTTTTTTTTTTTTTTTTTTGTTTATTCGCAGTTTTTCTGTTCAGAAATTAAGTTAACGATTAATTAATGTTTTATTATTACATGCGGAAATCTGTAACACTAATTACTTAGATAAGTGTAATAGCAGATGTAATTTTCTGAAATAATATAAACATTCGTCTTTATTTTGTAATTTGTATGGAGTCAACCTTGACAGAGTTCTAATAAAATACAGATTAATTTGGCGAATTGCTCCCCTTCTGAGAAGTCATGTAAATTTCAATTATCTCATTCACTTTTCATATAACGCTTTATGAGCTTGGTTTTATTTGCCATTTTTCTGAACTCGCCATGACCGGAATATGATATTTTTGGCTTGCAGATGTACTTCTGTTCCTATATATCCTGCACTTATATCAACGAATTTGTTAAGAAAATAATTTGCAAGAAATAACATTGGTCTTATGCAGTATGAACTTTGTGTATCAGTTCTTTTAGGAGTACAAAGCCTTTAACGATGATGCGGGAACAACACTATTTTCTATAATGTACAATCTCTATTCATCACGTTTTTCTGCCTTGAGTTACTTTATGGTACGACTAGATTAGCGTTGTTTGGATACGAGCTGTGACTATTTCGATATAGATATGTATTCTTGCACATATATTTTTATATTATTTTTGGTAAGCAGATTTGATTTTATTGATTGGAATTTATGGCGCAAAATCCCTTCTGAGGCATGCTGCGCCACTTGAAAGCAGAGTAAGTCTGTTGAAAATGTCATTATCTTTATTTGTATAGAGGTTATGTAGGAAAATCCGACTTGAAATCAATTCATGTAATTCTGTCTCAACAAATTGAATGTGAACCCTATTCCTAGACTAAGAAAATAAAAAATATTCTTATCATATAAAAATACAATGAAAATACAATACAAACAAAACATAAAATAAACTCCTTCGAGTCTTATTGGCATATTCGTCGTGCTCTTGATCTTCCAGTGGATTCCCTGGATAACGTTTTTACCCGTCCAACTTTTCTTTCAACATTGAAAAATATTGTCTCCATATTATGTGATCTCAATACAACAGATTTCACACACAAAAAAAATATCAAAATTTTTAAATCAAATTTTCAAAAGTAAATATGTTTTTTAATTTTCTTGTTCAAAATTAAAGTAAAACAATTGAAAAACACATGTTCAAAGAATGAACTAATTATCTTTAACGGTTATTGACGTATATTTAAATACGAGAAATGATGAAAAAACCCATCATCAAGAAAAATGCATTTTCTCAAGAAGTCCTTACCATGGCAACCATTGCTTGAAAGATGGATTTTGATAACAAATCAAAACTAAAAATTTAACGTTTCCAGTTATTCTAATGATGGAAACTTGATTTGAACATCATTTTAAGCAGAAAATAAAAAGATTTTTTAATGCCATAAATTGCTTTTAGATTTTTTTTCGTCTTGGATTTAAATAACAAAAAAATTACGTATGCCATAGCAATTTCACAAGCCGTACAACTATCTTTTTTCCCCTACTATGCATAAAGGGAGTTTTAGAATAATATTTGTAAAAGTGGTAGCGAGGGAAAGGGAAAAAGACAGGTTTAGAGAGATTTTAACAGGTATATTTATGAGGCATTTAATTCAATTTTACCTCCAGAATGTTTCATGCAGATTTATTTTACATGCAGTTTTCCATCTTAGAAGTAGTTTTTGTAAGGCATTTAGTAGAATAGTTCCCAGAGTTTTTCAAGCAGGTTTCCGTAACAGGCAAGTTCCAAACTTCAAAGGTTTTACTTTATTAGTCTAAAGTTCGGCCGTCTGAATTTTGCACAAAATTTAAAAATAAAAGTAATACATTTTTTTTTTTTTATCGAAATTTCGTAGTTATTTCTATTTATCAAAGCTACCATTTTATAATAAATTAAAAACTCTTTTTTTTACCCATTAAGGAGCGGCGGGATACATTTTATTCTACCTACAATTAATAAAGATTGGCACCAGAAAAAATGTATTAAACTTTACTTTTTAAACTTTGATTATTAAAAAAAAAAGTGAAATTGCTTTTTCTTATTTTGAGGTAATTTTTTTTCCAAATTTCTTTTGGGAGTTCACTAATATATAAACGTAATTGCTTGCTCCTTAAAGGGCTAAGAAGAAAAAATATTTTAATGAATTAACTTGTTTGCGACGAACCTTACGCATGTGTGCTTATAATTCTTGCTCATTCAGACGAGGAAAGTTTGAATTGAAAATTTTGCTCCGTTTAATCAATTAATTTCTTTTTATTAAACCAGAAATTTTTTATAATTTGAGAAATCGGTGACAAAAGATCAAATTTTTGTAAAGGGTTAAAAAAATTGCTTTTTTCTAAATTTTTAGACATAATTTTGAACAAAATTTAAATTTTAAATATATATATATATATATATATATATTTAAAGAATGCCTTTGTATTTGATAATATTTTTTTAACAGAACTTTTCAGGAATTAAATTTCTCAAATACTTTTCATTTGCTTTATTTTCAAATCAAACGCATTAATGAAATACGATTTAAAATATTTTAGGCAATTAACGTTCACTAAATTTTACATAACTTGTATAATTCCTTAATAGCTGAATCTTGTCTTATTAATTGGACTCATTTTCAATGTAGAAGTTTTAAGAATTAATAAAATATCAAACATCGAAAACTTGAATAATTTCGTAAAAAAAAAAAAAAAAAAAAAAAAAAAAAGTTACAGAAAAATGAAAGTTAACTCTTTAAGAGAATGATCCCAAGGGGAAATTCCTACATCAGAATAACTTTTTATTAGCATTTGTTCTTCAATACAATCAGATTTATTCATGCTCTTTATTCTGTAATGATATTCATTGCAAAAAGACTGCAGGCTAAATATGAAAATTCGAAATTCTACGTAATTAGTTGAATAAACCTTAAAAGATTGTATTCTTTACGGAATCATTATTTTCACTTTTTGTTTATTTTTTTCACGATGTATTACACAGTATTACATTATGAAGGTTTTTTTATTTATTTATTTAGCTATTATGACTTGGAAAAAATAAAAGAAAAATATGACTAACAAATATTTTAAAGGATATGAAATGCTTCGGGCAAAATATGCTTACTTAAATTTTCTGCCACTTTGAAAATGTTCAGACTTCGTTAATTTGGATGTGTATATGATAAATCTTTCATCAACTTAAGGGGAAGGCATGTGTAAAACGCTGCTTTTTTTAAAGATTTTTTAAATGAAAAAAGTACATTTATTCAATTACTTTAAAGTACAAAATGATATTGATGTTTAATTCAACAATAAAACAAAAATTATTGCAGAAAACACAAAATGGCGGCGCTGTAGCTGCTCAAACTTGAATCCTACGAATTCATGTCGGGAACACCCAGGTCGTTGTTATTACTAAAATCGATAAGCATAGCTCTTTTTTATAATTAAAGTTAGTCTTTACGCTCTGCAGAAATTCAAGAAATTATTAAAATAATAGTTACTCTTTTTTTTTTCACAATTTGTTAGACTTGGGTATTTCCCACGCAGATCGTAGGATCCAAGTTGGCCACAGCTCCGCCATATTTTATTTAATTATTTATTAACTATTTGGAAAATAGGTGAGGTCATCGGTAAGTAATTGGGAAATCTGAAGCATATCTGAATATTTTTAACGGTTGAATTCTGCAACACTTCTTTTTTTATGTTATTCGTTTTCTGATTGGTTCATGTTTGATGTCCAGAAATGAAATACTTCTGTTGCGACAATGACAAAAAAATATTAAAAAACTACAAAAAAATTAATAACTTAAAAACAAATTGAGATAAAGCTTTTAAACAGATTGCATTTAAAAGTAAATTTTTTCTCTATACGACAGTGTAAAAATTTAAAATGTGTGATATTTAGAAGTTTAAAAATTTGCAGTACCGAAAATTGCAAAACTAAAATTTCATTTAAAATTTGTATATGATTGGTACAAGAATATTAATTTTTAATCCATGGCATACGTAATATAGGACTCTGTTTATTACGTAAACAACGTTTTTAATGTTTATTTTTTTTTTTTTTTCAAATGTAGAATTTAATAGATAAGTCTAAAATTTAAGTCTTTGAAAATATAATTTTCCAAATAGTAGTTGTAATTTGTTAAATTACATTTTTTTATTTATTTATCTATTTTTTATTTAATCGAAGTGAAAAAACTTCTTTAAAACACCACATTTTTTATTAATTAATTAATTTATTTTTTAATTGTAGATGTAAACATCAATAACATTTAGCACTTTACTGTGGCAGAATAATGGCTCCCGTAATCATTTTAAAAGTTGTTGAAAACGCAGCGTTTTTCAAGAATCTGACTCCTTAAATGGTTGTTGAAATTTGTATTACTTAGTATTTAAAGAAAATTTCTGATCTCTGCAAAATTGTGTCGTTTTATTCAGAAATCTCAAAATGCTGATTTTTTTAATGTGGCTTTCATTTTTAATATTAATACCCGGGAAAATAATAATCATGAAATATTTTTACTATTACTATTATTTATTTATTATACACAGTCCTTCTAATAATAAAAATTGACACATACTTTTAAAAAATCATCCCGCAAAACTTAATAATTAAGGACTTTACATTATAATATCTAATATCAAACAAAACAGATTTTCTTAGCAAGTGTATACTTTAATCCTAAATTTAAAGATGATGAAAATAAATAATAATAATAAATAAAAATTTAAAACCCTCATCAGGGTAAAATATTCTAGAATACAATTCGATAGGAACAATCAATTTGCTCAGCTTTAAAAATTAAATTCAAACTGGGAAAAGCTCAATGAAACATCAAAAATCCTTTAAAACAACTCAGTGATACCATCTGTTATTCAAATTAAAATAATAACAATAATAATAATAATAATAAAAGTAGAAAGGACTGGAAAAACATGGAAACTTTATAGTTCTTTCATAATACTAAGGCAGATTTCAGGAATCAGAAAAAGAACATTTTGACGTAATAACAAAAAATTTATTTTTCAGACAGTTTCTTTATCGTTTTGATCCAAACGTAGGAAGATAACCAAAATTCGATTTCGGTCTTAAAAATTTGTTTCGGTCGACACTAATTGAACGTATTTGGAGTCCTTTTGACTTGTCCATGAAAATGCTATTTTTTAACCCACTAGCTTTTTAGAGAATTTTTTAATAAATTCCATGTATTTTTAAAATAAAGTTTAAAAATAAAATTTCTTCGACTTTTTATTTGAATTATCTTTAATGTTTTACTAAAATACCTGTTCTTATTTCTACTAAAATACCTGTTCTTATTTCTTTATTAAAATAAAAATTTTGTTAATTTGTATAATTTGGTGATTAAATTGTCGATTCGTTTAATTAGGCGAAATCGATCAACGGGATAATGAAGTAGTATCAAATTTTAAAAGTAATGTTAAATCGACTTTTTATTTGTATTTTTGTTAACGTTTTACTAAATTACTTGCTTCTTCTTTATTTAAAAGAAAATGTTTATTAATTTGTATAATTTGGTGATCAATTTGGCGAAATTGGTCAACAAGATAATAAATCAGTATTACATTTTCTTATAAAACATATAGTACTTTTAATAGGATGTTAAATTTGACATGTATTATTTAGTAATAAAAAATTTTAAGTGAAAGTTTCGAGTTAATAAACAAATGAAAAAATATTTTAAATGTAACATTTCATTATTAAATAAATAAAAGGGATTAAGAAAAAGGTTCACATAAAAATTAACCTTTTTTTCTAATAATAGTTGCTATTTAAAATGAAAATCTCTATATTTACCATTATATCTTTATCAAGAAAAAAGTAAAAATTTAATAAAGTTTGACAATTTTACTTTAAACAGATTAAATGATCATTTCATATTAATTTAATTCCAGTAATTCTTTAAACAAAAATAAAAGTATTCACTTGACTTTTCAAAAAAAATTATTTTTTAATATTGTTTACATGAAGCGAAATCTTTTTTTTACATTTTATAAATAAAAAAGTCTATTGAAGTATACTAATACTTTTTAATGTATCATTAAAATATATTTACATTTTTACCATCATAAAATAAAAAGTAAATATTTTTTATTATATTTAGATCTATGTGCGTGGTCAGAGCAATATAATAAAATAGTTGTTTTTATTGTTGCATTGTAAAAAAATTAATCAGCCATATAATTGTTATATTTACCTTTTTGGTGAATTATAACATTGACATATAAAAAAATTTATCTAAGAATAAAGACTAGGATTTTTTAAGCGCATTAGTAGGGGGGGGAAATCATTTTATTTCTATTCTGCTTACCTTTACTGAAGGTTTTTATGTTTTTCTACGATTAGAAAAAATAGAAATTTATGCATCGATGGAAAAAAAGGATTTTCTAAAAGAGATTTATTTTTTTTTTAAGTTTTTAATTAATAGTTTTAAGTTTGTTTTTATTCTATTATTAATTTACTCTTAATTTATCATTTTAAGAATTTTCCCTGTTTGCTTTGTCTTTTATTTAAAAATAAATGAAACACAGTTATAATTAAATTAATACGCATATTAAGTGCAAAGTAAATTTAAAAAAAAAACACTTTTTTATTTTTTCAACTGATGCAAATAAAAATAATAATCACTTTGCAAATGCTTGCATAAAAAATGTATATCTATATTTTTTTCTCGAAATCATTTTAAAAAATTAAATACAAAGGAATTTTTTTCCCTCGGTTTTCTATTTTTTATCAAAAGATTTAGAACTTATTTGAACGATCACTACCAAATAATTATTTGCAGTTTCTTTTTTCTTTTTTCTACTTCTTTTAAGTACAGTTTTACTTAGCTTTTTAGCTGTCAGGGTATCAAAGTCTGAGAGCTTATGTACCCGCCCGTTCTGTATGTATGCACGAGCGTGAGTGCGTGCGTGTGTACGTACATAACGCCATAACTCATGATAAAAATATCCCATTCATTTGAGATTTTGGATATAGGTTTATTATGATAAGGTACTTTTCAGATTAGTTTTGAGAGTTCATTCGATAAGTATAAGAGGGTGAACGGGGGGCTAGATCCCCTCCCCATAATTTATATAAATGGGTTTTTCATGCAGAATTATCAGTTTTCGCTGAAATCTTAGGTATAGGATCATTCTAAAGAGTCACCTCCGTGATTAATATTGGGTGTTCATTAGATAAGTATTAAGAAGGGGAACGAGGGCTAACGTCCCTCCCCTTAATTTATGTAAATGGGTTTTTCATACAGAATTATCAGAGTTCGTTCAAGTCTTATGCATAGGATCATTCTGATGAGGTGCCTCCGTGATTAGTATTGGGTGTTCATTGGATAAGTATTAAGAAGGGGGACTGGGGCTATTTCCTTCCTTAATTTGTTTTTCGAAAGGCATTTTTATATTATACAATAAGTGTGCATAAACTGTGAGCTCCATGCCATCAGTTTAACTGGGCAGTATTCTTTTTATTTAGAGAATGTTTCAACAAATTCCATGTATTTTAAAAATAAAGTTTATTCGACTTTTTATTTGAATTATCTTTAAAGTTTTACTAAATTACCTGTTCTTATTTCTTTATTAAAATAAAAATTTTGTTAATTTGTATAATTTGGTGATTAAATTGTCGATTCGTTTAATTTGACGATATCGATCAACGGGATAATGAAGTAGTATCAAATTTTCTTGTAGATTGATAGCTTTTTTTTTTTTTTTTTTTTTTTTTTTTTTTTTTTTTTGTAAGATGTGAAATTTGATATGTATTTTAACAAACGATAAATATTTTAAAATTTAAATTTTCGAGTTAATAATTAACTATGATATCTCATTATTAAATAAGTTATACTAATTAAAAAAAAGGTTTAAAGTAAAATTGACATTTTTTCTAAATACAATAGATATTTAAAACAAAGAATCTGTATGTTTAGAATTATACCTCTATCAAGAAAGAGTTAGAAATTTACTAGGGTATACAATTTTACTTTTAACGATATTGTAAGATCTTTTCATACTCTTTTAGATCAAGTAATTCTTAAAATTAAAATTAAGTTACACGTTTGACTTTTAAAAAAAAAAAAAAATCTTTAATGCTGTATACGTAAAACGATTTTTTTTACATTTTACAAATAAAAAAGTCTATTGAAACACACTAATACTTTTTAAAATATTTTTTTTACATTTTTATTTTATTCGAATAAAAAATGAATGCTTTTTATTTGATTTTGCATTCCGAGAGAAATATATTTAAATGATTGTTCTACTGTTACATCCGTAAAAAATGAATCATTTATATAATTGTTATATTTACCCTTTTATTGAATTATTACTTTGACATAGAAATAAAGTTACCGCAGGATAAAAACTACAATTTTTTTAAGCGCATTCACAAAAAAACAAAACCATTATACTTCCATTCTACTCTCCATTGCTGGAGATTTTCAAGTTTTTTTTTATGATTTGAAAAAAATTGAAATCTATGCATAAAAAAAAGAATATTTTCTAAAAAAATGTCAAATGCATTATTTTTTAAGTGTTTAATTAATAGTGTTAAACTTGTATTTATTCTTTTATTAACTTATTTTTAATTTATCATTTTAAGATTTTTCTCTATTTGCTTTGTCTTTTATATAAAAACTAATTAAACACAGTTGTAATTAAAATAACACGCACATTAAGTGCAATGTAAATAAAATATCTTTTTTTATAATAATCATTTTGCCAATGTTTGCATAAAAAAATGTATATGTATATTTTTTTTTTCTCAAAACCATTTAAAAAAAGCTACATAAAAAGAAATTTTTTTGCTGCTACTTTGAATTATCCCCCCCCCCATTTTCTATTTTTTATCAAAAGATTTAGAACTTAGTTGAACGATCAGTACCAAATAATTATTTGCATAATTATTTGCAGATTTTTTTCTTCTTTTAAGTACAGTTTTACATTTGGAATCGTTTCCAAAAGTAAAACTGACCTCAGATTTAAAAAAATCGAAAAAAAAAATGAAAATTAAATTTAAAAAGTAAAAATGTTCCCAGTAACATATTGATCTCAGAGGAATTTGCAAATATATATATTTACTTATATATTTATCTAAAAGTATTGTATGCTAAGGAGAAATTATTTCCCTTTGTTTTATCATTATCTTTGGTGTGTACACACGTTAACAAGCATTGGCTCTCAACACATTATTGAAAACACTTTAAAATTTTCGACTACAGAAGCTACAGTCTAATTATAGGTATAATCGAAAAAATTTATTGTACACTGTAAAAAAATGATACATGTTTCTTAACTCTTTGGGATCGAGCGACCGGCATACATGCCATTACAATGCTCAGAGTTTTTCATTATTCCCACCAGTTATTCTTAATTGTATTGTTTACCCATTGTTTACCTAATTTAATCATTAACTATCATCATTTTCATTTTCAAACTTAATTATATCATTTTCGACATTCAGCTACAGAAAATTTTCTATTTTGAAAAACCGGTCGTAAAAGGGGTTTATCTAAAAAATGTACTACAATGAACAATGAAAATATACAATAACCTCTTCCAAGTCACCGAAAATTTGAAAAAGCGTCCCTTTACCTTTAAATACCCCAATAAACTGTTTTTTTTTTTTTCGAAATTTAAAGGCGAATTTATGCAAATAAATTTCATTAGCTGCCCCTCATTTTCGGAAACGTTTCTGGGTATCTTTTAAAGTGCAATACTCTTAAGGGAACCACTTTTCGTGGTTCCCTTGATATTATATACTTTCTCTCATATAATATCAAGGCCGGGTGTTTTTTTTTTTTTTTTTTTTTTTTTTGCCCTATACATAAAAGTGAGAGAACTGATAAAAATTATCCGTTATAATCATATTTTATATGCATATTTTTTAATTTTTTAATTTATTAATTATTGGATATTTTATTGTTTATTTCACGCCAAACGTGAGTTAAGTCACTAAATATGGTGCTACGAAGCTTTCGTTTGTCTTATTTTGGAGCTACGACATTAGGCTAGGGTTGCCGGAAAACTTTATTTTTGAAAAAGCGCCAACTTTTTCCTCGTAACAAAAATGTGAATATAATGTAATTTTTCAAAATGAAATTCGTAGGTTTTTAAAGGAATTTTTTCAATATTTTATACTAATATAGTATTAACTAATATGTTTTTAACGAATTGATATTTTTAAATGCTTTTCTTAAAAAAAATCTATGTTAATAATCTAATAAGTGGCGTCGAATGTAACATTTTCGGAAAGTTATGCTGCTGAAAGTCAAAAAATATGATTTTAACAGAAAATTTTTTCGATTATTAATCTTCTTAATATATGGCTTTAAAGTGCACCAAATCTCAATGTCAGGCACGAGCATCACCAAAAATGATTCTCTAATCACTTTTCTCAAATCGAAATATTACCTTTTTTGGATGCTATTAATTCTCATGTAAATATTTTGATATTCAGAAAACATGTTTAACTGACATACATACAAAATTAACAGCATTCATATTAATATGCAAATTAACATTATTTTGTTACAACTGCATGCACAAATTCCATTATTGAGCTAAAAAAATATTTATTGTAAGAAGTCGTCTTACAAATGTAGAAGAGAAGAAAGAAAGAAGTGATGACTTATCTTAATAAATATCTCGGGGCTGCATTCTTCTTTATAAACTTTTTATTACTTGAAAAAAATGGCACTCACATATAGTAGACTAACACACACACATTATATACAAATAAAGTTTTTTTTTTACATAATTCTGGCGCACGCCACCATCACAAGATATGAACCACAGTTCACAACCAACATTCGAATATCACTAAGAAAAAAAACATTTTTAATAGAACTAGTGTTGCCAGTTTTTTTTTTAAACAAATAATATTACAACTACATTTTTTAATTTAACAAAACTCAGGTCACGTGACGCGTGACAGTCTTATTTTTTTTTCTTTCTTTTTTCCTTTGGAATGCGCGTGTTACATCCTCCCCCTTTGTTTCCGATCTACGTCTCGGAGAGGAAACAGGATGCTTTTTGGGTCTTCCTCTTTTTCTCAAGGGTGCAACTGGAATAGTTTCAGATTCTTGGAAAGGCAACAAGGCAAAAACGTGGTAAGATCCAATTCGTTCAGTAAGATTTTCTAGACTAGCAATGTCACATGTCACTAGTGACTTTTGAGTCAAAATTATGCATGGCCCATCTTTCTTAGGCATAAATTTTGCTGTTTTATTTTTACTTGCCTTGCTCACTGGGTGTAGGTTAACCCATACTTTTTCACCAGGCTTGAAATATACTTGTCTACGATTTTTATCATAATATCTCTTCCTCTGGCCTTGTTTCATTTCAACAGGCCCTTTCACATCTTTCGAAATATTTGCAAGATGTTTAAGATATGGGGTCTTCACTCCCCCTGGTTGAAAGCATTTTTCATACTTTTTCGGGATATCTTTAAGTTTCTTCCTTTCATTGAAATTTAAATTTTTGTCTTCATCTTTACGTAAAGCACACGGACTGATATCGACCGCATCAGCAGACATTCTTATTTCTTCTTCGTGTACATCTACAAAATAGAACTTTTTCTGGGGTTTATCACTAAAATGCCATGTCTTTTTAGCGGTATCAAGCACCATGTTAGCATTGTGAAGGAAATCCATTCCTAAAAGGGTTCTATTACCTTTGGAATTTGGTAAAACAATAAACTCCGTTTTGAAAACTTGGCCCTCAATCTTTATACGCACAGTGGCAGAAAGAGCTTTTCTAGCCATCGTAGTTCCATCAGCTAATGTTACTTCATGAGTATGAGGTTTCATTGCAACACCAGCTTTCAAAAATAATTTATACATACGTTCTCCTGCAATAGAACGATTCGATCCTGTATCTGCACAGACTAATACCTTTTTATTGTAGATCGTAATAGGTACATTTAGAGCTGAAACTGTTGATGTATTTAAACTATACAGCGTAAGACCTTGAACTTGCACTGTTTGCTTCTTAACCTTATGGGAACAATCTGAGCATTTCTTCTTTATAAATCCCACTTTGCCACAACCATAGCAGAATATCTTGGATTCTGAGCGACGATTATCAAACGTGGGGGAAGATCTGTCTTCTTTTGGAGGCTTACTTTGCTTCCATGTATTTTCTCGACGAGAATAATCTTTTTTCTTCTTTGGTACAACCGGGTCTTCTTTAGAAAACGTAGACCTGATAGTATAATAAGCGTCTAATTTTCCGGCAAGGTCGACTGGCGAATTTAAATGTTCCCAATCATCTAACATATGTTGTTTGCATTCGACAGGCACGCACCTTTTCATCTGATCCGCTATGATCAGATCCTGAAGAGCTTCAAAAGACGTTACATTTAACTCTTTAAGCCAGTTTTCAAAGTAAGCACGTAACTCGAAGTAATAATCTCTCCAAGCAATTTCTTTATCTTTGCAATGCGTGAAAAACAGCTGTCTCAACCTTTCAGCGCTAATTTTAAACCTTTTTAGAAGTAGGCCTTGTGAAAAATCTGAAGCGTTTTCTTCTTTTTCACGAGCAATAAGCGTAGATATAGAAGAGGGTACAACACTTAGTAAATAAGAAACCCAGAGGTGTTCTGGTACCTTCGAAAGCTTTAACTGTCGTTCCAGGAGCACCAGAAACAATGTTACATCATCTGTCTCTGGCTTATATGTAGGCAACAGCTTCTGGATATCTATTTTACTCTCTGGATGAGACATTATCCCTGCCGCATTACCACCTACCGCTCCACTGGAAACACTCTGGCTCTGAGCCTGTAACTTAAGCTTCTCAAACTCAAAATTCATCTCAAACTTTTTAAATTCCAGTTCTTCCGAACGACGTTTTTCTTCTACTTCTAATTTACGCTGTTCTAATTCAGCTGCTTTTTGCTTTTCCTCTAAGTCTCGTCTACGCTGTTCTTCCTCGCGAGTCGAAATTTGGTTTCTGACTAACGAATTTACGAAATCAACTTCATACGAGGGACAGGATTTAATCTTATCACGCAATGTGACAACAGTCATAGAGGGTTGTACATCTAAATTCATTTCTAAAGCGACCTGAAACAGGTCTTCTTTTCGTGCTTTATTGAGGTCGAACATTTGTAAATTTAGCAAACAACAAGATATATACCCACAAATGCTAAAAATTCGTTTAAATAAATTGTTCCCCAGACGTGAGCTTTGCTTTACAACTCATAAAAACAAGACATCAATAAAACAAAACAGTGAACTTTAATGTTAGCAAAATATACTTTTAAAATAATTAAACTTCATTAAACTTTTAAGAGTCTTTAAAATTTAAATTATTTTAATTTAATTTAATTTTATTTTATTTTATTTATTTTTTTTTATTTTTTTTTATTTTTTTTTTTTTGAAAGAAAATATACTTTAAATTACGTGTCATTTAATCAAAACATTATTTTAACTGATATAAAACTAATACTGAATTGTTGGCAACATTCATAAACAATGTTCTAAATAAGTCAAAACATATCTGAATAAATAAAATGTCAATCAATATTATTATCATATTATCAAGACAAGACTACGTAATACAGTTTTTTCAATATAACTTTAAAAGAAAAGAAAGTCTTATTCCATAAAAAAAAAAAAATAAATAAATGCAAAAACTTACTCAATCTGTTTTGAAAATCATATTCAATGCTATTTCACAATATACCAGGAACTCTAAATTAAATGCTTAAAATTAACTAACAACAGAACGCTCAAATAAAATTTCTAATTAAATTCTGTTATCTTGCGAAACCAACAACAAAACAAACAAAAAAATAATTAATAAACACATTCATACCATGACACATTCATACCATATGACACTTGTATTAAACATGCATGCATTTTTATTTCGTGCATATTTCACAATTTAAAAAATATATATATCAAGAAGATGTGGAACACCTTGGAAAGACTTCGCGCCATTTCCTTTTTCCTCTTTCTTACTTGTAGATAGCATATCGCAATTAAAAACATCAAACATTTGTAGAATTAAGAAGATGTCAGAACAAATCAAACTATTTCCAGGTAAGGGCTCCAGGTTGGGCAGCCATTTTATAAGAAGTCGTCTTACAAATGTAGAAGAGAAGAAAGAAAGAAGTGATAACTTATCTCAATAAATATCTCGGGGCTGCATTCTTCTTTATAAACTTTTTATTACTTGAAAAAAACGGCACTCACATATAGTAGACTAACACACACACATTATATACAAATAAAGTTTTTTTTTTACATAATTCTGACGCACGCCACCATCACAAGATATCAACCACAGTTCACAACCAACATTCGAATATCACAAAGAAAAAGAACATTTTTAATAGAACTAGTGTTGCCAGTTTTGTTTTAAAACAAATAATATTACAACTACATTTTTTAATTTAACAAAACTCAGGTCACGTGACGCGTGACAATCTTATTTTTTTTTCTTTCTTTTTTCCTTTGGAATGCGCGTGTTACATTATTTGATAACTGACAGAAACCGAAAAACCGATTTTCCGAATACGGATAACTGATTAATTCATTGTAAAAGCTATTAAGAAATATTTCCAGAAAATACGATCAGGCAATAAAAATTTATTTTTGTAAATTCTTCGTTAAATTTCGAATATAAATTGCTTTCCGAGGTAAGTTTTAAAATTTGCAAATTAAAACATTTAGCTCAGAACGGAAGACTGCCTGAAGTCAGCCAGCGAGTGAAATAGTTCATAGTAAAGTAATAGTATCTTCCATTCTTATCAATTAGAAGTTCTTTTGGTAAATTATCGGTGCCACGTGGATCTATTCAACTTCGAACCCAGATTTTAAATAAAAAAAAAAACCAATAAACCAAAAAGATGCAGCACAGAAAAATCACCTCATTAGTTCACGGCTGAAATTACAGAATTACTTAAAATTCGATTGTTATATTAAAACGCATTCGATCTTCGAAGTTATATCTTGGTGGATAATATCTGGAAGTCCCAATTTTAGCGATTGACTCCTGTGTTTACTATTCTATTTTCCTGTTCCCAGTCCTCCATGTTTTCATTCTCTTCTGTGCAAGGGCACACAACGGTTTCAGCCAGTAAACTGCTAAAATCGGGTTTCCAAGTTCACAAACCAACCATTTATTTGTAACTGAAAAAAACTTGGAAGAATCTTCTTTATTTCCATATATCACTTATTATAATATGTGCAATAGTTTTCAAAATATAAATATTCAAATTTAGGTCATTCATTTGTGTTAACCCTGTATATCTCTATAATGCGGAGACGAGGGCAAATACTTTATGTAGGAGCAAATGTATTTCAACATATTCTTTCGAATGCTGCTTTCTTAGAATATTTTACGTTTTTACACTTGGGATAGTTTCCTGATAAGTAACAACATGTTTGAATACCTTTTGATAATAATAGCATATCAATCCCAAATTTATCAAACATCATCATGCTTGCCTGTGTTTTGTCTCATGTGTGATATGTATACATTTGTGAATATACCCATGGACAAAAAATATCATTTTATTTAAGTATACACAGTCAAATCTTTGTATTTATAAACTTTTTCTCAGGAACATTTTTATTTTAGAAATGGCTGTCATTTCTATCGAAACTATTATGCATTTTACCATACCTATCTAGGAAAATTTTCTAAAACCTTTATATGTCGAATCCCCCCTCCCAATGTATAAACTTTATTTGCCACTTCTCTTATGTCAATTATTTCCTTAATATTATGTTTCAGTTTATCACTCATATGTTTTTCGAATGATTTCTTGCAGGTAGAATAATGAATATCAACAGTTCGAAACTAGGACATGTAAAAGGATTATTGAAAATGTAAATGTAGAAATTTCCGACAAAGAAATTGAAAACATGTATCAGAAAAAGAAGGAGAAATTTGCCATTGCAAGAATCCAGAAAACAATGGGGAATTGGCGAGAATTTCTCGAGTCATTGAAAATATTGTCGCTGAATAAGATGGTATCATTGATTACTACGAAAAGTTACGCAAGTATAGAAAAATTTGCGAGACGGAAATGTTTTAGTTGACGACTTTTTACTTACCCATCATACGTAGTATAGGGTAAGTCTTGCAATCGTTGTGAAAATCGAAATTTTTTTTGACGGATTTACACGTTTTAGATAGTAGAGATTCCGAAAAACATATTTTTAGAAAAAAAAATTTTTGCCGTCCGTCTGTGTCTGTCTGTCTGTAAACGCTCTATCTGCCGAATAAATTGAGATAGAGACTTGAAATTTTGTATGTAGTTAGTATGTAAGAATGGGATGAACCCTATTTAATATCAGCAACCTCGATTATACGGAACTATTTTTTTCGGACTCTCGAAAAATTCGTTCTGATGAAAGGTATATCAAAATTTTCGAATTTTTTTTTCTAAGGAATGGACGTAAAAGGCAATAAAATAACACACATTTTGCATATAGAACAAAGTCGATCGGATTATTTGTTGCCGAGATATTTGTAATCTTGTTTTCCACATTCTTCGATTTTTCATGACCCTGTATTTCATTCAAATTTCAATTCAGAAGTATATTTTAATTGGAAATGAGACGCTTAATCCGACGCAGTTAATTGTTAGTTAATAGAATTATTATTTTTGGAGTTATAAGGATGTTTCTTTTACGCAGTTCGGTACTACTTGAGTAGTTTGGCGTTTTACATAATTTGTCGAAATTGGTACATCAGCAGTTCTTTAGTATAGTATTACATGTATATTAACAATATTTAAATTTTGTTTATGAATTGCAATGCATTGTATAAATAGTTTCACATGTTTTATTTTCATATACATATCCATGATGCGTAAGTATTATGGTGGCCCCCAACGACTAGTTTATTTTGTTCTGAAACTGTATATCTTTGAAACAGTTCAATGCTATTAATCTAAAATAAATTTCTAAAAAGCTCTCAGGACTCTTAAAAATTGATGTTATTTTAGATATTAAGTTTTCCTTTTTTGTGAACATTTCGATATGATTTTTTCCTTGAAATTCGCATTGGAACATCAAGGCGTTCCCATTAAGGCGTTTAGAATTAAGCACGCTTAATAGCTGAAGCGTCGTTTTCAGAAACTCTAAATTCATATCAAAACTTTTCATAGCTGCTATTTTACGAATCGATAAATATGAATGGAAAGTTCTGCAAGACAGTTAAACGGTATAGTAATGTTGTGATTAAATGCGGATTTTCCTTTGATGTTTAATTTCATTTGTAATAAAATATGTGTGCGAAAGATATGAATGTATGACATGAAGTTTAACTTTTTAAAGTGTCTCGAAACTCTTAAAAAAGCTTCAGAATTTTCGAAAATAATTTTTTTAGATGTTGAACTCTTATTATTTATGAATATTATTTGGTTTCCTAAAATTTCGCATTAGAACAGTAGTTATTGCTTTTAACATTAAACCAGTTCGATAACTGAAGCGTCGTTTCAGAAAATTTGAAGTCATAACACAACATTTCTTAGCTGTTATTTTACGAATAGATAAACATGAATGGAAAATACTGAAAGACAGTTAAAGGGAATAGTAATATTATGAGTGAATACAAAATTTCCTTTGTTGTTTAATTTCATTTGTAATAAAATATATGTGTTCTTAAGATGAAGCTTAACTGTTTAAGAAATCTCAAGACTCTTCAAAATTTTTTAAAATTAATTTTTTTACATGTTAAACTCTTTTCATTTCTGAACATTTTTATATAATGGATTCCTTGAATTTTGCATTAAAAGAGAAATTATTGTTTTTAGAATTATACTCGCTCAATAGCTGAAACTTGTTTGAGAAACTATGACATAATTTTTTCTCTAAATGATGTTTTTGTGAATAATATCGCAGAATATCTCAAAAACTAGTCAACAGCTTTTCAGGAAATCTCTTAAACATATACTTTATGCTAGTGTGTGTAATATAAACCTAAAATATTGTTTTTATTGTTCAAAAAAATATCTTTAGGTGATTATACTTTTGAAATTTTCCAAATTTTGTATTAACTAAATACATATTTGTATTTAACATATAGAGATGCTTTAAATGCAAATTTATTTAGATTCAGGGTAACTATTAAACTTAAAATTACTCTATATCTAAATTACTTTTCAAAAATAACAAAAATTTTTTGGAAAGATGTTGACTTACATTAATTCTTAGCACTTTCAACTGTAAACACAGCCTTTGTCCGAGAATACAAAAATACTGTTTTTAATGCTTTATTTTTCAAATGCCACATAGTTGGTGTCAAAAAGGAGTGAAAGTGAAAGTCAATTTTTTGATCCAGGAAACATTGGGAAAATAAAATATAGATATTGAGGAAAATTGAATATTGCTTTTTTTCATGATCTTTTAAGCAAGCTCATAAACATTCTTGGTATTTGTAGGATGAAACGTCATTACAAACAATATTTTCTTTAGTGCTTATTTCAATTGATTCTCACATGATTAATTTACGATAATTGTTCAAGGGACATATAACTTTTGCATCTTAGAAATTATGCGGGTTAGGTTCCCTTAGAAAGACCCCCCACGGAGGGCACCCTCCCCTTAGGGCCTATATCCCTAGTGTAGATAATTGGCCGTCATAGACTCAAACAAACAAACAAACAAACATCTTTGAAATTAACTTAAGTATATTTTGTTTCTGGTTGAATCTTGACAAAGCTGTTGCTGGTCGATATTTATTTGCTAAAGGTAATTATTATAATCTGAAGTATATTGAGGTACAAAATATTTTATTACAGTTGCGAAATATATTTTGTAACTATGCACGTAAGCTGAATACCAATTTTCTGCTCGGCAGATATCTGGCAGTTTGGAGCACCCTATAACTGCTAGCTCTGCATCTTGTATTTTTTTAAATACTTGAAATGAAAGAACATATATCTGTTAGCCTAATTTAAAATCTTCAGACCCGAGGGTTTATTAATCTACTTTTATTAATTTCAGCTATGGATTTACATTAATTAATTGATAACTAAGAAAAATTGAACAACGAAATAATTAAAATTTATTTTTTGTACATAATTTTTTTTTTATATATGGGGACTTATAAAACACGCATTTTAACAATTTCTTAGGTTATTTTAAATAAAATTTTACTTTTCTGCATTGTAAAAACAAAGAAAAAGATCAAACAAATATATATTTAATAATTTGTATTACTAATAGAGTCTACAAATGGTATCTTAACACACAGTAAAAATTTTTAGTTTTCTTTTTTTTGTACATTTCGTGCATTTCTGCTGCAAGCCATTTTTGTATATCATGTAACTCACTGAAAAAACACTACGAGAGACAAATTGCTATTTTCTTTATTTCTGCTATCTGTTAGGCTCCATTCACACTAATTTCTCTTTTTTTTAATTTTGTTTTCACATATATAAATAATATTTATATATGTGAAAACAAAATTATAAAGATGTGTATCCTATAAGATACACCAGGTCTGAAGAGGTTAAATTGTGATTTTAAATCATAGACATTTTATGGTATTAAATGTTTAAAATGGTCTTTTTTTTCCCCTTTTTACTTACCCATCATACGTATTATAGGGTAAGTCTTGCAATCGTTTTAAAAACCAAAAAAAAAAATTTTGACGGATTTACACGTTTTAGATAGTGGAGATTCCAAAAAACATATTTTTAGAAAAAAAAATTTGCCGTCCGCCTGTCTGTCTGTCTGTTTGTCTGTCTGTCAGTCAGTCAGTCTGTCTGTCTGTAAACGCTCTATCTCCCGAACAAATTGAGATAGAGACTTGAAATTTTGTATATAGTTAGTATGTAAGAATGGGACGAAGCCTATTTAATATCAGCAACCTTGATTATCCAGAACTATTTTTTTCGGACTCTGGAAAAATTCGTTCTGATGAAAGGTGTATAAAAATTTTCGAAATTTTTTGTTCTAAGGAATGGACGTAAAAGGCAATAAAATAACACACATTTTGCATATAAAACGAAGTTGATCGGATTATTAATTGCCGAGATATTTGTAATCATGTTTTCCACATTCTTCAATTTTTCATGACCCTGTATTTCATTCAAATTTCAATTCAGAGGTATATTTTAATTGGAAATGAGACGCTTAATCCGACACATTTAATTGTTAGTTAATATAATTATTATTTTTGGGGTTATAAGGATGTTTCTTTTACGCAGTTCGGTACTAGTAGTTTAGCGTTTTATATAATTTATCAAAATTGGTAATCAGCAGTTCTTTAATAGAGCATTACTATGTATATTAACAATATTTAAATTTTGTTTATGAATTGCAATGCATTGTATAAATAGTTTTCACATGTTTTATTTTCATATACATATCCATGATGTGTAAGTATTACGGTGGCCTCCAACGACTAGTTTTTAATTTTAAGAGTCCGAAGACCATTTACTGTACTGCATCATGGAGAATAAAATTTGTTAATTATTTACTAGATTATTCACTTTAAGGGAATCCTGGACAAATTTTCAAACAAGTTTCAGTTATTGAGTTAAAATCTTGAAATTTTTTGCGGTGATTAACCATATTATTTGTAAGCAAAACCACGTGATAAAACTTCTCATATTTATTTTTCATTTTTAAAATATAAAGTTAACTTAAAAAGTGGCTAGTTAAAAATCGTTATAACTCGAAATATTATTTGTAGAACTTAAATTTGTTTTCATTTAAATAAACAGAAATATATAAACTTTAATTTTGATTTAGCATTTTAAAAAATTTTGATTTACATAAAAATATAAAATATTTAAAATAAAAAATTGTAAAAAAATGTGACTTTTTAAAAATTCACATTTTTTAAATTAAATATTTTTTCAAATTTACAGAATCAAAATTAAAGTAAAAGAATTGAAAAAGACATCTTCCAAGTTTGAACCATTTATCTTAAACGGCTCCAGATTTATAACAATTTAAATAAGAGAAATTGTGAAAATAACCATCATGAAGAAAAATGCATTTCCGTAAGAAGATGTTTCCATAACAACCATAGCTTGGGAGGTAGATTTTGAAAACAAACCAAAAGGAAGCAGAAACAGTATTTCCTGTTCCAATTAAAATTTATACATGGTTTAAATGGTTTTTTTGTTTGTTTGTTTGTTTTTAAGAAATTTTTTTAAAAATAATTATTTTTTATAGAAAATTTGAAAATTTTTGTATTCTGGACCCTCTTAATAATGAATCATTTTGTTTGCTGTAAAATGTAATTTTGGAACCTATTTATTGTTTTAAAAAACTTTAATAAAGCGAAAATTCTTTATCACGAATTTTATTATTTCCCCCTGAAGATATCCCAGATATTGAGATTTACAGTAATGCAATTTAATTTTGTACAATTATACAGTATGACGATAGATCATAAAAAAAACAGTTAAAATAATGAAGCAACTCCAGTATTTCCTTATAAAAAAATTGACTTATTTAGTCGCGATAAAATAACGAGAATATTTCTTTAAGAAAATATTCGTATTTTTTTTTTTTAATCTTATTTGACTGTAATTTTCTCCTAATCTGTCGCCATCCTACTTTATACAATGGTTAGCAGACTTTGCCCACTACGCTGGTCAGTTTCCCTAAAAGAACCTTGGGTCAAATAAAATACATCTGGTAAAGACATTTTTTTAAATCTAATCAAATATCGAAAGTTGCTGTCTTATTAATATAATGTATAATTATGTTCAAAGTCGATGTTGACAACATAATAGATAAAATAGCTCTAAAATCATGAAGTACTTATGTTTAACTATATATTTATTCATATATATTTAATAGGCTTGTTATCTTGAATTTCCACCTTCTACGAAACTGCTTCAGAGATATGATGAAATGTCTTAGATTATTGACCGCCCCATTAAACCCTATTAGTTGGGAATTTATAAAATCGATCAAATGCTGTTTAAGTTTGTTTTAGTAGATTAGGTATCCTCAAATGTATGCCTCTAAAT